>OY740801.1:22500-520158 GCA_963514005.1 Raja brachyura | reverse complement strand
CTCCCCCCCCACCACTCTCCCCCCACCACTCTCTCCCCCCCCACCACTCTCCCCCCACCACTCTCCCCCCCCACCACTCTTTCCCCCCCACCACTCTTTCCCCCCCACCACTCTTTCCACCCCAACCACTCTCTCCCCCCCCACCACTCTCCCCCCAACCACTCTCTCCCCCCACCACTCTCCCCCACCACTCTCCCCCCCACCACTCTCTCCCCCCCCACTCTCCCCTCACCACTCTTCCCCCCCACCACTCTCCCCCCCACCACTCTCCCCCCCACCACTCTCCCCCCCACCACTCTCCCCCCACCACTCTCCCCCCACCACTCTCCCCCCCACCATTCTCCCCCCCCACCACTCTCCCCCCACCACTCTCCCCCCCACCACTCTCCCCCCCCACCACTCTCCCCCCCACCACTCTCCCCCCACCACTCTCTCCCCCCCACCACTCTCTCCCCCCACCACTCTCTCCCCCCACCACTCTCCCCCCCCACCACTCTCCCCCCCACCACTCTCCCCCCCACCACTCTCCCCCCCACCACTCTCCCCCCCACCACTCTCCCCCCTCCCACTCTCCCCCCCACCACTCTCTCCCCCCCACCACTCTCTCCCCCCCACCACTCTCTCCCCCCCACCACTCTCCCCCCCACCACTCTCTCCCCCCACCACTCTCCCCCCACCACTCTCCCCCACCACTCTCTCCCCCCCCACCACTCTCTCCCCACCACTCTCTCCCCCCACCACTCTCTCACCCCACCACTCTCCCCCCACCACTCTCCCCCCCACCACTCTCCCCCCCACCACTCTCCCCCCCACCACTCTCCCCCCCACCACTCTTTCCCCCCACCACTCTTTCCCCCCAAACACTCTCCCCCCCACCACTCTCTCCCCCCCCACCACTCTCCCCCCACCACTCTCCCCCCACCACTCTCCCCCCCACCACTCTCTCCCCCGCCACCACTCTCCCCCCACCACTCTCCCCCCCACCACTCTCCCCCCCCACCACTCTCTCCCCCCACCACTCTCTCCCCCCACCACTCTCTCCCCCCCACCACTCTCTCCCCCCACCACTCTCTCCCCCCCACCACTCTCTCCCCCCACCACTCTCCCCCCCACCACCTCTCCCCCCCACCACTCTCCCCCCACCACTCTCCCCCCACCACTCTCCCCCCCACCACTCTCCCCCCCACCACTCTCCCCCCCCACCACTCTCTCCCCCCCACCACTCTCCCCCCCACCACTCTCCCCCCCACCACTCTCCCCCCCACCACTCTCCCCCCCACCACTCTCCCCCCCCCCACCACTCTCCCCCCCCACCACTCTCCCCCCCCACCACTCTCCCCCCCCCCACCACTCTCTGCCCCCCACCACTCTCCCCCCACCACTCTCCCCCCCACCTCACCCCCCCACTCTCCCCCCCCCACCACTCTCCCCCCCACAGTGTGTTCCAGGTACCCGCTGCTCTCTGGGTAAAGGTCCCCCTCAGATCCTCTCTAAACATCTCCCCCCTGACCTTAAATCGACCCTAACTGCAAATTCTAGCAGATATAAGCCTTGCGTGTCCAACCACTTCTTGTCGGATAACCGGGCCACTCTAGGTGCTTGATCCAAGTAGCAGTCCTGTCACCTCCATGAACAGGACCTAATGCATTAACATGGAGCACCCTGCAGATGTGATGTGTACATGTTTCATTTAACAGGCTCGATCGCCTTACATTTGTATCCCATTCCTCTGGAAATTAAAAATAACATTCTGTTAGCTTTCTTAATTACTTTTTGTACTTGTTTATTAGCCTTCAACAAATCCTGCAGCAAGATAACAGATCTCAAAACTATTGCTAAATTGCTAAGTTTGTTCAGGAACTAAATGGTGCTTTGTTTGAGTTGGTTGTTGGCAGAAGTGTTGAATCTTGGAACAGATTGCTAATTGCTGAGGTCCCGGGATAATTCATTAACATTACTCTGAGAGAAAGTCATCGAGTATCTGTGCGGGATTGTATGGAAACTTAGTTAAATCTTAAGGATGGAACACAAACAGGTCATCCTTAATTGTGAGGGACTGGTATGAAGTATGAGTGGTGGAGTTTGTGTCAATATCTATGAGAGAGAGAGAGAGACTTTCTGTATTGACTAGTGAGGTCTGCTGTTTCATCTTACTGGACTGTGTGCAAACTAAATAATTTTGCTGTTGCCAGGTATATGTGACAATGAGGTATCGTTGAATCCATTATTCCGATTTCAGTGCAAATGACGATTAAACACTTGACTCTTGGATATATGTTCAGTGCGCATACATGTATGATAGACAAGATGTCTGTATTCATATGTGCTAGAATGTAATTGGTGTGCATATATGTGTGTTAACATGTGTAAATGTGTGTGAGTGTGTGTCTGTGAGAGTGTGTGTGTGAGTATGTGAGTGAGCTTGTGTCTGAGCATAATTGTGAGTGTGTCTGTGAGAGTGTCTGTGCGTGTGTCTGTGTCGGTGTGAGTGTGTCTGTGAGAGTGCCTGTGTCTGTGCGTGTGTCTGTGTCTGTGTGTGTGTCTGTGTGTGTGTGTCTGTGCGTGATTGTGTGTCTGCGTAATTGTGAGTGTGTCTGTGAGAGTGTGTGTGTGTGTGTGTGTGTCTGTGCGTGATTATGTGTCTGTGTAATTGTGTGTCTGTGAGAGTGTCTGTGCGTGAGTGTGTCTACGTAATTGTGAGTGTGTCTGTGCTTGCGTGTGTCTGTGAGTGAGTGTATTCTTAAACATCTGAGCAAGAGTTAGAGGTACACAGAGTGCAAGTGTATATGTAAACGTGCTTGTGCATGAGAGTGAGTGTGATTAAAGAAAGCTGTGCTTGTGGTTGTGACACAATGTGAGGACAGATCTTATTGTAATCAAGTATTAATTGCAGGATGTTAGAAAACAATCTCTGCAAGTTTGACTGGGATAATAAATGCAAGATTATTGACTTTCAATACATTCTGCTTTTTGAATGAAGTAAGAAAGTGAAAATTTTGCACATATCAAAAAAGGTAAGTGTTCCGAGGCACTCAAAGTAACCCAGCTTTCAATAAATGTGGACAAAACAGAAAGCTAATCAGAACAAGGATTTTGTTTGGTCTCATGGATGAAAGTTGTTGGTGTCAGCCTACAACTCACCAGGGAACTTCAAGCCTCCAGTGCTGTTTGTATGACTAACCTGCACAACAAATTGCTTTCAATCCGTTTTCCTTTAGAGTGTCTCCAATCACAAGCTAATTTAAATACTAAAAATAACCTGGTCTAATGGTGTTTATTGGATTATTTGTGTGGCTCCTGAGTCTTCATACAAATCTATCATTAATTCACCCATAAATCAAACTTTATAAAGTTAAATGCAATAAAATTAAAAGTCCCTCTCTGAGCTCGGTCCAGATAGTAAACCTCGGCTCCTGCCTGGTTCATAACTAATGGCGTTAAAACATGCACCGTCTTAACATGGGGATACATGGGTAAGTCGACATCAACAATCGGATCCAAGGGACACACATTCTCATTCCTGCACAACAGTAATCAGGGAAAGAATCAAATGTTAACAAGACATACAGATGCCTGAGGTTAGAAGAATGAGGCGGACCTCATTGAAACGTACAGAATAGTGAAAGGCTTGGATAGAGTGGATGTGGAGAGGATGTTTCCACTAGTGGGAGAGTCTAAGACTAGAGGTCATAGCCTCAGAATTAAAGGACGTTCTTTTCGGAAGGAGATGAGGAGAAATTTATTTCGTCAAAGGGTGGTAAATCTGTGGAATTCTTTGCCACACAAGGCTGTGGAGGACAAGTTAGTGGATATTTTTAAGGCAGAGATAGATAGATTCTTGATTAGTGTGGGTGCCAGAGGTTGAGGGGAGAAGGCAGGAGAATGGGGTTAGGCGGGAGAGGTAGATCAGTCATGATTGAATGGCGGAATAAACTTGATGGGCCAAATGGCTTAATTCTATTCTTATTCCTTATGACCTTAAAACCTGCATGAAAAATATTCAGACCACAACAATCTTTATAAATGCTTAAGTCATTACATTTAAATAACACGATAATTATTCTCCTCTCCACAGTCCTTAAAAATGTGGTTGTAATTGTATGTGTTTAATTGTAAACAAGTGCAGTTTGGGATTACTTGCATTTGCAAGTCAGACAGTTGTGGGTTTGATAAAAGCACAGACTTCTTCTTCTTGCATATGGCGTGCACAGCCTAAAGTTGCAGGACAACGTGGTCTATTTGATCTTGTTTGATTGTGCACGCCAGGTTGATTGCATTTGTGGAAACAGGGCGGACCACGTGAAGGTTGCAATCTCCCACCCCAGCACAGACTCAGAATATCACAGACTGGGTCCAATATAGTGAAGCTTCCAGCCATTTAATTGGGAAGTGAACACACCAGATTAACAATCTGGATTCCACAGTCAATGCTGACGGACTGGTACTTGCCTCTGACCTCAAGGAGAGCGGTCCTCAAACCTAAGCCTAACCCAACCTGGCTGCGGGAGCTTTGAACGTGAATTGACACAAAATAATTTAACAAACCCATTAAGATATTTTCATGGGAATTACAATCGGTATAGTATTGGATATTTTAGATTGCTAAGGATGGCTTTAGTAAGCAACCAACAACTTGTGTACAGTGCCCGGAACACAGCTCGACAGTTTTAGTCAACCCAAAATGCTCAGCTGCTGCTCAGACCATGGACTTGTGTCGATTAATTTGGGAAGATTGCAGAAGTGCAGCGTTTGGAGTGGTGTTACCTGCAACTCTGCATTTAATTCTGCAAGTGCCTGTTCCAAAGATATTGACCTGCGTCAGTGTGTAATAGTACTGAATACCATCAGTGAAACCATTGCTGCCTGATCACTATCTTGCTGTGCACACATCGGGTAAAACCATAGGTTGGTGTCTAAAGGCATCAGGAGCTCCTTGATTAATAATTTCCAAGTCATTCACTCTTATTACAATTCCACAGAACCTTTGTGAGACCAGATCTGGTGCGTTGTATGCAGAGAGGGAGTGCAATGAAGGTTGACAAGACTGACTCCTGGGATAGCAGGATGCTGTCCAAGTGGAGACTGGGAACGTAGTCACCATGAAATGTACACAAGTCTGACAGGGCTTGTAGTTCTGTGCAGACAGATCTCGGGTCCAGTCACAGGGGACAGGGAGAGCAGGGGAAACATCTTCATTTTGAGAGGAGTGGATGTGAGGAATCTGCTTCAGAGAAAGTTCCAGAGATCAAGTCATCAGAGACTTTAGGTAGGAGATAGTTAGATTTCTGAACCAAAAAGGCATCAAGTGCTAAGATAAAAGTGATGAGCTTTGATGTGAAGACGGCTGATTCTGATGAGACTGGACATCGGGGCAGGTTTGGAGAGATACCTGCTCCTATTTTTGTCTGTTTCAATCAAGAAGGTTTGTATTAGTGTCAGGATAGGCTGCTTATTATGTTATATATTATGTTATATATTGCATTTTATTATATTATATTTGGCTGCTCATTGCTTTGGAGTATTCCAGTAGTCAGTGACCCATTTTGCCCTATGGCAAATTAAAACAGAAAGTTCTGAAAACACTCGGTAGTTGGGGCAAGATCTGGGAAGAGAGAAAAAGTGAAGTTCTCAAATCTAAATGTGAGGCAGAGACAGTTGCCACCAAAGATACTTTGGTCGCCACCCTGGCTGCAAGTGTCTGTCTACAGGAGGGAGCAGAAGCAACAGTGTCTCTTTCTCTGATATAGTCTCTTTCTCTGATATAGTCTCTCCTCTCTGATGGTCAGAAGCTAAGAACGTGACTGTGAATACAATGCGAATCCCCTTGTCCAAACCCCCAAAGTTATTTTTCTCTGGAACCAAACACACCTTTTTAGGATGTAAACTGTGTCTCGTGACCCCAGTGGGGAATTTCCATAAAGGCGAGGCTGGCCAAAGATCCGCTGTGAGATCTTTGAGGTTGGCTCTCGGCACCGCTGGCGGCTGAAGTGCGGCGAGGCGAGGCGAGCACTGGGAGACTTGGCCAATTGCTCACAATGGCCAGATGCAGCGTGTGGGTAGTCCTGACTCTTGCGGCCGTTTCACGGGCGGCTATCCCCCCGACACAGATTCAAATTAGCCAAGGTAAGGAACCCTTTACGGAAAAGTCCCGAATTGTGAATTGTTAACGGGAATACCTTACTGTCTTGGTCAAGGCCAAATGCGAGATTTGTAGACATCGCTCTGGAGTAACAATCTCTGCATGAAAGTAAATCCCCAAACTGGACAGGCACTCGCATTTCTTAACTCGTAATTGCTTAACATTTTCCTAAATTTACAAGCGATATAAAACGGTGAAGGGAGATTGCGGCAGAGTTGTTATTGGCAACGACCCCAATAAAGAATTGATCACGGCGCTCTGTCAACGGCACTCAGATACTATCCCAGTCTCACCGTCCGTGGGGAGGGCGCGAACTGTAGGCAGCGGATTCACGACCCAAAAAAGTATTATAACAAGAATAAATCACCTGTTGATTCGGATCGCAAGGCTCCGGTCTGCAGATCAGTGGAGCCACCTTAGCCCAGTGTCCAGTAACAATTCTAGAGCATTGTAGAGGATGTATCTTTCTGTAATATTTGCTTCGTTTGATAAGGAGTAAGAAAAATGTTCAAATGTTCCAGAATTTAAAATCCAACCAGGACCAGGGAGTGAGCAACAATTTGGCCCATGTAATGGAGGATGCCGTGTTATGCGCTGGTACATACATGGTCAGTTTGCTACAAAACCATCAGAGAGCTAAAATCCATTGAGGTTATAAATATGAATCAAGGACATTTACTATGACGTTTTAAAGTGCGGGTGGAGAAAATAAGGGACTTGAGTCTGACTAATGTCCAGCACATGATCTCTTTATACAACAGTGTTAAACTAAATAGTAAAGAAACAAATTAATTCTAAGTTATATCAGAGTTGTAAACGTGGCTGTGCTATTTGGCAAGAGATTGTTGGGTGAGCTCTGCTCTGGCAGTTAGGGTTAGAGACTGAACGACTGCACACGTGGGTAATGTGATCAAAGAATGTCTTCACGGAGAGGAGAAACTCATCTGACTCGTCGTTGATGCTTCAGAAAGTCAGCAGAAGAGTCTCAATGAAAGTTATCTTTCCACATGGACTCTCAGAAATGTTTTGGTTAAGTTGCCTTGAAGATTATTGACTTAATTGAAAGCTCACGGAATCCAAGATAACCTTTTGACATGGGGTGGTAATTGGTTGCAAGTCAGTGCAGGAACATAAAATAAACGTTTTCTTATCAACAAGACCTGATAAATGGTTTACCTCAGGTGTGCCGTACAGGACCAAAGAGGTCATCATTGGGAGAGCTTAGTGGGTCAAGCAGCATCTGTTATATATGTTGATGTTTCAGGTCGAGATCTTGCATCAGGACTGAGTGAGGGGCAGATGGAGCCAAGAGATGATTGGTAGGTCCACAGGGGAGCAGCCTGGACAAAGTGCAGATGAACTTGTGCCTCAGCTGATGGAGATGGAGGAGATGAAGAGATGGGTGTGATACCTCCTATCGTTGAAGGGGAGGGGGCAATGGGTGGGAGTAATGACCAGCCCAGGGAGTTATGAGGCAAGTGGTTCCTGTGGAAGGTGGAAAGGGGAGGGGGGGGGGGGGAGAGGTGAAGATGTGACTGGCGACAGGAATGAGCAGGAGCTGGCAGCAGTGGCTGAGGATAATACATGGGATGGGTAGTCGAAGGCACAGCACAGGTCCTGATAGGATCCATTCTTCTCCCTGTTTCTCTGTCTCTGTTGCATTTGTTCTCAGGATATGGCCTTCTACAGTAGGGCTTCCAAAATGTGCTCTTCTTTCCAACAACATGGCTTCCTCTCTGTTCTCAACCCCCTTTCCCCAGAGAGAATAGCAATGAAGTCCTCACCTTTCACCTCAAGAGCATATAACTACAATACAGACCTTCGGCTTGCTAATTCAATTTGTCTGCATTTTGCCCACATACCTCTGAACATTTCTTACCCATGAACCTGTCCAAATGTTTTAAAATGTTGTTATATTTTACTATTCAACTATTTCCTCGGACAGCTTGTTCCATGTACCATCTGTGTACAAATGTTGCCCCTCACACTCTCTCACCTTAAACCTGTGTTCTCTAGATCTTGATTCCTCCTCCACTCTAACTCTGTGCACTCACCCTATCTATTCATCACATGATCTTATACATCTCATGATCACCCCACAGCCACATGTGCTTCAAGGAATAAATTCCAAACCTGCCAATCCTCTCCAAATAACTCAGACCCTCCACTCCTGGCAACATCCTCATAATGTACTTTGTACCTTATCCAGCTTAATGACATATTTGCCACAGCAGGGTGACCAATCTGAACACATTTCTCCACTTGCAGCCTCATTATCATCTTGTACAACTGTGACATCACTTTCCAACTTCTATACTCAATTCCAGCATGCAAGGAACTTTCTTCACCATCCTATCTACCTCTGACACCACTTTCATGGAACTATGTACCTGTACTCCTAGATCAGTTTGCTTTGCAATACTGCCCACAGCCCTCTAATTCACTCTGTGGGTCCTGCTTTGGTTTGACTTGCCAAAATGTAACACCTCACATTGATCTGAATCCAATTCTATGAGACCATTAGTAGAATCTTGCCCTGCTGATCAAGATCCCACTGTAGTTCTTGATGACCGTCTTTGACATACCACAATTCCCCTCCAGTATATCTGCCACCCCATCCTCACTCCTCAACTTTCTGCGCTCCACAGTAACCACTCTGACTTGCTGGTCTAAAGCCTCCACATAATTATTGTAATGGGGCAACCTGACACGCACACACATATATTGTCAAAGTTTGAGAATCTTTATGTTAATTAGTTGGTTAGTTTTAGATGTTAAATGCCCTTGAGTGATCATAATTGGCTACTGATTATTGGTGATTGGCAATGAATTCACATTGGTTCCTCTGCACAGCACAGCGTGAAATCGACGTACCATGCATGTAGGACTGGTGGGATTTTAACCAGAGGTTATAAACCACAATTTTCCCACATTTGCTATGTTAATTATTGGAATACAGAGATGTTTGTGGTTGTTCCCAGTGTGTTAGCAATTAATTTCTGGAATTCTGGTAATTTTTCCATGACATTGGTCTTGCTTCTAATTTGAAATGATCATTTAAGTTCCATTGGAGAGAAGGAATGGGTGATGTTTTAGGTCGAGACCCTTCATCTGTCTGAAGAAGGTTCTTCTGTCTGAAGAAGGGTCTTGACCCGAAACATGACCCATTCCTTCTCTCCAGAGATGCTGTCTGTCCTGCTAAATTACACCAGCATTTTGTGTCTATCTTCGGTTTAAACCAGCATCTGCAGTTCCTTCCTACACATTTTAGCTCATTTATTAACTTGCCATATGTAAGGCTGTGACTACCACCATATCTTACAATTCTTCATAAAAGGTTTACTATCTGAGAAAAGACAGGCTTCTTGTCAACAAGTACAATGATCTCTTTATCAAAGCGAGTGAATACCTCCTTACATTCCAGTGTTAACGACGTGAACAAATATGGTAACAAGCTTCAACCACTGTGATGGACACATCTCCATTTGTGCACAATCACCCTCACTAGGTCTTTCCTTTAATGCTGCTGTGTCAGTGTTTGAAATCCTCTTCCAGAAAATAAAAAACTGGACCATAATAAGGTTTCAGTTAAATAGACAATGACTTGGAAACTGGAAAAATATGAAACCTTTTCACAAGAGTTTGAATTTTTTTCCTACAAATTTATTTCTTTCTTAGTAAAAGCTTACCTTGTATAAAATAATCCAGTCATAAACTACTAACAGAAATAAAAAATGTCAGAAGAAACTGCAGATGCTGGTTTAAATCGAAGATCGACACAAAATACTGGAGTAACTCAGCGGGACAGGGAGCATCTCTGGAGAGAAGGAATGGGTGACCCTTCTTCAGACGGAAATAAAAGCATTTGCTGACATCGCAAGGACAATGTGGCCCTGTTAACCACGTTTCAGCAATGGAAATTCAAAGTAGTATTATGTAGTAAGCATGTAATTTAATAATGATACATGTTACTCTTATTTCACAAATATGTTTTGAGATCTATATTTGTGGTTTGCCTCTCCAGTGTCCCACTCACCACTGTGTAATCACCTTTGGGGATTTGCTTCATTGGATTCTAGTAATTCACACGATTCTAGAATACAACCATAAGAACAGCTCGTGCAACATTCCAGCCTTTGGCCTGAAACTTGTGGCATTTCTTCATTTTCTATAGAGACGGATAAAACAATTAGACAAAGCTTGATGTGTTAATAAGATGCCAAACTCACGCTGACTTGAAATTACAGGGCATTATTCATCAGCGGATGACCTTTGTCCAGTGACACAGAATAAACAACTTGCTCCAGCTCCACGCTGGTTGACTAAGCGACTTGAAACAGCTTATGTGACTGTTGTTCTCCTGCCCCTCACCTTGCATTATCATCATTCTTTATCATCAAACATCCTCTGACTTCCACACTATCTCAAACCTTCCTTTTTGTTCTTTCTCCCTCCTCCCTTTTCTTTGCATCTCAAACATGTTAATCACTAACAGAAACATGGATAGGACAGGTTTAGAGGGTTATGAGCTAGACACAGGCAGGCGGGATTAGTGTAGACGGGGCATGTTGGCTGGTGGGGCAAGTTAGAAACATAGAAAATAAGTGCAGGAGTAGGCCATTCGGCCCTTCGAGCCTGCACCGCCATTCAATGTGATCATGGCTGATCATCCAACTCAGTATCCCGTACCTGCCTTCTCTCCATACCCCCTGATCCCTTTAGCCACAAGTGCCACATCTAACGCCCTCTTAAATATAGCCAATGAACTGGCCTCAACTACCTTCTGTGGCAGAGAATTCCAGAGACTCACGACTCTCTGTGTAAAGAAAATTTTCCTCATTTCGGTCCTAAAGGAATTCCCCCTTATCCTTAGACTGTGACCCCTTGTTCTGGACTCCCCCAACATCGGGAACAATCTTCCAGCATCTAGCTTGTCCAACCCCTTAAGAATTTTGTAAGTTTCTATAAGATCCCCCCTCAATCTTCTAAATTCCAGCGAGTACAAGCCGAATCTGTCCAATCTTTCCTCATATGAAAGTCCTGACATCCCAGGAATCAGTCTGGTGAATCTTCTCTGTACCCCCTCTATGGCAAGGATGTCTTTCCTCAGATTTGGAGACCAAAACTGTACGCAATACTCCAGGTGTGGCCTCACCAAAACCCTGTACAACTGCAGTAGAACCTCCCTGCTCCTATACTCAAATCCTTTCGCTATGAATGCTAACATACCATTTGCTTTCTTCACTGCCTGCTGCACCTGCATGCCTACTTTCAATGACTGGTGTACCATGACACCCAGGTCTCGTTGCATCTCCCCCTTTCCTAATCTGCCACCATTCAGATAATAGTCTACCCTCATGTTTTTGCCACCAAAGTGGATAACCTCACATTTGTCCACATTATACTGCATCTGCCATGCATCTGCCCATTCACTCAGCCTATCCAAATCACCCTGCAGCCTCCAAGCATCCTCCTCACACCTAACTATACCCCCCAGCTTGGTATCATCTGCAAATTTGGAGATGTTGCATTGAATTCCCTCGTCCAAATCATTAATATATATTGTAAATAGCTGGGGTCCCAGCACTGAGCCTTGCGGCACCCCACTAGTCACTGCCTGCCATTCTGAAAAGGACCCGTTTACTCCTACCCTTTGCCTCCTGTCTGCTAGCCAGTTCTCTATCCACATCAATACTGAACCCCCAATACCGTGTGCTTTAAGTTTGTATGCTAATCTCTTATGCGGGACCTTGTCGAAAGCCTTCTGAAAGTCTAGATATAACACATCCACTGGTTCTCCCTTATCCACTCTACTAGTTACATCCTCGAAAAATTCTATCAGATTTGTCAGACATGATTTACCTTTCATACCTTTGGGCCAAAGGGCCTGTTTCCACGCTATGACTATGACTAGGTGGGATTAGTGTAGACGGGACAAGTTGTGACTGACTATCACTAACATTTCCAATTCTGTGCAAAGCTCCTTGACCTGAACCGTTCACTCATTTTACTCGAGCTCACCGATTACTTTGTGACCTGCTTAGCCTTGTGAAAGTGTTTCCACTCTGCAGTTCATGCCTGTCCTCTGTTTGGCATCCTCTGTGCAGTCTGCATCCAATCTGTGACGGCCTGCCTTTCATCCAACAAAGAATCATGAAGCTTCCAACGCAGTGTAAGATAGTGTTTCACAGACTGACTGGCTTCCCACTGGAAACACCTGTGGCCGTACATTAACATCAAACTCACTGATCATTGTCTGAATGTCTCTGCTGCTATCTTAAATCATGGCTTATCAATGTGCTCATTGGAAAAATATCCACAGCTCTAATGTAATAGTTTATTTATTCATTTTATTATCCATGGGATCCAGTTGCTTGTCTTTGAAATATACATTGAGCAAAAACTCAGTGGGTTGAGCAGCATCTGTGTGGTTGGAGTTGTCAAAGTGTCCCGTTCACAACTCTGCCTGAGGACTGAGAGTGCGGGTGGGGGGGGGGGGGGTGGTGGCCAGTATAGGGGGAGTGGTCAGTATAGAGGGGGGGGGTCAGTACAGGGGGAGGGGGGGTGGGGGGATGGTGGCCAGTACAGAGGAGGAGGGGCGAGGCAGGGGTTGGTAGGTGAATGGTAGAGTGAGGAGGGGTGAAGACTGATGGACAGGTGGGGAAGGGTACAGATGAGGTGGCTGTAACACCAGTCCACCCTCACCAACCTCAATCAGCCAACTCCGTGATTTCCTGCCATTCCAGCCCAAAGTGACCTGATACCTTTCACATAATCAGCACCAATGGAGCATGCCACTGAGGGTCTCATCGTTGAGGGCCGGGCCACTCAGTGGCATAGATGAAGGCTTGACATCCCCAGGCAGGAATACACCGTTCTAATTGATCAGGGGAAACCTCAGAATTGACCTGCCCAGGGCAGTGGACGTCACGAGGAATGAACAGTGAACTCACCTTGATGCTGTTGCTAGTATTGGATGGGCTGAAAGTCGGGAGAGTGCGTGCTGTGGAATTTGTGTTTCTCTAATTCATGGAATCAGAGGTTTTAATTGTCACTCATGTCATGGGGATTAGTATTATCTTTCTGGAGTAACTAATCAGTCAAGAACGACCGGTGACTTGCTCTGTGTACATTGATTTGTTGATGGTGACCTGTATATGATTTGTGTTTCTGCAGAAGTGCCGCTTCGTCTGACTGGATCCTTTCCCACCTATTCCTGCCCACTCTTCTGGACAGAGTTCAATGGATATTGTTTCCGCTTTTTCCCCGAGACCAAGACCTGGGCAGAGGCTGACCTGTACTGTGCTGAGTTTTCAAATGGACTTCGATCAGCAAAATTAGCTTCAGTCCACAGGTAAAAGCATGCAGACTACTTGGATAATCACACCATGTACGTAACAATACCAATTCAGAATGGAATCCAAAATCCGAGCCTCCCCCCCTCCTACCCCCCTCACCCTCACCCTCCTAACCCCCCCCTCACCCTCACCCTCCCCCCTCCTACCCCCCTCTCCCTCACCCTCCCCCTCACCCCCTCCTACCCCTCTCCCCCTCCCCCTCCCCCTCCCCTCCCCCCTCACCCTCCCCTCCTCTCGCCTCCCCCTCCCCCCCTCACCCTCACCCTCCCCCCCCTCCTACCCCCCTCTCACCCTCACCCTCCCCCTCTCACACATGGTTTTTGTTCCTTTACGACTCGCAGACAGTTTGATGTATGAACAATTCTGAGGAGTGGACAAGTTGTGAGTTGGCGACTTGCTGTGAATGATAGTTCTGACAACAGGTGAGGGGACACACATGATGCATCCTTTCTCTTCCCATGGGATGTTGCAAATTGATTGGTTTCTCACATGGAAACATTGCAGTAAATAACAGCACAGGAAAATAAGCGGCATGATGAAAAGGAGCAGAAGCAGTTACATGTATACGTACACTAACATTACTTATCTCTATTTCTGTTTTATCTTAGCTGGGAAGAGAATGTGTTTGTCTATGACTTGGTTAA
Organism: Raja brachyura; assembly: GCA_963514005.1. The sequence goes on along the minus strand of OY740801.1, from coordinate 506,017 downwards.
CAGTCGAGTTCCTGGAATACCTACAGATATTTGGATAGGACTCCATGATAGAAGGGTGGTAAGTCGATTTTCTAATATCAAATGGCAATTAAAGAAGTTGTTTTAATGATTCAGCTGAATAGTTTCATAGAATCCAAGTCTCAATAGTTCACTCTCTTCACTTCTCCTGACCAAGAAGTTACAATGGAGGTAAAGTTGCAGCAATGGTTGGTTTTCTTTCCAATACTTGATTTTAGGTATTTTGCACGTTGCAGAAAATTGCAAATATTTTAGAGAAAGGACGTGGGTAAAGCTGCGCTGTGATGCTTTGTGCTGAGTGGATGCAGGTGTGTGATACTCACCTCTGGCATCAGCCAGCCACCTTCATTGGGAACGATGTGTTGCCATGTGTTCTAGTTTGGACTAGTTGAATTGCTCTCTCCTGGATAAGTAGACAATAGATAATAAGTGCAGGAGTAGAGGCCATTCGGCTCTTCGAGCCAGCACTGCCATTCAAAGTGATTATGGCTGATCATCCCCAATCAGTACCCCGTTCCTGCCTTCTCCCCATATCCCCTGCATCCGCGATCTTTAAGAACCCTATCTAGCTCTCTCTTGAAAGTATCCTGAGAACCTGCCTCCACCGCCCTCTGAGGCAGAGAATTCCACAGACTCACAACTCTCTGGGTGGAAAAGAGAGAAAGTAGGAAGTCGGAAGTGAAAAAGTAGGAATGTTTTTTGGGAAAAATATACAGCAGACAAGGATGGGGAAAACAAACAAGAATAAAATATAACTGAGCAACTAATGGCAGGAGTATTGGAAGAAAACAATGCACTATCAGTTATTTAGCCCCTGGAGAAATTATTGGGCAGATCCATGACCAAACGCCCAACAACTGTGATGCCCAATTCCCGAACAAAACAATTTGGTTTGAAAATTTCAATTGAATTTGTGGAAGAGCCGACTAAATGACCACAAAACCACTTCCTGATTTAACTCATGAATGGACCCACACTAAGTTTAAGGTTGTGTCACCTTACTCCAAGTTGATTGATGTCCTCCAAATGAAAAACACATGATGGATGAAGTTCACAGCAGCGAGGAGTGGTCCTGGGGACAGGACACAGCAGTGACCATCACCCTGATCTCCACATGTACACACGCACCCCCCCCCCACACACACCCCCAACACACACACCCCCACGCACACACCCCCCACACACACACCCCCACACACACACCCCCCCCCACACGCACACCCCCACACACACACCCCCCACACGCACACCCCCCACACACACACCCCCACACACACCCCCCCCACACGCACACCCCCCACACACACACCCCCACACACACACCCCCCACACACACACCCCCCACACACACACACCCCCCACACACACACCCCCCACACACACAACCCCCACACGCACACCCCCCACACACACCCCCCCACACACCCCCCCCACACGCACACCCCCCACACGCACACCCCCCACACACACACCCCCCACACGCACACCCCCCACACGCACACCCCCCACACGCACACCCCCCACACGCACACCCCCCACACACACACACCCCCACACACACACCCCCCCACACGCACACCCCCCACACGCACACCCCCCCACACGCACACCCCCCACACACACCCCCCCCACACGCACACCCCCACACGCACACCCCCACACGCACACCCCCCACACGCACACCCCCCACACGCACACCCCCCACACGCACACCCCCCACACGCACACCCCCCCCACACACACCCCCCACACACACACCCCCACACGCACACCCCCCACACGCACACCCCCCACACGCACACCCCCCACACGCACACCCCCCACACACACACCCCCCACACACACCCCCCAAACACACCCCCCACACACACACCCCCACACACACACCCCCCACACACACACACCCCACACACATACCCCCCAAACACACCCCCCACACCCCCACCCCCACACATACACCCCCCACACATACACCCCCCACACACACACCCCCACACGCACCCCCCACACACACAACCCCCACACACAACCCCCACACACACACCCCCCCACACACCCCCCACACACACACCCCCACACACACCCCCCACACGCACCCCCCCCACACACCCCCACACACACACCCCCCTCACACACACCCCCACACACACCCCCCACACGCACCCCCCCCACACACCCCCCACACACACACCCCCACACGCACCCCCCCCCACACACACCCCCCCCACACACACACCCCCCACACACACACCCCCACACGCACCCCCCCCCACACACACACCCCCCACACACACACCCCCCACACACACACCCACACACACACACCCCCCACACGCACACCCCCACACACACCCCCCACACACACACATCCCCCACACACACACACCCCCCACACGCACCCCCCACACACACACCCCCCACACGCACACCCCCACACGCACACCCCCCACACGCACACCCCCCACACGCACACCCCCCACACGCACCCCCCCCACACGCACCCCCCCCACACGCACCCCCCCCACACGCACACCCCCCACACACACCCCCCCCACACACACCCCCCACACACACACCCCCACACACACACACCCCCCACACGCACCCCCCACACGCACCCCCCACACACACCCCCCCAACGCACACCCCCCACACACACACACCCCCCACACACACACCCCCCACACACACCCCCCACACACACCCCCCCCCACACACACACACCCCACACACACACCCCCCACACGCACATCCCCCACACGCACCCCCCACACACATACCCCCCACACGCACACCATATACACACACGCACCGCCCCCACACGCACCCCCCACACACACACTCCCCACACGCACACCGTATACACACACGCACCCCCCCCACACGCACACCCTCCACACACACACACACACACACGCATATACACACACACATACACACAAACCACCCCCACACTCCCGTGCTGGCGGATGAGGAGTGGCCGGAGAGCGGAGCCCGGCGGCCCGGACACAGATACGGATGGCGGGCGGAGAGGGAGAATGACAGAGAGGGAGAGGGGGCCCGCTCAGAGTTGAACGGCAGGTGTCCTTTGGCCACCTAACATCCCGCCGGGCAAAATGACACAACTTTTAGGTTGCCCGGCAGGACGTTAGGTGGCCAATGGCACCCGGGCAACTGTTAATTTAGAGCCCTGAAAATCTAATGATGCTAAGAATGTGGTTGAATTTTTGTCCTCTTAAATAGCATAATTCATGGAAATCAAGAAAAGGCTGATAGTTGTGTGAATAAATGTGAGTGTGTTAGAGCAGGTATTGAGGATATTGCACACACAGCCCATGACACTGGTGTCTTCCTCAAATGCTGATGGGAGCAGAGGCTTGGATCGTTGAGGTGAATGGTCAGCACAGCAAGATGGATCTGTGGAGTTGAGGTTTTATTTCGATCAGACACAATCTTATTAAACTGTGGAAAGTCTGGGGGCGGGGAGTATACGATTCCCGACATGATGTGGGAACATACCAAAAGGAATGTGAATCTTTTGGACTGTTATTTTTAAATGAAATAACTAATAATTTAGATTAATTAATGAATGTAAGTTCTTAAATTGTTCAAATATTTACTCAGGAAGGTAACTTTGAGTGGACTGATGGGACAACGTACGAGTACAGTTACTGGGACGGCAACCAGCCTGATGATGAGAGACAACTAGTACATGAAGAGGAGGACTGTGTGCAGATGTGGTTCCGACAGAACAGCGGTACAATCCTTTCAAACACACGCATTGACATGTATTTACATGATTATGATTAGACATATAATTCTGAGCAAAACCTTGGGGATAGGATTTACAAAATGACCTTTTAATTAACATCAGTCACAAATGTTATTGGAGTGGAAGTCTGCACAAGTAGAAAGTGTGTTTCATAAACAAGGAGTGTAGGGACACAAGGCTTCTATATGAACACCAGGCATTAAGTGGGGAACTCTCCAGGCAGTATGGACAAGCATTAGAGCTGAGACTAGAATAAGATGTTGACATAGAATTGGACTTTGGCTGCACTAAGTAGTCGCTCAAGCCCAGCTCTGGGTCAAAAGCAATCTCTGGCTGATCTCCTGGGCGAGTGGAGTCTGTGACTGCACAATCTGTGGCAGGGTGAGTAGCAGGGGCCACATGCAGCACCCTAGTGCTCAGCTAAGGATGGGGGGTCTGCAATGCTTGTGTTGGGCAGACACAGCAGGGGATTGGGGAGGCTGCAGTGCTTGTGTCGGGCAGGCATAGAGCGCTGCTGCACCAAGGGAGGACAGGTACTGTCCACATGTGGATGGGATTAGTCGAGACACCTTTGCATCGAGGCCCTCTTGGTGAGTTACAGAGGTAGAGAGGGACAGGGCAGCCATGGTAATAATTAAGGTGGTAGCCGGGGAAATCCCATGGGCAAAGTATCAAAGACAAATATAAAAGTACAAGACTGAAGTTAAAATGGATAATCTGGAAACACTCTACAGGTCTGAGTGCATCTGTAGGCAAAAGGCAAAGTTAATATTTAAGCTCAAACACCTATGTGTTTCCAGCATTTCCCGTGTTTATAAAAGCATTCAATGATGTTGGAGAATTGGAGGGAACATTGACGTGTAGTTAATATGTTGGTGTTGTGTAGTGGCGGTCTGAATATTAATCGCTCACAGCAGCATGGGGTGTTTCATAATGAGCTGGTTGTATTGGGCAGCAGTGATGGATCTATTGTAGGACTGCTTGCTGCCAGAAGCTTGATGAGCCAGAATTTACATATAAGGTAAATGGCAGCAAGGCCATGGGTGGTAGATGCCCGTGTGAGATGTCATCTGTTTGTGTTGCTTTGCCAGCGGGCAGCGTGAGCTTTGCCCCCTGGAATGAACAGTTGTCTGCATGCGCTGTTGGACACAGCGAGATGTTGCCCACAACATTCCACACTTGTGATAAATCATCCCCACAGGGTTCTCTCACCTTCTGTGGCGACTGACAATTTGCAATATGGCTGCCAGGGAATAAACAGAGCAAGTGTCTCGAGCTGAGCCGTAGTCATTACGTTTCCATAGCAACATGAGCTGCAACTGATGCCGAAGATTTGTCCCAGCATCCAAGTTTTTATTTTTGAAACTCTGGGTATTTGATGATAGCAGAGTTGACTGCATAGGTCAGTCAGCATGATATATTTGCATGACAGTGAACCAGATTTAACCTGTAATGAAGAACCACATCTCTCCCACTCTGACTCCGTAAGTGCAGGAAAATAGAAAAAGTCCCTTTGGCTCTTCAAGCCTGGTCAACAACATACAACTCTCCTCAGATCCATTTTCTGCCTTACTCCATAATCTTTGATGGCTTTAAAAAGATGAAACATCTGTCTCGGCATTGAATATATTCAGATGTTCCACCTCCACAGCTCTCTTGGGCAAGAATGCCAAAGACAGCCTTCTTCCTTATCTCTGTCTAAATGGGGAATGTCTTGACCAAGACATTGCCCTGGCATGAGGTCTCTCCCAGGAAGGCTCTCACCCACCCCACCCCCCCAGTTGGAGGACGTATGGGCATGATGAATGTAGCGACTTCCCTTCAAGCCTGATACATCACCAGCGTTATCCAGATACACTCTGTTTTAACTAAAGCAGTAAATAGGCCTGGTGTGTCCCTCGGCAGCGCTGACGTAATTGGCAGACGATGTATGTGAAGTTTCCACAGTAACAATTAGTTGCACATAATGTTCTGTATTGTATTTGACTAGATTTGATCTGTGGTGTTCACTTGTAAGTCAGAACCCTCGGGGAGGCTCAGACCCTCCATCTTTTGACAGTGCTTACACCTTGTAAATATGGATTTACATGGGCCTGTTCCTCACATGTACAATTATGCCTGATTAGGACATCACCCCATTCATCTCTGGCACCCAGCTTCAAAGCTGGCCTCAGCTAAACGATGAAAATATTCTAATCTCAACATGTCCAGCTTCGCACCACAACATGGTTTGAGAGTTTCAGTCGAATCAGAATAGAACAAATGCACGGCAGCGTCCTGGTGATCTGACATTAAGTTGGCAATTGTTCCCGAGTTTAATTTATAGATGCTGCTGCAACATGAGGTGTCACATGGGCCTCTTGGGTGTCACATGGCCCTTGGAGGTGTCACATGACCCTCTGCCCTATCAGACTAATTTTAAAATACAGAAAACTTTTCTCTTCATACAAACAATGAAACACTTGCCCTGCATGTTTTCAGATTCTGATATTGTACGCTATAACTGACAATAATTCTTCCAGGAAACCGTTCCTTGACTAAATTCTCTTTTCTCAAATTAAGAAGTCAAATTCTATTACAATAACATTATTTATTATTTAAAACCAAACCCCTTTATTTCTCATTTTTATTCCCAGCTCTTAGATCCTGGAATGATAATCGTTGCAACCGTGAATTTCCTTTTGTTTGTAAAATTCCCTCCCTGGAGAACATCTAAGCAGCAGGTACGAAGCTGCGTGGAGCTCAGTCTGGCATCTGGAGCAACGTCGAGGTTCTGATCTAAGTGCTCTCCATCATAACATCATTATTCTGAATAAGGGTCTGAAGAAGGGTCTCGTCCCGAAACGCCTCCCATTCCTCCTCTCCAGCGATGGTGCCCGACCTGCTGTGTTACTCCAGAATTTTGTGTTGACCTTCGATTTAAACCAACATCTGCAGTTCTTTCCTACACATAACATCATTATTGTCTGCTGCATGCAGGAAAACAGCTTGCTCTAATTTCTGGCTGCTTGCTTTATTTTCCAGCTTCAATACATCCTGACCCTTCACATGGAATAGATTGAACTGCATATGGCTAATCACCAAATATTAATGTTAAAGAAGGAACTGCAGATGCTGGAAAATCGAGGGTACACAAAATGCTGGAGAAATTCAGCGGGTGCAGTAGCATCTAGCGTCTGAAGAAGGGTTTCGGCCCGAAACATTGCCTATCTCCTTCGCTCCATTGATGCTGCTGCACCCGCATTTTGTGTACTACCAAACATTATTATTCTTAGAATTACTTTCTTTGAATTTTGATTAATAAGTCAGAGTTGGCTTCCACAAATATATTAGTTAGATATTAGGGAGTTCTATAGATATCATCCCTGGGTCCTAATTAAAAAGCTGGCAGGCGTGTCCATGATAAAGATCATAAAATGTAAAAATATCAGTCTGTTCCAAAAGGCAATTCCACATTTAGAGTCACAGTCTTAGAGTGATACAGTGTGGAAACACTGTGTGGAAACTTGCCCACACCAGCCAACATGTCCCAGCTACACTAGTCCCACTTGCCTTTGTTTGGTTCGTATCCCTCCAAACCTGTCCTATCCGTGTACCTGTCTAAGTGTTTCTTAAAAGATGGGATAGTCCCAGCTCCAACTACCTCCTCTGGCAGCTTGTTCCATACATCCACTTCCCCTCTAGCTTGTCAGAACAGAAAATGTTATTCCATGTAGCTAGCAAACGTGTGTTTGGGAGTAGTCGGCATAGTGTATATCCGAACACAACAGAATGAACCACGCCCCCCTCCTGAATCCCACACTCACTCATTCACTCACACACGCACAAACACATACATGCACAGCTGCACACATGTACACACACGTGCACAGACACACATGCACAAACACACACGTGCACAGACACACATGCACAAACACACATGCATTTACACACATGCATGGACGCACAGGCACACACATACATGCACAGACACGCACACATACACACACATACACAGACACACACGCACTGACATGCAGACACACATGCACACACAGGCACACACACAGACACACATGCACACACAGGCACACACACAGCCACATGCACAAACACACATGCACAGACACACACGCACATACACATAGACACACATGCACGAACACACATGCACAGACACACGCACAAACACACACGCACACCCAAAAAAACACTTATTGCCAAGCAGTGTTATAAAAGCTGTGACCACCGAATATGCAAATCAACCAGTTTGTAGGAATATTGTTATAGTAATATTTTTATTTATTTTCTATGACAAAGGAGTTGGATCTGTGAACATGATATTTTTGTATAACTCATTGCTGTTCGTCAGGCTGGTTGACACAATGCGTTGTGGCTCCTGGACTGTTTTACAGTAAATAAGACGCAGTATTTTGTTTAAAAGACTTGTGTAGTTGTATGGCTAAAAGGAAAACGTCCATATTTTGTAATTATAGCTAATGTAAAATTAAAAAAACTTTTCCTTCTGTCGCATTTCAATTCACTAGGTCAATAAGCCTCACATTTCTCAGTTCTGAGTTTATGCGGTTTAATTACAGGTATTTAGCATGAGTTTCAATTTTTAGATTTTTAATGTACACTCAAGCTTTGAATGCCAAAACCTTTGAATGGGTTACACATGATAATACACAAGCGCTGGGCCATCAACCAAATGTCCACCCTCCCATCCCCATATCTCTCCCCTCCGGCTCCATCATGCTCTCTCCCCACAAATGTCCTTGGTATAACTTTGGTATTTAAAATGCTGCTGCTATTGACTCTATTTACACTTCACACTGGCTCGGAAAAGCAGCCAACATAATCATGGACCACTTATACCTTGGTCATTCCATTTTTTCCATTCCCAATAAGCAGAAAATATAAGTTTGAAAGTATATTCAACAGATCTAGGAATAACTTTGTCCGCACTGTTATCAGATCGCCCAGCAGACCACCTATACATGTCTTGTAGTCTTAATCTTCCAACCTACCCAATTGCACTTAAAAAAAAATCTGTGGCTATAAAACCGTAGCACCATATTCCGCACTGGTAATTTTGTCACTTTCCACCATTTGTACGTGTGTGTTATTGTTGTCGTGTGTGACCCTAACCCTAACCCTAACCCTGAAGGGCTTGAGAACAACATTTCTCACTCCATGCTGATTTGAATTCACCTGAGTATTGTGAAATGTCTGGATTTGAGAATAAAGAAAATTAGAAAGCATGAATTTACAGAGGTAAAGAACTGCTACCCCCCTGATGATACAATTTATTTGTTGTCATTTGAACCTCATTGAAGTTCAAACGCAATTTGGTTTCTGCAGTCATACAACAAGAAAAAGAACCAAGACACAACACAATTTACGCAAACATCCATCACAGTGAATCTCCTCCTCACTGTGATGGAAGGCAAAGTCTTGTCTCTCCCCCGCACTCCCCATTCTCCTCCCGATGTCAGAGTCAAAGCCCCCAGCGGGCGATGGTAAATATCCTGCGGCCATTAAGGCCGCGCCGGGCGATATAAGGCCCCACTCCGGGTCTTGATGTTGGAGCCCCCGGCGGGCGCTAGCAGGTCCCACGGCCATTATAGCTGTGCTGGGCAATGTGAGGCCCCGCTCCAGGTCATTTTCAACCCCGGAACTCGGGCGGAGAAGTTGCCGTTGCGGAAGCTCCGAAAAGAAGTCTCCCACCAGGGACCCGCGAGCTCCTGGCGTCACCGTCCACCGGAACTGCAGCTGGAGCCTCTGAAGCTCCGGAGTCGGGACGCAGCAGTGCGCCACCACAGCTCCTCCCATTCCGAACTAGGCCAGATCCACGTTGGTGAGTAAGTCCGCAGGCTCCATGACTGGAGCCCCCAGGTCGTTCCGGCTGGAGGCCGCTCCACGGTGCTAGGCCACAATGACAACGGAGACCCGACGGAAAAGGTCGGGTCCACCGTACAGGGAAAATATTTTAAGTTTCCCCCACCCCCCCGTCCCCCCACACATACCCAGTTAAAAAAAACATTATAAACTACACTCAAAACGAGACAAAAGAATAAAAAAAGACAGACGGACTGCAGAGGCCGCCCACCCAAAATTCTACAATGGGGTATAAAGAGCAATTATATTGAAAATCAAAATTATAGTTACAAAAAAAGTGAAAGAAGCATTTAGTGACTGTTGGCTTCTTCTGTTGTACCTACTGTTGTCCAATAGTTAGTCGACAGCTGTTGTTTGTAAGTAACATGGCCCTGAATTTCCTCGCAAGGAGGATTCCAGGAATGTTCACTGGTCAGAGGGAGAAGCTATGCATGTATTCAACATTGAAACCAGGAAGGTAACATTAGTGAAGAAATGAAATGCTGGGCATGAGAAAACGTTAAGAAACTAGTGGGACACGTAACTCCTTTTTTTAATCTCTCCTGTGGTTGCTGAGAAAACCTAATGGCCTTTATACCCCTTTTGAGTATATTCTACCATAGTTACCATGAGGCATTTATTTATTGATGTCATGTTCTCTCTTGTCCATTGACATTTTCCTCTTCCTTTCTCCCTTGCCTAATCTGTCTCAGTTCCACTGGGGTTCTCCAATGCTGGCCCAGTTCCACTGGGGTTCACCAATGTTGGCCCAGTTCGTCTCCTTCAGCTTTGACTAATTGAATTTCTTAAATGTTTGGTTATGTCTCTAATTACCATCATCAGGCTAGGAGTGGCATATCTGTGTCCCGGTGAAGTTATTTCACGTAATATAGAAAGTGGTTTCATTGACTTCTGCAGTGCTGAAGGAACTGTGATGCCTTCGGTAAAATGTGACTCCACTATACAATAAAGTGATATCAAATAAGATATTTGGTAAGGAAATGTTATTGATACACTGCTGAAATTGAAGGTTGGACCAGAGCAGGTACTCAAAGGTTGGATGCGTCAGTCTTTAGTCTCCTGTTCTATTCTGGTTAAGCATGCATGGACTTTTGAAATGCCCAACATCTGATGGTTCGCAGCGTCTTCAACCTCAGACCTCGACCAGGCAGCAATGAAGATTCCCAGCATTGAATCCAAGGTTGTAGCTGGCAACCAGGTAAGCACCAGACTTCTTTCAAGCTCTGCCATTGAAGAGATCACCTGATGCCCAGAATAAGTTAGTGGATGACGGCAAAGGAGCATTTGGCCAAGAGTCCATGCTTCAGGAACACACCAGAAACCCCCCCCCGGTAAGCCCACTTGCTCATGACTCACCCTCCTGATGGAAGAATCCCACATAGGCTTCCTCAGAACACAAAAACCCAAGTGGACATAAGCCATCCTCACTCACAGGAGAGGAAACCACAGACTCAGTCAACAATATCAAGCATCCTGTTACCACATCTCCATTCCAATAACATTGAGCCATCTATTAATTTAACTGTTTTAAATAAGTCTTCACAGATCAAACATATTTACTATTATTATTATTCACATTGTTTACTGAAGAAGAATATAAGCTAAAGTCATAATTTCACTGGAACCCGACATTATAACGTGTAATCTTAATGGTTGAATATCCAATGCCTTCATATCATGTTGCGCTGTGTCCTCTGTTGATGAAGTAGGTAACCAAAATGCCTTAAAACGCAGGGAAATATCTGTTTTTAAATACATTACGTCATGTTAATGTTGTTTGTGAATATCACAGAAATAATTTCCAGATTTCCAATCATTTTATATTTTTTATAAATATCAAGGGAGGTTAAGATTGATTTCAGATCATGCTAAATATCTATATAAAGAGTTCTCTCTGGTTGCTATGAGTTGTTGATACTCTAGCTGAAATAAATCCTATGTTTTGTCAAGAAGAAATCCATCTGTTATTCTGAAAAGTTTTTGCTGGGTTCCACTGCACTGGATTAAACGACACTGGATACCACTGCACTGGATTCAACGGCACTGGATTCAACGACACTGGATTCCAGGGGAAATTGCCCCATCATGCATTTTGCACTTTGTGTTTGTCCAAGCTTCCAGGCCATCAGGACTGTAAACTCTTATCTCACCAGGGACTAATTTACTCTTTGTGTTGTGTCTTTAAAAAATATATATTTTCCATTATGTAAATACTGATTCTGTTCTATTCTGTTCTGTAGTTTTTGCACAATCCACAGGCATTGCCACTTTCATTTCACTGCACATCTTGTATGTGTATGTGACAAATAAAGTTGACTTGACTTGATAATGTGACGTCAGACTAAGTCGCCCTCCATCCAAGACCTGGTTAACTTGGCAAAGGCCTCTGAGATTTTTAAAGAGTATTACAATTATAACAGCGATGAGTGTAAATGATTATTAGAATATTAAACTATCTCTCAGTGACTGCTGCAGGAGTTCAGACTTTCCATTTGAATTCTAATCAACCCAACTCAGCTTTGCGATCCCATGAATCTAACCTCCAGAGGCTGATGTGATATTCTGCCAACATGGATGGCAGTGAGTGAGCTACAGCATAAATATTTATTATTTAGATAAATAAGATAAATGCATTAGATAAATCCAGGTCTGAAGGAGGGTCTCGACCCAAAACGTCACCTATCTCCTTCGCTCCTTAGATGCTGCTGCACCCGCTGAGTTTCTCCAGCTTTTTGTGTAACTCCCCATTTATTATTTATACTCTGGCAAGCAGCAAATATAAACTATATCTCAAGAGTACGTTGACATTTAGTTTCCAAAATCTTCCACAACTGGATTGGAAATCACAACATGAGGGTAACATGTGAATCTTGGTTCTTGGTTACTTGGTCCTCCAAAATATTCCAACTGGAATTTAAACTGGAGGTGGTGAAGGGCGGGGTTTAGCCAGAGAGGGTTATTGGGAAGAAAGTGCCACTTTAAATTTAGTTGCATCTGGCTGGGCAGCCGTGGCTTGGTGGAGATTCTTCCATGCTTTAATAATTAATGATGAATATATTAGCATGAAATCCCTCCATCTCTTACCAAAACGGATGAATTTCCACATGGAGATTAGAATTAGTTCTACGTACTGATTCTGAATAAGTATAATCTGTAGAAGCTGGTGTCGGTCTAAACTCTGGGTATTTGTTAAAAGACCTAACGGAACGGTGGGATGGAGGCAGGTTAACACCCATCCAGCCTTTGACAATATCTGTATTTTAATAGAATTCATTTTAATTGATTTCAGGTTAGTTTTGAACATGACAGCCTGTGTTTTTATATTTATTCATATTTTACAAAGCATTACCATAAGTAATTAAAAAGTAAAATATAATTAAGTATTATTAGAAGGGATAAGGTTTTCAAACGTGAATAATTTTATTTAATTATTGACCAATGCTTCTAGATAAAAAACTTTCCTCATTTTAAATCAATTTCTTCAACTGATTTCTCCAAAAGGGATGCGATTTATACACTTGCGCAATTTATACATAAGTATTTATGGTAATTGACCCAAACGCAGCTATTCCTACCATGTCAAGCTGCAAAAGGCCCAACACTAAAGAAATATGCTACGCAAACCAACAACTTGTTTGTACAGGTGTCAGAGGTTATGAGGAGAAGGCAGGAGAATGGGGTTAGGAGGGAGAGATAGATCAGCCATGATTGAATGGCAGAGTAGTCGATGGGCCGAATGGCCTAATTCTACTCCTATCATGTATGACATTATAACCTTATAATCTCATACATATTTAATGCACAGCAGGCAAAACTCGGGTGCAAACATTGACACGAGAGTGCAGATGCTGGAATCTTCAGCAAAAACAAAGTGCTGGAGGACCTCAGCAGGTCAGGCAGCATCTGTGGAAGAAAATGAACAGATGACATTTTGTTCTCTCCCAACTGATGGAGAAGGAGATAGAAAGCTGGAAAAGAAAGGTGGAGAAAGGGTGGGGCAAGGCAAGTGATAGGTAGATCCAGGTGAGGAGATTGGCAAATGAGTCAAGGTGGGGAGAGAAGGGGTTTGAGAGTAACTGAGGCTGGAGGTGGAGAAGACACAATGGCCCAAATTCTACCATTTGCATGCTTTTGTCATCTCCATCTTCAACTAGCCCACCCACCCATAACTCTTAACAGTACCTAGCAACTCCTCATACTTAGTGTTATCACTCCTAACCAGTGGAAGTGGACAGACTCCTCTCAGCCTAGGTCATTATTTATTCATTGCTGGAAAATCCAACAAATTCCTGGATGGTTAGCACTCTATAACTAACCAGGTTTTATTAACCTAACAACTTTTCATTAACTGTAATCCAGCCCAGCAATCATAATCCAGCCAAATGAACCAATTTCCTACTTCATCCACTGTAATTCCACCTCATTAACCCACGAGCTCTGTTCAACTCTCGCCCTGCCTCATCAACGTCCATCCAGTTACCATTCAGGACTGAGGTGAGACATTTCTTCACCTGGAAGTAAACCTTCAGAATTGTCTCCCTAACAGTGGGCTACTGAGATTCAGTTTCTGAGTGCACGTGACTGAGATGGCTAGATTGTTAACTTTTAAGGGAATCAATGGACATGGGTTTAGTAGAGGAAGGTGAGGTATCAGCTATGACTTCACCTGGGGCCGAGAGGCCAAAGCTGCTTCAGCTTCTATTGTTCTTATGGACTTGACAGGGAGGACATTCCAAAGGTTCTGAGTGTCAGCTGGGTCACAGGGAACGGTCAGTAGTAGGGATGGGCAGTCCGTGAGGGAGGGATGAGCGGTCAGTGGTGGGCGGTCAGACCTTATGGCAGTTAATGTTACAAATGGATGGATGACATTATTTAGCTTTTCTCTACAGATGCTGCCTGCCTGACCAGCATTCCCTTTTAGTTCAGATTTCCAGCTTTTTTGTGTTCTGCATCTCACAAGTTATTTCCTTGAACTTAGATGGTGAAGATGGCTGTCAAAAATTGCAGCAGGATCTTGATTGGTTGGCCGGGTGGGCTGAGGAATGGTGATGGAATTTAATACAGAGAAATGTGAGGTGTTGCAATTTGGGAAGTCTAACATGGACAGGACCTACACATTGAATGGTAGGTTTCTGGGGAGTGTTGTGGGGCAGAGGAATCTATGGGAGCAGAGGGATCTGTGGGAGCAGGTATATGGTTCCTTGAACATGGAGTTGCAGGTAAATAGGGTGGTCCAAAAGGCTTTCAGCACATTGGCCTACATCCGTCAGAGTATTTAGTATAGAAGTTGGGGGGTCACGTTGCAGTTGTATAGGACGTTGGTGGGGCTACATTTATAGTATTGTGTTCAGCTCTGGGCACCATGTTATAGGAAAGATGTTGTCAAGCTGGAAAGGGTGCAGAGAAGATTTATGAGGATGTTGCCAGGAGTCGAGGACCTGAGCAATAGTGAGAGGTTGAACACGATGGGATTTTATTCCTTGCAGCAATCGAGGATGGAGGGGTGATCTTGTGTATGAGAGGCATACAAAATCAGCAGAGGAATAGTTCAGATAAATGCCCAGAGCCTTTGCCCAGAGTAGGGGGATCGAGAACTGGAGGTCATAGTTTTAAGGTGAGGGTGAAAAGATGGAATAGATGAGGGGTATCTTTTTTACACAAAAGGGTGGTGGGTGTATGGAAGGAGCTGCAGGAGGAGGTAGTTGAGGCAGGGACTATTGCAACATTTAAGAAACATTTACACAACCTACCCAGGTTTAGAGGGTTATGGGCCAAAAGCAGACAGGTGGGACGAGTGTAGATGGGCCATATTGGTCGGCATGGGCAAGTTGGGCTGAAGGGCCTGTTTCCCTGCTGTATGACTATGATTCTACCCTCACGATCTACCAATATACACTCTCCCAGAGAGATCAGCCATGACTCAATAAATGGCACCTTGATCTCATCATAAACACAGACACTATATCCCTGCTCCCATAGATCCCTCTGCTCCACACCCTTCGCCCTCTCTGCAAGTTGAAACATGCCTGCTCCCCACATTTCCAATTCTGACACACAATGGACGGCCTGAAACATTAACTCTGCTCCTCTCCACAGATGCTTCTTCACTTTTCTGATTTTAATTCAGTTGAACGCTGGGCGGAGCTGTAGTCCTTGCATTTATTGCACACGTTTATCATCATTAAGACCCATTTAACATTGAACTGTTTGTTTATGGTGGGCAGCATGGTGGCGCAGCGGTAGAGTAGCTGCCTCACAGCGCCAGAGGCCTGGGTTCGATCCTGACCATGGGTGCTGTCTGTATGGAGTTTGTATGTTCTCCCTGTGAACTGCATGGGTTTTTTCCGGGATCTCCGGTTTCCTCCCAAACTCCAAAGGCGTACAGGTTTGTAGGTTAATTGGCTTGGTGTAACTGTAAATAGTGCCTCATGTGTGTAGGATAGTGTTTATGTGCAGGGAGCGCTGGTTGACGCGGACTTGGTGGGCCGAGGGGGTCTGTTTCCGTGCTGTATCACTAAACTAATACTAAACTTAGGAAAGAGAAATAAAGAGTCAGAGAGTTTTAGAAGGTTGGCGAGATTATGGAGATGGGAGAGAAAAGGCCGCGAGGGTTTGAAAACAACCCTGACATTTTATTTTATATGAAATATGAATTGTATATTATATTTGTGTCCTCGCAGTAAGTTTTCTCTTGCAGTTGGTGATTCTTGTATGTTACAACCTTCTCCATTCATTTTCTGATATTAAAAAACAAGTTAGCATGTTGTAGGATTGCTTAGATTATGATTTTTCAAATGTCTACAAAATGTTCAGTGAAAGTTATAAACCACTGCACATATATTTGTATTCCATTTGTCAAATGATGTAATAAAGGATGTTTAGAGACTTAAAAAAAACATAAGTCCAGCGCTTCATTTGTATCTGATTTTCCCACAATGCAATTCAATTTTAAATCAACAAATATTCAGGGTTCTGCATTTGTTAATCATAGATTGACAAGAAATAATCAAAGATATTCTGCAGTCTGGGATAAAAATTAACCACTGTCCTCTAATTACCATCGAAGGAACAAATTGCAACAACGGATATTCAGTTGATGCTGGGTGGAATCGTTCCACATTGTTGCCATAACGATCATGTCACTTCAAGAGGTTAGAACAATGGAAGTGCAGCAGAAGCAGATACAGCACCATGGTGGACCCTAATTGGCATTTCCTCCAGATAGATCTGCCTCAAATATTACCATGGGGTCCTCTCCTTCTCCTCGCCGTTCTGTCCCTGTTTTACTGTTCATTTCCTCCTGCTGTCAAGTAGTCTGCATGTTCTTAGGAAATTCTCAATCCTACCAAGTGATTGATGTTTGATTTTCCATAATATATATCAATGCTGTGAGCTATGACTCTACAAATCCATTTTAGCTAAATCTTAATGAAGGTTGCATATTTAAATTGACATGAAGCAACTAATTATTCAGAAAGTAAATGGCTTTTTGTTAGATCCAGAGTGTTTATAACTGTTGATATTATCTTTTTCTTTGGACCCTTTCTCTATGTTCATACTCTTTTATTTCTTTTCCTTGGAAATACCATGTGACACTCAGGCGGCCACCTTCCTGGGCACATGCTGGCCTGCAGTTTTATCCCACTGTGGGAAATGTGAAGCCACATACAGTTTCAGATGTAATGTGCCTATTTGTATAGCATCGTGACTATAAGCCTATTATTGGCCCACAATTAACTGTGAAGTCCCTGCGAGTTTTACACATTATTTTCAGAAAGGTCATGCCTACAGGGAGCAAAATAATTTTGAACATTTTTTTCTGGGCTAGAAGCATAGTGAATTTATAAATTTCAACTTCAAAAGGAATGACATTGTTTCAGCCAACGAGCTCACTGCCATTGACTTCACATCTCTCACTTTGAAAATTAGAAAACTGGAAAATGTTCAAAGACATATACTTTAGCAATTTTAATAAAACATTGTGGTAAACTAATACTTTTTGACACTTTTTAATACTTCACAGTATTCTATTATTTCGACAAATTGTAATGCAAATTAATTAAGTTTCAATCAGTGGTTGATAAAACAAACATGAAAATAAACTTTTTGGATAGTTTTCCATGTGGCAAGGAGCAGGAAGATATCCCAATGAGTTAAACAACCAAGGTTTTCTCCTTAATTGAGGATGGTCTTGATTAGAGCATACCTAAAATAGCCAGCACCTACTCATCAACCTGGTCGAATGAGATGACATCATCAATTCACGATAGAAGTACTCTCCGCTGCATTTTACTAATCACAGGAGATGTCATCATTTCCAGAGGCTTTATGTTTTACAGCCATTAGATGAGGTCTGGACCAGTTGCCAGACTGGGGCAGTGTCTAGAGTCTGTTGGATGGTGCTGGCAAATGGACTCAAGGACCATCATACCAAGGACAGAATCTTTGTTGAGATCTTCAAAAAGATTTGGGTCTGATTTCACAAGGTTCCCGATCCTTTGACATGGGGGCCAGTATACTTTGAGTACAATCAGATTCTCCTTTGATGGGAATGTTCATATAGTTCCATGTGGACAGCAGCCCCAGTTCTCCAGCTGAGGATTCTGTGAAGCAACAGCTGTAAAAGCAGTAGACAATAGACAATAGGTGCAGGAGTAGGCCATCGGCACCGCAAGTAAATGTGAATTCCTCCTGAAAGCCCATTAGTTATTTTAGATCTTTCTCCGAGCAGCAAAGTCAAGTTTTGGGAATGCTGAATGTTAAATATTTGGAATCCAAACTGGTTTATTTCCAGTTCTTGGTCCTCTGGCAATTCAGGAATTAGTAAGTAATACTGACATTTATATTTTCCAGAGGTGGCAAGTTCCAGTTTTGCTGGAACAAACACTGACATTGGTTGCAGAGTTTATGACACTTTCATTTCCACTTAATTGGATAACTTTGAAAAACTTGGTAAGTTCCAGGAAGTTTGTATGCAATTTAGCAGGACTGATGAGAGGTTTTATGAAACATAAAAGTGAGTTATGTTAGGCTGTATAGCCTCCAATTACCTAATCTTAAAACAGTAAAAGTATTTGATCACCAAAATAATTTACTATTTTCAAAATCACTTTACTCAAATAAACTAACACATCACTTTACTCAAATAAACAAATATATGTTTCAATAAGATCCCCTCATTGAAGGCAGATCAATTTCCTTCTGGGATATCGTATCAATATCTTTTTATTTCTTCGGAAATGCAGAGAAGATGCAATTATGATACAAAGAGCACCAGTTTATTTTCTTGTACCTTAAGGTACTAATTTTGGCATCCTTCACTATGATCTATAATGGACACAAAATTCAGCAACTTTCTTTAAAGGATTTAAAACAATGAGAACAATTTAATATTGAAAATGTCAAGGTTTGTCATGGCAATAATGAAGGCAAATCTATCATTAAACGTGAAAGAGTAAAAGAAAGTAAATCAGACAACATTAGCAAAAAATGCTCGTATTTTGGCCAGAAGTACACATCGATATCCACACAGATATACTGCTGACTTAAACATGGAAAATGTTTATTTATTGTTTTTACAGATATTGTAATATTTTCCCAATATTTGTCTCATCATTTGTCACAGGGACTAGACTTATTTAATTATTACACTCCTTAGTTTAACATGGTAATATTAGAGACTGGAAAATTAGTGACTGGGATCTTTGGCCAGATAGGAATTTAGTTTCAGGCGTTAGCATTCAATGAGTTTTCACAGAAACTGCAATGATTGTTGTTTAATTTGAATCTTAATTCCTCAAAATGTCTTTTATTTTAAGGGAAAAATTGAATACTTTCAAGACCATTTAAAAATTAATCCTGAGACTCTTTAATAATGATGTTGACATTTTTGCTTGATTTTAAATACGTAAAAGAAGGAATCCTTTATTTTCAAACATTTAAGTATTTTCCTGTAGTTTTAATTGTTAAAATTTAAACTGAGCAGTGAGGAATTTTGTCAACTAATTTCTGCGTATTTGATATTCACGTTTCCCACATATTGTTAACATGTACCAAGCTTTAATCAATTTTAGAGATAATTATGTGATATGACAGCATTTTCACTCAGTGATTACATTATATTAATGATCTATGCTTCCGTGGCTACCAACAGACAAAGTGAACTGCAGCTGCAAAAAGGGATCCTTTGGGTGAGGATGTCCAAATGGTCAGATCTTGACCTGCTTTCACCATCGCTGTCACAGCTAATTGTAAACACTCCATTGAATCTATAGGATTGTAGCTTCAATTGGTTTGACTTGAGCTGACTGACTGAATGGTCTTTAGAATGAGTTCTTGATAAAATCAAGCGTTTTTAACTATGTTATTGCCGTGACAAGCCTTGACATTTTCAATATTAAATTGTTTTCATTGTTTTAAACCCTTAAAGAAAGTTGCTGAATTTCGTGTCCATTATAGTGAAGGACTGTTTTAAACTGTTTTGCACGCAATTTAGACTCATAGATTCATATAGCACAGAAACACGTCCATGACATTCAAGATGCCCTATTAAGCTTGCCCCATTTGCCCACATTTGATCAATATTCCTCTACAAAGTTGTTATTGTACCAGCCTCGACCACTTTCATTCCATATAACCATGACCCTATGTAAAACCATTACTGCTCAGGTTTGTATTTAATCTTTCCCCTCTCACTTTAAACCTATGCCCTCTTGCTCTTGACCCTGGGACAAAGAACCTGTGTATTTACCCTATCAATTCAATTCAATTCAGTTTTATTTGTCATATGTAGGTTAACAGGGTCAATGGTACAATTAAATATGTTTGACAAGACAACGGGTCACCTCAACAATAATATTACAAGGATAAAATAAGATAAAAATTACATTGGTGACTATCTATGACTATCTATTCCCCTCATGATTTTATGGGACCCCTATAAGATCACCTCTCTGCCGTTTGTGCTCCAAGAATAAAATTATAGTCTGTCCAACTTCCCCCCTATAAGAGTATAGGAAGAAACTGCAGATGCTGGTTTAAACCAAATATAGACACAAAGTGCTGGAGTAACTCAGCAGGACAGGCAGCATCTCTGGAGAGAAGGAATGGGTGACATTTCTGGTCGAGACTCCTTTTCAGACTCCAGCATTTTGTCTATCTTCCCCCTATAAGAGTTCTATGAGAGCTTAATTTTCTTTGAAGTTATGTGAATTAGTTTGCTCGGTCATTTTTAATTCAGGAACTTCTATGTCTTACCTAATCCCTATTTGTCCCTGCTCAGGCAAGAGCTCGGATTCTGTCAGAATTTCTGCTTCATTAAAAACTGACTAAACAGTGGGGCAATCTTCCCCTTGTCACGGAGTGAGTTTTGGTGCACCACAGGAAATCAAGTATACCTTTCATCATCTGGCCAGTCAAGCCAACTTCTGACAGCAATCACTTATAATCAATAACTCTAAATTGGTCTTCTGGCTTTTAATTCATGTAAGTACATTTTGTTGATTTTTTGATTCTGGGGATCAGAATGTTTTATAATTGCAAGTCTCTTGTCAACACATGTTCGCAGAAAGGATAAATTAATTTTGAATTATATATATATGCAGTAAACTACATACTATTGCTGTAAGTGTTAGCTGTAACTAATGCAGAACTGGAGGAGCAGTCTGTAAGAAACATGGTGGCTATTTGGACTATTTCTCTCCAACCTTTAAGTTTTGCTGGCTCTTGTATTCCTGGTAACCGGTTGTGAAAACATCAGTTTCAGGCTTTTTCTTGATTGTTGTTATATTCATGCAAACCATTGAACCAAACAGAGCAGCATTAATCTTCTTCCTCTTGCGAATGAAACATAAACCAAAGGAATAGTTAGATCTTGCGCTGGGTGTTGAGCAGCCAGGTTGTTGTCTTTGTTGGCATCAATGTCTGCCAGGCCCCAAGCTCCATTTGGTGGGTGGTATTGAAACGCCCAACTCGCAGCATTAATGTTTCTGGGTAACTCTACCTCTGGGATATTTATAGAGAGGGATTTTGTTTAGCAGCATTCTTGCCGCTGACTTAGATGTGTCTCGGAACCCAGCGTGAGAAACACAGAAATCTGATGCCTACAAATTGAACTTTGCCATTCGCTGAATGGCACTAAATGTTTCATTGTATGTACTGTATAAAGATCCATAAAAATCTGGTGAAACCGTTCATGTCTTGAATCAAGCAGTCAAACTTTATCTGCAAGGTTCCTGGCAGCGGGTAGCTGCAGAGATCGTAGCTGTTGCTCCATTGCTGTGCAGGGAAGTGAGCACTGGGGAATGGATCTAGTGGTCTACTTCCTGATCTAACTGGTCTACTTCCTGGTCTACTTCCTGGTCTACTTCCTGATCTACCCACTGGCTCTGAGTGAGCCCAGACACAGGGCTAGGAACTTGTTAGTAGCCTTAATATCCTGCACTGAGGAATGTTATGTCCCCTTCTAACTGCCCATGGGGATTGTTCCTTGTTTAAATGTGAGTCATAAATACAGGTCAGTCTGAAGAAGGGTCTTGACCTGAAACGTCACCCATTCCTTCTCTCCAAAGATGCTGCCTGTCCCGCTGAGTTACTCCAGCATTTTGTGTCTACCTCCAACACAGGTCATGGGTTGCGCGTTCAATTGCCAATTTCAGTCAGTTACACAAAAATGGTCAATGCATGCTCGGTGAGCTCATTTGATGTTTAGGCATCCTCAAATGAATGATTCCCAGAAGCATCCAAGCCAATTTCCTGATGTTGCCAATTGACCTATAAATTATCATCTATACACAAGATGGCTTTCATATTCCAATCCTGCATTTAAAGCATCTGTAAATTGGTGCAATCTTTAGGCACTTTCTGAGAGTGTTGCAGGGCAATAGTATTTAGGATGTCTTGCTTCCACTCTGGTTTAGTGGAGGTTGTTGGGTATAATGAGACCAATGTGGGAACCACTGGTTCTTCCACAGACAGGGCAGGAGATGTCTGGGAAAGTCTGAGATGTCTGAGATGGAAGGCAAGTGGGTGGGTCATTTGTGCAAAGTCTTTGAGCGTTCTTGCTATTGAGATGTGATTCTGTGTTGAGATTCTACCTTCTCTTTCAGGTGCTACATCAATGCAAATCATTCTCCTTTTCTGGTGACAATGACTTTAAAAATGTAAATAGAATTAGAGTAATTTAAAAGCCTCTTTGTTTATGTTTGCGAGTTGCTGAAAGCTGTTCCGGGCTTTGGCCCATTTGAACCTTTCTCACAAATTGGATAGGTTATTATGAACCACTCTGGGTATTTGCAAACATTAGCATCCAATTTTTTTAATTCTCTTTTGGCTACTTAACGCTGCAGTTGTATTACTAAAGGGGCAGAAGACAGACATCTCTGGTGAAAAGGAATAGGTGATGTTTCGGGTCGAGACCCTTCTTCGAGATCTGAAATAGGCTTTGCAGTCTATACGTGCCAGCAGAGATCTATTTTCAAATGCTGTGTTGATCAGAAGTTTTCTAATGCTGTTATTTGGTATTTATGGTGTTAAATATCCAATATTAATTAGTTACACATATGATAAATGTTAAACTGAGACTCCAAAAATCAGTTTGGCTACTTCCCTCAGAACACAAACTTATTACAATGTACCTTACATTAGTGTAACTTGAGTCATAGAAATGTAATGCTAAAACCCTCTCCTTATTCTCCAGTACTTACGTTTGAAAACGAGCTGTTGCTTATCATGTGAGAATTATTATTCATAAAATCATGTCATAGGAACAGAATTAGGCCATTCAGCCCATCGAGTCTGCCCCGCCATTAGGGTTACCAACTGTCCCGTATTAGCCGGGACATCCTGTTGTTTGGGCTAAATTGGTCAGTCCCGTACGGTACCGCTCTTGTCCCATATTGGACTCCTACTACTCGGGTCGAGGGGACTGTTGGGTCGGAGCGCCGCGTCTGGCCCCACCTCATTCGTCCTGACTTAGTGCAAGCCATGGAATGCAGCAGCAGCACCTGACCGTGGCCCCGATGGTCGCAGCCTGGCCACCTGTCCGACCTTCGGAGCTTCGCTTACCGCCCCTCCTTCTCATGGCCAATCGGCAGTTCACGAGTTGGATGGGGCGCCAGACTTTGCGTGCGACGTCACGCCTGGGCCAAAACTCCTCAGCTGGACCGACGGCTGAGCTTTGTGTACAATCCAGCACCCAGGCCAACTCATCATTTACCAGCCATGGCCGAGTCGGTCAACTAATTGCCGTTGGGAATTTGCCCCATAATTTGACCTTTTGTCCATTATTTGGGAGTGAGAAAGTTGGCAACCCTATCCACCATTCAATCATCACTGATCAATCTTTCCCTCTCAACCCCATTCTCCTGCCTTCTCCCCATAACCATTGACACCCTCCTCATTACAAATAGAAGGTTCCCTCCACAGCCGTCCGTAGTAATGCAGTCCACAGATTACCCACCCTATGACTAAAGAATTTCCTCCTCATCTCATTTCTAAAGTTATGTGGTACTCCTTTAACATTCATGGTTAAATTAAAAGGTATAGATGAGAAGCAGGTACACTGGAGACTTAATCCTCAAATTCTAAATGATAAAGCATGTTGCGAATACCTCACAACACAGATTAATATGTTCTGTCAGATGAACAATCTCCCAGAAACCCCTGTCTCCCTTCTGTGGGAAACATTTAAAGCATTTGTACGAGGAGCGCTTATCTCCTCCCCAGCCTTTCATAATAAAAAGAGCCGAGCTAAACAATATCAACTATAAATGGAAATAAGGCAATTAGAATTGAAAACGCGACAGCTCCCTCTATGATAAAACACAACAAAATTGCTGCACTTAAATATAAGTTAAATCACATATATTCAGACCAAAGTATAAGACTTTATCAACATACTAAACAATTACAATTTGAATTTGGTGCTAAACCACAAAAATTGCTAGCTCATCAACTTCGCAAGTTAGGTCAGGAAAAAACAATTCATAAAATCAGATCAGATACGGGAGGAACACTATCTTTGCCTAAGGATATCAATGGCAGATTTTTGAAATATTACCAGACACTTTACTCAGCCAAAAAAAACAGACTGTTTTTGAGAATGGAAACATTATTAAAGAAATGTAATCTTTCAGGATTAGATCTGAGAGAGAGAGAATTATTAGGTGCTGAAATTTCAATGAAAGATATTGAAGAATCCATTAGATCCTTGAAAAATGAAAAGGCCGCGGTGGTTCTGAATTTTACAAAATATTTAATGATTTGATCTCCCCACGCCTACAGACATTATATAATTATACTTTCACACCGAAGGTACTGCCAGAAACTTTAAATGAATGAACAATAACACATACCAAAAACCGATAAAGATCTGGAGGACCCTGGCTCATATAGAGCAATAGCTCTTTTAAATACCGATCAGAAGATATTAACAAAAATCTTAGCCCACAGATTAAGTTTAGTAATTCATAAATTAATACACCCCAATCAAACAGGTTTTATCCCAAAACGCTATTCATTCTATAATTTCAGACAACTGTTTAATATAATATACTCAAATAGAATAGCTAATGTAGATTTAGTAGTCATCTCGTTATATGCTGAAAAAGCAGTTGATCAGGTAGAATGGCCCTATCTCTTTTCTGTGATGGAAACATTTCAATTGGGTGAGAAGTTTTGTACATGGATTAAACTCCTATATACTAATCCATCAGCTAGAATATTGACAAATCAAATGTTATCACCCAATTTCAATATATCTAGAGGTTGTAGACAAGGATGCCCACTATCTCCATTACTATTTGCCTTAGCTATTGAACCACTTGCAGAAAGTATCAGCGCTCATACAGAAATTTATGGGTACAATACTAAAGACACAGTTAATAACAATTCTTTATATGCAGATGATGTATTATTATACATCACAAATACAGAAACTAGTATTCCGAATTTATTAAATCTTAAACGCAATTTGGCTCATTCTCGGGATATAGAATTAATTGGAATAAAAGTGAAATTATGCCAGTAACGGAACCAAACCCATATATATTGCAACAATCTCCTTTTAAAATAGTCTACGAAAAGTTTAAATACCTTGGAATTGATGTGACTAAGAAATATGCGTCACATGTAGTGGCACCAAACGTGGTGAATAAAGGTGAGACGTCAGGCTGGTTCAAAGTGTTGTTTATTCAGTGGTGACACGTTAAGTTGGTACGCTAACCATATTACAATGTTGCTGTAGCTGAGCAAGGTTGTACTCTCAGGCTCAGCTACCTGTTGACTCCTCTAAGGTCTTGAGGTGAGAGACCTTAAGTACCAGGACACTCTCTCTAGCCCATGACGTCACATGCCCGCCCTCGTATCTCCTGACGAGGGTTCGAGCATAAGTGGCCCGTGTTTAGGCTGAAGCCACACGTCGTTATTTAAATCAAACTGTCCTCCCCTACTCAATAAATTACATAAGAATATTCAATATTGGAAAACACTCCCCATTTCAATGTTTGGTAGAATTAATGCCATAAAAATGATTTTCCACCACAATTAATGTTCTTATTTCAATCAACCCCAATCTATCTTCCCCCAATTTTTTTTTTTAACTTGACTCTATTGTTACAAGTTTTATTTGGGACTACAAGAACCATAGAATAAGTAAAAAAACACCTGTGTAAATCTAAGATGAATGGAGGATTAGTTTTACCAAATTTTCTATTTTATTTTTAGGTAGTTAATATCAAAAATATGAACTTCTGGTTGGAGGATATGGATCAACAACCAGATTGGTTAAAGATGGAAAAAGAAGACTGCCTACCTTTTGAAATAGGCGCGATTTTGTTAACACCTACAAAATTGATTGAAGAAACTTATGGTGGAAACCTGATAATACATAGTGGTATGTGAACCTGGAAACAATTAAAAAAGACTTTAAAATTGGATAATTTATCACTTCTTCTTCCTATCTTAAATAACCCCTAATTTAGACTGTCCATGTTAGATAAAGGATTTGCAAAATGGAAAAACTATGGAATTACAAAAGTGGGACACCTTTATCAAAAGGGTATCCTTCTTTCATTCCAGGAGTTACAACAGAATTATGGACTACATAAAAATATATTTTTTAAATACTTGCAACTTAGAGATTATATAAAATCACACACACAAGTGTACAGAACTAAGGACCCAGAAATCCTTGATGAATGTTTGAATAAACATCCTAACACAGATAAATCAATATCCTACATTTATAATATCCTGTTAGATACTGAGGTCCCGTCAATGGAACCACACAGACAAGCATGGGAAAATGAATTGGCTCAATCCATAATGAAGGATATATGGGATGAAAGCTTACAACATATACATCAGTGTTCGTTAAACGCCAGACACTCTTTAATACAATTTAAAGTATTACATAGATTATATTACTCCAAAAACAAAATTAAACAGAATTTTTTAAAATATCTCACCTATCTGTGATAAATGTCAATACAAAGAAGCCAACTCATACCTTGGTAAATTGCATAAAAAATAAAACATTTTGGATGGATATTTTAAAAATTATTTCTGAAGTAGTTAATATTCAATTGGATCCCATTCCAAAATTAATAATATTGGGAATATCAGAACAAAGTATAAAACTTATGACAAATCAAATAAATTTTCTTGATTGCAGTATAATTACTAGGACAAAATTAATACTAAGATTTTGGAAAAATCCAACAACCTCCACCATTGAAATGTGGATTACAGAAATATCTGAGACCTTACACGTAGAAAAAAAGTGATTTGTCTTAATATTTGTTAGAATATGGTCTCCAATTATTGATTTTGTAAAGAGGTAAATTGGTTCAATACAGAAGCTGGACTGAAACCCGAGCTCGGGATTGGATGAATAACTATGCCTTATAATCTATGAATTTATCTCTAAAACTGTTATTGGTAATTTTCTTTGTTTTTTATGTTTTTTCTTTCCCTTTTTTTCTTCTCTTTATCCCTTCCCTTCTATTATATAGATCTTTCTTTTCAGTTCTATCTTTTAAAAAATCTATAAAAAGAACAGAAGCTTTGTATGAATGTAATTGATAAACAGACCGTGTTGCTATAAAAAAAAGTTAAAAAAAATAAAGTTACATTCTACTATTCGAAAGGCAGATTGAGAACTACAAGTAAGTTAGTCCATACCACAAGTGAAAAGCATGTTTGGCCATTTATATTGGGATTGCTGTCAATTGTTGAAATATCCATGTTTGCCGCCTGCAATGATTCCAGGTTAAGCACAATCAGTTTTAAAATTCTCAGCCTTGTTTTCCATATTTCCTTAACCCCTCAAGCACCCTTATATTCTGAGATAACTAAACTCAATTGATTCTAGGTCCCTGAACATCCCACAGGATTAATTGCTCCTGGAAAGATGGCACAGCATTCAGGTCCTTCGATCCTAAGTTCAGGCATTTCATCTCAAAATCGCTTAATCCCCGTCATTGCTCCTTCAAAATGACCTTAAAGCCTCCTGATTGACCAGCCTTTGGTCACTTGTCCATTGTGGCTAATGTCAATATCTTACTTGATCATGCTTCATCCAGGTGGTGCCGAATGATGGCTGCCTCACCAACGCTCTGTGTCATCTTTTTCCTTTGTTGTTTTTAGTCTGTTGTTAAATGTATGTTTTTGTGTAACTTTAGTTTTGTATTATGGGTGGGGGTGGGGGGAACTTTTTTTACCTCTTTCCCCGACAGGGATGCAACTTGTATCTCCGTCCACACTGCGTCCCAACATCGTGGAGCTTGCAGTCCCTTGGTTAGGGACCGACTTCGAAAGCTCCAACCTCAGGAGCTTCGACCGCCCCGATCGCGGATGGTTCAACTGCCCCGACCGCGGGAGAAAAGGAGGAAAGATAAGACTTTCTTGCCTTCCCTCTCAGTGAGGAATGTGGAGGAGTCGTTGTGGTGGATGTTTGTTACATTTTATGTAGTTGTGTGTCTTGTTGCTATTTTTGGTATGACTGTCTGGCAAATCAAAAATTCTTCGAATGTTGCAATTGGTTTATCGCAAATTCTTCGAATGTTGTACTTGGCTAATAAAATTAATTCCGATTACGATTGTGATGAAGAGACTGAAAATGGGAAATGTTGAAAGATGCTCTACTTGGATGAAACTTCATATATCTACTTGGATGAAACTCTGTGTATATTTCACCACCCTAAATATAGAATCTGAGAATAATTGAGCCATCAGCCTGTTGCTGATTCATTGAACAGTCCCCAAGTAATGCCACCTTTGCTTTGACCTACAGCCTGCATTTATTTTTATTTTCTAGTATATCTACAATTTGTTCTCAAAACAATTAATTAATCTGCCTCCACCACAAGTGAAATCAATATTCTAGCAACAGATTATAAAAAAATAAAATGTCTAATCTCTCCTCTGGCTCCTTTGCCACTTATCCCGAACCTGACATGCTTACCAGAGGAAACGGATTCTCTTTATCAACCTTTCAAAATTTGCAAACGTGCTTAACCTTGTTCTGTCACTTTATTCAACTGTTTCATCTCATGAACACAGTGATTATTACAGGTCTCAGTGGTGCTAACATGCAAGGTTCTGGAAATCCACATGTACATGCTGCTTCCACCTGGACCCCTCCTGAGAGATGCCCAGCTTGTTGCTGAGGTTTGTCTCACTCAGGCCTGCTCAGAATGTAGACTGTGGTTTAAAACAATAACGGTGCAGAGACAGAATAATTGCAAGGGCATAATTCTGGCAGTTGGAATTTAAAATAGTAAGATTAAATAAGAACTTACCAGTTTGAAGTTTGATCTTTATTTTATGAGGAGTTATGCAGCACTTCCAAGAGAACCAGACCCCCTTACCTCCATGGTTACCGGCGGGCCTGATGTTCTGGTTTCTGGTATTCCGTCTTTGCTGGGTGCTGCTCGATCGCCTCGGTAAATCCCTGTTCCTGCAGCTGGTGTGTGGTGAGGTAGTCTATGCTGTTTCTGCCCTAACAAGGCTTCTGCTGTTGGGGAGCTGGTGCGGATGTGTTCTTGATGGCCCCGAGGTTTGGAGGAAGGATAAGGCTGTCTTCTGCACCCTTGATGATGCTGGTGGTTTCATCAGCCCCTTTTGACTTCCTCATCAAGTTCTTTGACCTGCTTGGGCAGGTCCTCCCCAAACAGCTGTCTTGGTGGTGTGGCGGAGGTACGACCCAACCCAGCGAATTCAGGGTTAATGTCGGGCCGGATGGAGCTCTGACTAAAACAGTTTCCCGAAGTGTGCTACACAGGAGGGCTAGAGCATCCTGCTGCTCTGCGGATACACCTGTCCCATCGAGGGTCCTGACGAGTGCCGTGATGCCCGACGTCAACAGCTTCAGAATTTCCTGCCTCTTAACCTCTTGTGCCCTCGCATTGGAACTGATGTTCCCTCAGATGGCTGAGCTGACCCTCGGGACGTTCAGGGTAACACAGTTTCCAGGATCCTTGTACTTCTCCATGGTTTCTGAAAGCACCTGGTCTTGGAACTGGTGTGTCTTCAAGAAATTAATACTTACTGCCAATGTAGAGTGCAGCGGTTCCCCTGAAATACAGGTTTCAGATTTTCGACACTACCTCCAATTTCTTCTTCTGGATCGAGAGCAGTGGGCTCTTCTGCTGCCGCTTCTTCGTCAAATCGGCCATCTGTTGACTCCTAGCACTGCCGATGGACAAAGGTGAGATTGAAGGTGGCGGCATGGTCCGACTCCCAGACTGCTGAGACTCCTGCTCTTGCCGATCCAGGTCCCGCTGATATAGTTGCTCCACCATTAGCTCCATCCTAGCCATGCGACCGCTGCCGCTACACACGGACAACAGGTCGACTTCCCCAGGCCCTGATGAGTCGCTGGGGCTTCTGCCAGTAGGTCACACCTCAACGAAGTGACTGACAGGTACTCGTTAGCACACGCTCCTGCGGGGCTGAACGACCTCTGCACGGACAACCCGCTAGCCCGGTGTCTCTCGGACCTTAGCGGCCTCTCTACCTGATGAGCAGGCAGAGGAAAGGAGTCGGAACCGGTCCCCAATACCGGCTCCGTGGTCCGTGCAGGCACACCGTCACCCTCACCCCCAGGGGTCTGTGACGGCGCTTGGCTGGCTTTACCCGCAGCAACGGGATTGCCTAACCGTATTCTGCTGCTACCGGTCTGCGCTCCGGCAGCCTGTTCCGGTGCAGTGCTGGTACCTCCTGCTCCTGCAGGCTGTACGACTCCTGCACGGACATACCGCTAGTCCGCCGTCGTTCGGACCTAAGCGGCACCTCTGCCTGGTGGGAAGGCAGAGGGAAGGAATCGGTACCGGTCCCCATTACCGGCTCCACTGTCCATGCAGGCTTGCCGTCACCCTTAACCACACGGATCCGTGAGGGCGCATAGCCGGCTTTACCCGCAGCAACGGGGATGCCTAGCCGTAAACTGCTGCCACCGGTCTGCGCTCCGGCAGCCTGTTCCGGAGGACACCGGTACCTCCTGCTCCTGCAGGGCTCCCCGACTTCCAGCAGATCCATCATCGGCCTGCAGTCTAGCAGGTTACCCCCGGTGGTATGTCGATGCCTCCTGCTGCAGCGGGGCATGACCTGTGCGCAGCTCTCCCCCTGCTCTGGTACCTGCATAGTAGGAGAGACAAACAAGCCGCCGAGCGGGTCACATGTTTACGCACCTTTGCCCCACTGTCACTATGCTTAGGTGACAGTGGTAGGGAGTCAAGGTCTTGCCTACCCTGCTCCCGCGCGGTGCTCCACCATTTTGCGGCCCCATGGTCAGCCGTGGTGGAGAGACAGGTCCTGGATGCGCAGGGTTCCCCGACCTCCGCGTTCTTCTGGAATGGTGGCCGCTGATTCCCATCTGAAGTCACTCGGCCCTTGGAGACCTGCTTCGCTGCCTTCATTCCGGTCTCCATCCATCTGTAAGCAAACTCTAATACAGACGCTTAGCTATTCAAGGTTAGTATTTTACCTGAGGGTCTTTAAGAAGTATGGTGATCAGCCTCTCATGCTTTAATAACTTTTATGTGCTGGCAGTCTCAACTTCTTGAAGAAATGCATACCCTGGAGTAGCAGGGCACTTTAATGTAGACAGGCCACAGAATCCCTGCAGCTGTAGTGTGGAGTCAGGCTGCCTTTGCTTGCAAGCCTGCTCCTTCCTGAATGCCAGCAACCCGCAGAGACCCCTGCAAGCCCTACTCCACATGCACACCGCCAGCCCGCAGTATCCCCCGCAGGCTGCGGTGTAGAGTCGGG
This sequence comes from Raja brachyura, assembly GCA_963514005.1. The sequence continues at coordinate 474,075 of OY740801.1, read as the reverse complement.
GCTGCTGCTCTGCCGTTCCTAACTTTGAACGGCGAGTCTGCAAGCCCCACTCCTACATGTACAGCGCCAGCCTGCGGTGTCCCCCGCAGGCTGTGGTGTAGAGTCGGGGCTGCCGCTCTGCCGTTGAGAACTTTTGACGGCGAGCCGGCAAGCCCCACTCCTTTGCGTGCCGCCAGCCCGCGGCGTCCCCTGTGGGCTGCGGTGTGGAGTCGGGCTGCCTCTGCCGTCCTCCGCCGGCGAGTGTGTGACCCCGGACCCTCCTGGGTCAACGGGCTCCCCGACTCCAAACTATTGGTAGCAATGTTACAAAATTTTGAGATTTAAAAAATCAAGTCTGCAATTTATCCCATCAGATACAGCATAAAAAGAAGTTTAATTTGACACCTAATTTACTTTCATATCTTCAGTATTAAGAAAGTTATGGCCATTTTCATACTCGGAAATTAGCATCTCGCTCCCCATTGCCTTTCAATTGACTTAACTTAAAAGCTGTGATCTGGAAAAGTTAAAAGCCCATAACTTTCTTAAAAATTAAGAGAACTCAATGAAATTTTCAGTTATTATAGATTGAAGCATTCTGAAACAAATATTAAACAATCTTACTTGGATTACCTGAAATTAAAGCATATAATTAGTTAGTTATCTAATTGTAGCTAATTACAAAATTCAATGAGTAGATCTAAACGTCTATCCATTTCTTAAGAAAAGATAAACTTTTTTTTAATTGCCTAAGTGTCCAAATAACATTCACACAATAATCCACAATATAACATAATTTTTAAACCTCATTTTCATGAATTTCTGGGCCAAATGGAAGGAATTTAGTGTTTGATTCCTATAAATTAATGGCCATTTAAATCAACCAGCGAGTGGGTTTTAGTGGAATGCGGTGGATTGGAACGTTGCGGTTAGCGGTAAAGTCGGGAGGAAAAATACAGCCGGTTCATACATTTTTTTGGACCCCATTTCGCAACATAAAAATATTATTAAAGCCTCCCGAAAAACCAACTTTTAATATAAAAATAAACTATTTACCTTTTTTTCTCCCCTACGGAAAATCCTTCCGGTTGTCGGAGCTCACGGCTTTTGAAGGTGATTTTTAAATTACTCTAGTTAATAAATAATCTAGCGTAATTTAAAAATACCTTCATTGATGAAATGTCGGAGCGATTTTTCTTCCGCAACTAAATCGCCCGACATGGATCGATTTTCCATGTCTGTTGAAAAACAGCACTTTAAGCCCACCCCCCTCTGAAAGGCGCCAAAGTCGCGCACACGGGGAGCGGCAGAACTGCAGCGCTGCTCAAGGTAAGTTTTGTAACATATCTACTATTGGAGCCGCCGACTGCCGCAGCAGTCAGATCCGAGGCGGCCTCGAGACCCTGCGACAGGGCCACCTAGACTGCAGGTTAGTTTTTTACTTACCTGCAGGTCCCTGCAGTAGAGGAGCAACACTCCTCCCTGCCTGTCGCTCGCATGCGGTCGACGATATGTCGCGCATGCGTGCCTGGCGGGATCTTCACGAAGTCACTCACGTGACTCTGAAGTAAAATTAGAAACTATTAGTAACAAAAAGAGATTGACAAGCAATGATATATAGTTTCGTAAAATGCTGATAAAATACTAATTCCATGACTTCTGTAGTGATATGGGGTAGCGGAATATTTTTTAAATGGTAAGTATAATGAAGAGAATGTGGTGGGTACACAAAAAGCTGGGGAAACTCAGCGGGTGCAGCAGCATCTAAGGAGCGAAGGAGATAGGCAACGTTTTGGGCCGAACCCGTTCTTCAGACTGGCAACGTTTCGGGCCGAAACCCTTCTTGAGAAGAAGAGAATGTGGTGTTCATCTAAATGTAATCGTTTTTTAACCTATCCTTCAAAGTGTTGAGCGAGCCGAACATTTAGTGCCGATTATTTGCTGCCCTTGATAAGGTGATAGACAACAGGTGCAGGAGTAGGCCATTCAGCCCTTCGAGCCAGCACCGCCATTCAATGTGATCATGGCTGATCATCCACAATTAGTACCCCGTTCCTGCAGAACCACATTCTAGACACACATTCATTTTCTTGCCCACAAAAAGCAGACAATTCAATTTAAATCAACTCTAAGATTGCTACATTTTGCAATGCTTGAATATTTTTAGTAGCTTATGATTTTCTGGATTGTGGCCAAAATAACCGTGTGATCTTCAATGAACAAAGGAAATGAAGGATATCCAGATGGTGAATTGAGCTTCTGGTTACAGCTGCCTCCCTCATATTTGTTCATCGTATTTCAGCAATGTATTAAAATACTGAAAACTGTGCAACTTTGCATAGAAACATAGAAACATAGAAAATAGGTGCAGGAGTAGGCCATTCGGCCCTTCGAGCCTGCACCATTCAATATGATCATGGCTGATCATCCAACTCAGTATCCCTTACATGCCTTCTCTCCATACCCCCTGATCCCTTTAGCCACAAGGACCACATCTAACTCCCTCTTAAATACAGCCAACGAACTGGCCTCAACTACCTTCTGTGGCAGAGAATTCCAGGGATTCACCACTCTCTGCGCATCTTCTACCTCTTCTTCTTACTCCTATTTCTCCTTCATTCCACCTTCATCTTCTTGTAGTTTGTTCAGCTCTGCATGATTTTCACCAGTCATTTTCCTAGTGCTGTGGTATTTTTAGAGGAAAACTAACTGCTGTCCAGACAGACACAAGAACAAACTTGTGAAGGCTGGATGTCAAGAGAATGTGTTACATCACCAGACACTCCATTCTTCATGCACTCATACAACTTGAAACAAGATTGCAAATAGAATTGTGGCCACAGGGGCCTCCGTTAGGACCGGCTGGTTGAGATTCCAATTAAAGCCAGTCTGTAATGTAGAAGGTGAAATGTAGCTGAAACGGATGGAATCACCGTGGAGATCAGACTGTGATTACCAAAGATACTTGGCATGGCCTCTGCCATTTTGGCCGTGGTTGCGTTAGAAAAACACCTGTCAGACATCTCGGCAATTAGAGGATTGCCGAGCATCTCCCCCACCTGTTAAGATGCTGTACAAAAGGGACGGATTGCATCTTAACAGGTGGGGGACCAGCATTCTGGCCGGCAGGTTTGCCACTGCTACACGGATGGTTTTTAACTGAATAAGGGGGGTGGGGTGTCAAATGGGATAGTCGAGGACAGAGTTAAATGGAAAGAGAGTAAAGGGATGGTTAATGACCCCAGAATTAACGGGAAAGAAAGCTCACAAAGGGATAGGAGAGTATGGCCAAGTGTAATAGGGATCGATGTGAAAGGGGCCACTTGTCAACATAATTGTATAAGCAGTAAGAGTGTTGTAAAAACAAGCCTGAAGGCTTTGTGTCTCAATGCGAGGAGCATTCGTAATAAGGTGGGTGAGTTGAAGGTGCAGATAGCGATTAATGACTATGCTATAGTTGGGATCATGGAGACATGGCTCCAAGGTGACCAAGGCTGGGAGCTGAACATCCAGGGGTATTCAATATTCAGGAGGGATAGACGAAAAGGAAAAGGAGGTGGGGTAGCGTTGCTGGTGAGAGAGGAGATTAATGCAATAGAAAGGAAGGACATTAGTGTGGAGGATGTGGAATCGATATGGGTAGAGCTGCGAAACTCTTAAGGGGCAGAAAACGCTAGTGGGAGCTGTGTACAGGCCACCTAACAGTAGTATTGGAGTTGGGGATGGCATCAAACAGGAAATTAGAAATGCGTGCAACAAGGGTAACACGGTTATAATGGGTGACTTCAACCTGCATGTAGATTGGGTGAATCAAATTGGCAGGGGTGCTGAGGAAGAGGATTTCTTGGAAAGTATGCGGGATAGTTTTCTCAACCAACATGTGGAGGAACCAACGAGAGAGCAGGCTATTCTAGACTGGGTATTGAGTAATGAGGAAGGGTTAGTTAGCAGTCTTGTTGTGCGTGGCCCCTTGGGCAAGAGTAACCATAATATGGTTGAGTTCTTCATTAGGATGGAGAGTGACAAAATTAAAAACAAGGGTTCTGAACTTGAACAAAGGTAACTTTGAAGGTATGAGATGTGAATTGGCCAAGATAGACTGGCAGGTGATTCTTAAAGGGTTGACAGTGGATGTGCAATGGAAGGTATTTAAAGACTGCATGGATGAAGTACAAAAGTTGTTCATACCAGTTTGGCAAAAGAATAAATCGGGGAAGGTGGTGCATCCATGGATAACAAGGGAAATCAGGGATAGTATAAAAACAAAAGATGAGGCATACAAATTTGCCAGAAAAAGCAGCCTACCGGAGGACTGGGAGAAATTCAGAATCCAGCAGAGGAGGACAAAGGGCTTAATTAGGAAAAGGAAAATAGATTATGAAAGGAAACTGGCAGGGAACATAAAAACTGACTGCAAAAGTTTTTATAGATATGTGAAGAGAAAGAGACTAGTAAAACAAATGTTGGTCCCTTGCAGTCAGAAACAGGTGAATTGATCATGGGGAACAAGGACTTGGCAGACCAATTGAATAACTACTTTGGTTCTGTCTTCACTAAGGAAGACATAAATAATCTGCCGGAAATAGCAGTGGAACGGGGGTCAAATAAGATGGAGGAACTGAATGAAATCCAGGTTAGCTGGGAGGTGGTGTTGGGTAAATTGAACGGATTGAAGGCGATAAATCCCCAGGGCCAGATAGTCTGCATCCCAGAGTACTCAAGGAGGTAGCCACAGAAATAGTGGATGCATTAGTGATAATTTTTCAAAATTCCTTAGATTCTGGAGTAGTTCCTGAGGATTGGAGGGTAGCTAATGTAATCCCACTTTTTAAAAAAGGAGGGAGTGAGAAAGCGGGGAATTACAGACCAGTTAGTCTAACATCGGTAGTGGGAAACTGCTAGAGTCAGTTATTAAAGATGGGATAGCAGCGCATTTGGAAAGTGGTGAAATCATTGGACGAATTCAGCATGGATTTACGAAAGGTAAATCATGTCTGACAAATCTGATAGAATTTTTCGAGGATGTAACTAGTAGAGTGGATAAGGGAGAACCAGTGGATGGGTTATATCTAGACTTTCAGAAGGCTTTCGACAAGGTCCCGCATAAGAGATTAGCGTACAAACTTAAAGCACACGGTATTGGGGGTTCAGTATTGATGTGGATAGAGAACTGGCTAGCAGACAGGAGGCAAAGGGTAGGAGTAAATGGGTTCTTTTCAGAATGGCAGGCAGTGACTAGTGGGGTACCGCAAGGCTCAGTGCTGGGACCCCAGCTATTTACAATATATATTAATGATTTGGACGAGGGAATTCAATGCAACATCTCCAAATTTGCAGATGACACCAAGCTGGGGGGTATAGTTAGGTATGAGGAGGATGCTTGGAGGCTGCAGGGTGATTTGGATAGGCTGAGTGAATGGGCAGATGCATGGCAGATGCAGTATAATGTGGATAAATGTGAGGTTATCCACTTTGGTGGCAAAAACATGAGGGTAGACTATTATCTGAATGGTGGCAGATTAGGAAAAGGGGAGATGCAACGACAACCTTGGTACACCAGTCATTGAAAGTAGGCATGCAGGTGCAGCAGGCAGTGAAGAAAGCAAATGGTATGTTAGCATTCATAGCGAAAGGATTTGAGTATAGGAGCAAGGAGGTTCTACTGCAGTTGTACAGGGTTTTGGTGAGGCCACACCTGGAGTATTGCATACAGTTTTGGTCTCCAAATCTGAGGAAAGACATCCTTGCCATAGAGGGGGTACAGAGAAGATTCACCAGACTGATTCCTGGGATGTCAGGACTTTCATATGAGGAAAGATTGGATAGACTTGGCTTGTACTCGCTGGAATTTAGAAGATTGAGGGGGGATCTTATAGAAACTTACAAAATTCTTAAGGGGTTGGACAAGCTAGAATCTGGAAGATTGTTGGGGGAGTCCAGAACAAGGGGTCACAGTCTAAGGATAAGGGAGAATTCCTTTAAGACCGAGATGAGGAAAACATTCTTTACACAGAGAGTGGTGAGTCTCTGGAATTCTCTGCCAGATGAGGTAGTTGAGGCCAGTTCACTGTCGATATTTTTAAGAGGGCGTTAGATGTGGCACTTGTGGCTAAAGGGATCAGGGGGTATGGAGAGAAGGCAGGTACAGGATACTGAGTTGGATGATCAGCTATGATCACATTGAATGGCGGTGCAGGCTCGAAGGGCCAAATGGCCTACTCCTGCACCTATTTTTCTATGTTTCTTTCTATGTTTCTACGATGTCCAGGCTTCTGTGGAACATTCACTTTATCCGTCGGGATAGCAATAATCATAACCGGCGCACAGTTAACCCTTAGGACTAAAGGAACCAAGAGATATGGGGAGAAAGCAGGAACGGGGTACTGATTTTAGATGATCAGCCATGATCACATTGAATGGCAGTGGTGGCTCAAAGGGCCGAATGGCCTCCTCCTGCACCTATTTTCTATGTTCCATGTTTCATTACATTTTCCTTGTTCTTTTGCTGCTATTCCATTCTCATGTCAGTCTTTTGACAAGAGACAATAGAAAATAGGTGCAGGAGTAGGCCATTCAGCCTTCGAGCCAGCACCGCCATTCAATGTGATCATGGCTCAACAGATGTTCAGTGTAAAAAGGGAATTTAGTTCCTTTCTGCAGAGTGGAATGTAACAGAATCTATGTTTTAACAGTTGAGCATTTCAACAGCAAGAATCCGGCAGTTTTTTGTGGGGTACCGCACGGCTCAGTGCTGGGACCGCAGCTATTTACAATATACATCAATGATTTGGATGAAGGGATTCAAAGTAACATTAGCAAATTTGCAGATGACACAAAGCTGGGTGGCAGTATGAACTGTGAGGTGGATGCTATGAGAATGCAGGGAGACTTGGACAGGTTGGGGGAGTGGGCAGATGCATGGCAGATGAAGTTTAATGCGGATAAATGTGAGATTATCCACTTCTGGAGTATTGTGTGCAGTTTTGGTCCCCTAATTTGAGGAAGGACATTCTTGCTATTGAGGGAGTGCAGCGTAGGTTTACAAGGTTAATTCCCGGGATGGCGGGACTGTCATATGCTGAGAGAATGGAGCAGCTGGGCTTGTACACTCTGGAGTTTAGAAGGATGAGAGGATATCTCATTGAAACAGATAAGATTGTTAAGGGTTTGGACACGCTAGAGGCAGGAAACATGTTCCCGCTGTTGGGGGAGTCCAGAACCAGGGGCCACAGTTTAAGAATAAGGAGTAAGCCCATGGCCATCCTGAGGAAAAAAAATCGGAAAAAAAGAAAAATCGAAAAAAAAAATCAGAAAAGAAAATCCGCGTTTCCAATTTGTCGGAAAAGCGCCCAAAAGTAAGAAAAAATCCTGAGGAAAAAAAAAAAAAAATCGGGAAAAAAAATCAGCGTTTCCAATTTGTTGGAAAAGCGCCCAAAATTCTGGTTCCGGCCGCTGGATGATTTGGGAGAATAAAACTGCAACCATGGAAGCGACACAAAATGATGCCGCCTCTCGGCCTGTGCGCAGTGGGCCCAGGCGGGATAAGACTGCCATTTGCACTCCGCGGATTGAGCTCGATGCCTCGTGTTGTCTACTTCAGGTAAGTAGTGGAATATTGAGTTGCAGGAGGGGGAGTCCTTTTTATCCTTGGTTCAAACTACCCATGATGACGTCTAATCTGGCCCGCGGGATAAGGGAGTGCCCATTTCTCCGGGCCAGGGGGGGAGGGTACGGGGTGCGGTTTCTGCCCGCCCGGTCCAGCGTCTCTATCCACGGCGTCGGAGCCTCACCAACGGCCAACCAGGAGACCGTTCTCCCGTCGCCGGGCGGGAGTGGCTGAATCTGAACCCAGCGTCTGTAACTCCAACACCAGACGGCGGGGCACGATCCCCCTGCCGCCGGGGCCCAACTCATCTTCCCCCCACGCCACCCCCGCTGGTCTCACGCCACCCCCGCTGGTCCCACGCCACCCCCGCTGGTCCCACGCCACCCCCGCTGGTCCATGCCACCCCCGCTGGTCCATGCCACCCACGCTGGTCCATGCCACCCCCGCTGGTCCACGCCACCCCCGCTGGTCCACGCCACCCCCGCTGGTCCACGCCATCCCCGCTGGTCCCACGCCACTCCCGCTGGTCCACGCCGGGACAACGCCACCCCCGCCCCCGCCACTCCCTGCAAAGATGTACTGTCCCTGCCTGCTTCAAAGTCTCCACTATCGTCCCTGTACCCAAAAAGGCACAGATTACTGGTCTTAATGACTACAGGCCTGTCGCACTGACCTCTGTAGTCATGAAGACCGTTGAAAGGCTTGTGCTGGCCAAGCTGAAACATATTACAATCCCTCTGCTGGACCCTCTGCATTTTGTATATTGGGCCAATAGATCTGTGGATGACACAGTCAATCTGGGCCTACACTTCATCCTCGAGCACCTACACCGCCAGGGGACCTATGCGAGGATTTTGTGTGTTGATTTTAACTCTGCATTCAACACCATTGTGCCAGAGCTACCACACTCCAAACTTTCTGAGTTGACTGTGCCTGAACCCCTCTGTCGATGGATCACCACCTTTTTGACAGACAGAAAGCAGCATGTGAGACGGGAAAGCATATCTCGGACCTGCAAACGCTGAGCATAGGAGCACTGCAAGATGCATACTCTCCCCTTTCCTCTACTCTCGCCACACCAATGACTGCACCTCCACAGACACCTTTGTCAAGCTTCTCAAGTTTGCGGACGACACAACCTTGATTGGACTGATCTAGGATGGGGATCTCTGTACTCTTTTCAGTTTGACATCTTTCCTATAACATGGTGCCTAGAACTGAACACAGTATTCTAAATGCGGTCTCACCGACGTCTTATACAACTGCAACATGACCTCCCAACTTTTATACTCAATACTCTGACTGATGAAGGCCAAAGTTTCAAAATATGTTTTGAACCCCTGATATACCTGCGACACGACCTTCAAGGAACCATGCAACCATCAACCATTCCTCTGCCCACCTGGCTAATTGATCCAGATCCTGCTGCAATCTTTCACAACCATCTTCACTATCTGCAAAACCACTCACTTCTGTATCATCAGCAAACTTGCTAATCTTGTCCTGTTCTGTGCCGTTTCACAGAGTGCTGGAGTAACTCAGCGGGCCAGGCTGAGTACAGAGGTTGGGAGGTCATGTTGCAGTTGCATAAGAAGGTGGTGAGGCCGCATTCAAGAGTATTGGATTCCGTTCAGGGCACTATGTCATAGGGAAGATGTCATCAAACTGGAAAGGGTACAGTGAAGATTTACGAGGATGTTGCCAGCACTAAAGGGCCAGAGCTATAGGGAGAGGTTGAGTAGGCTGGGACTCTATTTCATGGAGCACAGGAGGATGAGGGATGATCTAATAGAGTTGTATAAAATACAGTTGAATAGATATGGTTGAGTCTTTTGCCCAGAGTAGGTGAATCGAGGAGCAGATGACAAAAAGTTTAAGGTGAAGCCAAAAGATTTAATAGGAATCTGAGGGGAATGTTTTTCACACAAAGGGTGGTAGGTGTATGGAACAACCTGTCAGAGGAGGTAGTTGAGGTGGGGACTATTGCAACATTTAAGAAACAGTTAGACAGGTACATGGATAGGACAGGTTCGGAGGGATATGGATCAAACGTGGGCAGGTGGGACTAGTGCAGATGGGAAATGCTGGGCCGAAGGGCCTGTTTCCACCCTGTATCGCTCTATGACTATCTATCTTTCCCTCTCAAACCCATTCTCCTGCCTTCTCCCCATTACCTCTGACACCCGTATCAATCAAGAATCTTCAATCTCCTCCTGAAAAATTCTCCTCCATTGACTAGACCTCCACAGCTGTCTGTGGCAATTAATTCCCCACTTCACCACCCTCTGACTTAAGAAATTCCTGCTCATCTCCTTCCTAAAGGAATGTCTTTTAATTCCAAGGCTGTGGCCACTGGTCCTAGACTCTCCCACTAGTGGAAACATCCTCTCCATTCAGGTCTTTATCAGGCTGGGACAGACGGCAACAGCTTCACACCATGTCCCAAAGCTTGTGTCCTGTCCTGCATCACCCAAGTTATAGGAGAGGGCAAGCACCGTAACAAATTAGCTCACGATGGTTTGGGTAACATTCAGGAATGTGTATGCATGTCACATCATGAATATTACTGAAGAGTGGTCTTGACCCGAAATATAATCTGTACCTTTTCTCCAGGGATGCTGCCTGACTCACTGAGTTACTCCAGCACTCTGTGACATGTCATCTATCCATGTTCTCTAGAGATGCTGCCTGACCCGCTGAGTTACTCCAGCACTCTGTGAAACGTCGCCTATTTATATTCTCCGCAGATGCTGCCTGACCCGCTGAGTTACTCCAGCACTCTGTGAAAAGTCGCCTATTCATATTCTCCGCAGATGCTGCCTGACCCGCTGAGTTACTCCAACACTTTGTGTCTACTTTCCCTTCACCCATCTGCCCAAGCCCACTCTCCCCCCTCCTTTCCTATGTTCCTTTCCACCCATAAACCTCTCTCTGCCTTTACATTTCACTCCTCTTTCAAATCTGCTCTGCTTATCTACATGCATTTTTCTTCTTAACTTTTTAGTCCCAGCCTTACCTACCTCCTCTGGCAGCGTGTTCCATACACCCAGCACCCTTTGTGTGAAAAAGCTACCTGACTCCTGTTGCTTTCTGAAATATCGGTCATAAATTTGGTGCAAAAATGCTCCAAAATAAGGCACAGAATGCATCAGAGAGCATCTAAAACCCCAAAAACCCTGGCATCGAGGGACTTCACACTTCGCACTCGTGATGTGCGCAGCGCGCACATTATTTCACATTACATTTTCTGTAATCCTGTCATGCCACCCGCCTTTTTGGAAAGCTTCGTACGGGCCTGTAAGCCGTTTAGAACGGAGACGAGGAAACACTTTTTCTCACAGAGAGTTGTGAGTCTGTGGAATTCCCTGCCTCGGAGGGCAGTGGAGGCAGGTTCTCTGGATGCTTTCAAGAGAGAGCTAGATAGGGCTCTTAAAAATAGCTGATTGAGGATGATCAGCCATGATCGTATTGAATGGCGGTGCTGGCTCGAAGGGCCGAATGGCCTACTCCTGCACATATTGTCTATTGTCTATTGACACCAGTATTTTCCAACAATGGCCTGTTAATGCTCTCTCTTACTCTCATGTGACTGGACTGTCAGCAACAGGGAGGCCTTCCCTAAGGTGTCATTTAAAGGGATCATGTGTCTCTTATAGATGGTTGAGGCATCAGGGCAGAGATCGCTGGTTACTCCTGCTGATGCTGAATAGATCAGATACACAGGAATATCTGACGCACAGCACTGGGAATTTCCTGCAATGTCCCTGTCGCTCCCTTAGTTCTAAATGTCCTGAGATAAATAAAGTTCTATCATATCGTATCGTATTGTATCGTCCTTACTTTAGGCAGATTTGCCAGATTTGGTGGCAATACATTAACTAACTGTTTTTTCTGCAAGTTCAGATGGATGGGAACAATTCCCATTTTATAGTTAAAAGGATAAACATTTATCTGGTTCTTCAAATCATTGCGCTTATGGATTAACAAAGGAAATCTTAAGTAATTGTGAAAGAGGATGCCAAATATTCTCAGTGGAATCGCTTGGCTGATCTACGGTTCAGGACTGCTGCAATATTTATTGGCCAACGTTGCCTAGCAACAGCAGTGAGAACATACAAAATACAATCCATGTCATACTGCACACATAAAGAGCAGGAATTAAGTGAGAATTATACCAGAAAATGTTGAATATTGGCAGTTTTTTGGAGAGATTATGCAAGGCAAAGTTCTGTTATAATTTAACGTTACTAATATGAATGCAGAATATTAACTGGATAATAATTCTCAAATATATCATGTGAAAAACCATGTTTATCTACGATTTATTATTATTTTCACATTGGGTCAGCTTGCTAATATGTTTCTGTAATGATGTACTTATTTGACAAAACATCTTCAAATGACAGGGATTTGTGGAATGATTTTGAGGCTCATTAGTTTATGAATCCCACTCACTAATTCCAGTTAAATACCATTGCCTGGTTGTCCATCAGGGCACCAGCAGCAATGATGGGATGGATGTTAGTCCCATCTCAACTTCAGGAAACAAAATCACATTTCTTATCGATTAAATTCAAGAAAAATTTAATATTAGTAAGTAAGTAAGTACATTTTATTTATATAGCACGTTTAAATCAACTCGCGTTCAAACCAAAGCGCTTTACATAGAAGAAATAATTAAGTTTCCGTACATCCATAGAAAAAATTAAAAAAAATAAAAATGACACAGCACATTATAGAATTCAACATGAACGTCCCCCCACAACAGAATCAAATGTTTCCACTGTGGGAAAAGGCATCATAAAGTTCAGTCCTCTTCCTCTGTGATCACCCGAGGTCGGGGTCTATTTGTGGCCTCCACAGCCAGTCCAATGTTTTCAGGCCTTCTTGCCAGGAAGATGGAACTCCGGCGTCGGGTGAACACTCCTCAGCGGCTTCGAATGTCTGGAGCGGCCGCTTCCTCCCCGGAGACTGCGACACCCAAAGTCCTCAGGCCGTGTTGGTTGGAGCTCCAACTCTGGCAATCTCGGATCCCAGCCTCCGCGGTGTTTTAAATCCAGCGCCGCCAGCGGCTGGACGCTCCACAGCCGCAGCTCCTCGATGTTGGAGTCGGCGGTGACAACACTCCGGAACTTACTGCACGGTGACCCGGTAAGGCATCGCCCGCTCTGTGATGGTGTCCCAGTGCTGTGCCGCCGCCGAAGCTGTAGTCCCGGCAGGAAATGTCGCTCCAGTCCGATGGTAGGTCGTGAGGAAGGGGCCTCACGGCCTACCATGAGAAGCAGCTCGGAGCGAAGCCGCCTCTCCGACCACGTAGGGATAAGGAAATAAAGTTCCCCCCTTCCTCTCCCTCCACCCACCACATAAAAGAAGACCTCCAACAAACATTTTGTTTTAACAGGACTAAAAATAAAAATTAAAAAGGGTGAAAGGTGAAAGGACGGACTGCAGGCAGAGCAGCCATACACAATGGCGCCCCACTCCTGCAGTCCGCCATCTTTTATTATGTGCCTGTGCATGACTGGCTGATTTTGCGTAATTGCATTTGTGTGTTGAAAGTGTCCAGAATAGCACACCAACGATTATGTTTTCCTCTGTTCTAAATGTGGAGGAATAATAATATTTCCTCATAAATTACACCCCATAAAGTCACTGACAGACATGGTCTAGATATATGTATTACTGCAGAAATATTCTCATGGTTGAAACATAGAAAGCAGCAATCTATTGTGACATATGTGTTAATATTCCTATCATATTTCTCATGTGGCTGTCAGGCCACTTAAACAGCACAATATTAAGAAGGCAGCTGCATAATTTGTTAAAAAATATACTTCCAAACATGAGAAAATCTCTGTTTTAGTCTGGGCAAAGAATAGAATAATAAGTGAGAAGTGATAGACCAGCCATTCCTAACTGTCACTGTATGTCATAGACACTTGCGGGCGGAGCACCAAGGCAAATTCCTTGTATGTGAATACTTGACCAATAAACTTATTCTTATTATTATTAAGAATACGAATAATATTCTTATTATTTAGAGGCACATTAGTTTATGAATCATTTATGATGGGTGCACAGGCCCAGGGGAGGTGAGCATAGCTCAAGGAGCTGGATACACCCCACCCTCTTGCCTACTGCTCTGAACATACTGTACTTCATCTTTCAATCATCATTAGTTATTCACCATGAGTTCCTAGTCGGATTCTCCCTGGTCATAATGAAAATTTGCCAGAGGCTTCCAACAAAATCCAGAGCAGCCTGAAGGCCTAAAAGATCATTCCTGCTCCAGTACCCTTAGAACAAGTATTATATCAACATTGAAAAGACATTTGGACAAGTACATGATTAGGATAGGTTCAGAGGGATAATGGGGGATGGGGGATTTTGGTTGGCCTGGGCAAGTTGGGCTGAAGGGTCTGTTTCCGTGCTGAATGATTCTCTGACTATAAATAAATTATGATATGCAGGCAGTAAATTGCAATAGGGATTAAATATCACTTAATCACAAGAATAACTGTCTACGTAACCTTTTGAAAGAAGGGGTTCTTTCCTGTTTGGATGCGTTTATCATTAAGTGGATTTATTACTGGAACAAAATTTGCAGGCTCCGCAAAGGCTTTGGTCAGGAAACTTTATTCCCAAAGTATGTAGCTGATCTTTTCCATTTTGTTTCTGTTTGCTTGGCATTAAACATATTAACCAGGCACTACATGGTATATCTGAGCATTTCCAAAATGCATTTCTGCTAAGAATTCACTTCAGGTTATGTTCAAGAGTCAAGTCTAGAGTCAAGAGCGTTTTATTGTCATAGACCCCAAAACAGAACAATGAGATTCTTACGCAGCATCACAACAGATATGTAAACCTTCAGAGATGTACAATCTTTCTGAAACAAACCCAGTACTGGCATCAGCAATGGTTATCTACTCTTCGTGTGCCATTGCAATATCTGCCATGAGCCATGATTGTGATAGTATTGCATCTGCATGCATCAATAGTGAAAATAATTGACATTGTGCACTCAGCCTGACTTGCTTCATTCTTGTTCACAATTATTAAAATATTGCCTGCATTATTGTACTGAGGAATTCAGTGCAGCAGCTGTATCGTCACCAAATAATGCTAATAATGGTATCTATTGGGATCAATGATTACATTTAGAACATCTGACTAAAGTCCTTGGCTTTGATCAGGGACTCCCACAACAGTGAGGCTCAGAATAAAACTACACCCAGGCTATAGTTCTGCTGTGCTCCACTGATCAGCTGTTGAAATTAGTTGGGGCAATAAAATCATAGAAACATAGAAACATAGAAAAATAGGTGCTGGAGTAGGCCATTCGGCCCTTCAAGCCTGCACCGCCATTCAATATGATCATGGCTGATCATCCAACTCAGTATCCCGTACCTGCCTTCTCTCCATACCCCCTGATCCCTTTAACCACAAGAGCCACATCCAACTCCCTCTTGAATATAGCCAATGAACTGGCCTCAACGACCTTCTGTGGCAGAGATTTTCAGAGACTCACCACTCTCTGTGTAAAGAATGTTTTCCTCATCTCGGTCCTAAAGGAATTCCCCCTTATCCTTAGACTGTGACCCCTTGTTCTGGACTCCCCCAACATCGGGAACAATCTTCCAGCATCTAGCTTGTCAAACCCCTTAAGAATTTTGTAAGTTTCTATAAGATTCCCCCTCAGTCTTCTAAATTACAGTGAGTACAAGCCGAGTCTATCCAGTCTTTCTTCATATGAAAGTCCCGACATCCCAGGAATCAGTCTGGTGAACCTTCTCTGAACCCCCTCTATGGCAAGAATGTCTTTCCTCAGATTTGGAGACCAAAACTGTACGCAATACTCCAGGTGTGGTCTCACCAAAACCCTGTACAACTGCAGTAGAACCTCCCTGCTCCTATACTAAAATCCTTTTGTTATGAATGCTAACATACCATTTGCTTTCTTCACTGCCTGCTGCACCTGCATGCCTACTTTCAATGACTGGTGTACCATGACACCCAGGTCTCGTTGCATCTCCCCTTTTCCTAATCTGCCACCATTCAGATAAACCCTCATGTTTTTGCCACCAAAGTGGATCTTACATTTATCCACATAGAAACATAGAAAAATAGGTGCAGGAGTAGGCCATCCGGCCCTTCGAGGCAGCACCGCCAACCAATATGATCATGACTGATCATCTAAAATCAGTACCCCATTCCTGCTTTTCCCCCATATCCCTTTAGCCCTAATAGGTAGATCTAACTCTCTTGAAACCATCCAGTGAATTGACCTCCACTGCCTTCTGTGGCAAAGAATTCCACAGATTCACAACTCTCTGGGTAATTTCTTTTTTCCCTCATCTCAGTCCTAAATGGCTTACCGCTTATTCTTAAACTGTGACCCCTGGTTCTGGACTCCCCCAACATTGGGAACAATTTTCCTGAATCTAGCCTGTCCAATCCTTCAAGAAATTTATATATTTATATGTTTCTATAAGATCCCCTCTCATCCTTCTAAATTCCAGTAAATACAAGCCTTGTCAACCCATTCTTTCATATGTCAGTCCCACCATCCCAGGAATTAACCTGGTGAACCTATGCTGCACTCCCTCAACAGCAATAATGTCCTTCCTCAAATTAGGAGACCAAAATTGTACACAATACTCCAGGTGTGGTCTCACTAGGGCCCTGTACAACTGCAGTAGTACCACCTTGCTCCTAAACTCAAAACCGAAGGTAGACAAAAGTGCTGGAGAAACTCAGCGGGTGAAGCAGCATCCATGGGGCGATTCTGGGATACAGTATCCCAGAATCGCTCCAAAGATGCTGCCTCACCACTGAGTTTCTCCGGCACTTTTGTCTACCTTAAACATTAAAAGGATGCACTTTAATAATGGAGACGTTAGGGTATTGTTGTGTGGAAAATGAAACTTTACACTACTCGTAATTTACTTAACTTTATTTAAGCTTTAAACAACTTATTTCCTGAATACATAAAGTCAGAAACATCTGGCAAACATGGCTGATTCCGCAGGCCTTTCCCGCCCGAAATACTTCACACATGCGCACACTCCGGAAAAGCCCGCACATGCGCCCACTTCATTCTCCCCTCCTATTTATAAGTTGAGATGGTCAGGTGGTTATAGTACGTCTTGATGACCGTCTCTGCACTGGAGCTTCAGGAGATAATGGTGTTTCAATAGCTGGTGGTACATATAATGCTTGGTCATCAACTTCACTCATATTGTTATTTAGAAACATAGAAACATAGGAAATAGGTGCAGGAGGAGGCCTTTCGGCACTTTGAGCCAGCACCGCCATTCATTGTCCTCTATCAAGAACCCGTGCCTGCCTTCTCCCCATATCCATTGACTCCACTAGCCCCTAGAGCTCTATCTAACTCTCTCTTAAATCCATCCAGTGACTTGGCCTCCACTGCCCTCTGTGGCAGGGAATTCCATAAAATCACAACTCTCTGGGTGAAAAAGTTTTTTCTCACCTCAGTCTTAAATGACCTCCCCTTTATTCTGAGACTGTGGCCCCTGGTTCTGGACTCACCCAACATTGGGAACATTTTTCCTGCATCTAACTTGTCCAGTTCTTTTATAATTGTATATGTTTCTATAAGTCACCCCCTCATCCTTCTAAACTCCAGTGAATACAAGCCTACATAAACAGTAAATTTAGATTTACAATTTTAGAATTTCCATAAGGGATGATGGAAGTGTTGGAGGAAGTTTTCGATTAGTGTTATCAAGAAGTGATGGAGCTGATGGAGAAGACGGACATGGTGCAAGGTCACGAAGTGAGACAGTTGACTGACGTCCATCCTGATACTTGATAGTTGCATAAGAAGGGTTGACATCAGTCAGTTCAACTTCATCAACAAAAGGCTCATTCTTATTTGATCGGACATAATGACGATGCAACACAGGCCCAGGGCTAGTCAACCATGATGGCAGCGAAGTACCACTAGAAGAACGCTGTTTGAAGTTAAAGAACCGCTCTTGAGGAGTAATATTGGTAGCAGTTGATAGTAGAGATCTGATGGAGTGTAATGCATCTGGTCAAACACATTCCCAATGCTGATTTGGTATGTCATTTGACTTTAAAGCCAGTTTCAGTGCTTTCCAAATGATTCCATTATACCTCTCAACCTGACCATTTCCAATAGGATGATATGGTGTTGTTTTACTTGTTAGATAGATAGATAAAAAATAGGTGCAGGAGTAGGTCATTCGTGCACGAGCCTGCACCGCCATTCAATATGATCATGGCTGATCATCCAACTCAGTATCCTGTACCAGCCTTCTCTCCATAGCCTGTCCAACCCCTTAAGAATTTTCTAAGTTTCTATAAGATCCCCCCGCAATTTTCTAAATTCTAGCAAATTGTTGCAATTCTAGGAATTGTTGCAATTCCTCTCTTAGAAAGGTAGTCTTTTAAATCTTTTGACATGAATGAGGTGCCCCTATCAGAATGTATGTAACTTGGAAATCCACAGAATGAAAACAGTTGATCTAAACATTTGATAACCATAGCAGCTGACATATTTGGACAAGGAAAGGCAAGTGGAAACCTCGAATTTGCATTAACTAAGGTAAGTATATAAACATTTCGAGAGGAGGATGGTAAAGGCCCCATGAAGTCAATACTCAAACATCCCATAGGTTGAGTAGCTTTGATCAATCTTCCTTCTTCAGGACGGAAGAACCTTGGTTTTAATTCAGCACAGATTCTACATGAAGTACCCGTCATCTTCACATCTTCTGTAGAGAAAGGTAGGTTTTTGGAACAAACATAGTGTAACAAACGAGTGACTCCAGGATGACACAGCCCTTGTGAAGATCAGTGAGTGCAGAAGAATGAACAGAGGCACAAAATGCTCGAGTTAATGTATCCGGAGCAACATTATCCTTAGCAGGGTGGTATTCAATTGAATAATTATATGCAGATAATTCAGTCCTCCATTCATGAATTTTACTGTTTTTAATCTTCGTTCGTTTCCGATTATCCAGCATAAAAGCTACTGAACGATGATCTGTTATCAAAGTGATGTGCTAGCGAGCAAGGAAATGACTCATTTTCCTCACTGCTTCAATAATTGCTGTAGCTTCCTTTTTGACGGGTGGGTAGTGCAATCCACTACCTTGGAGAGTACGAGACATGAAAGCCACTGGTCGTCCTCCTTGATTTAATGTTGCTGATACTGCTAAATCAGAGGCATCACGTTCAACAATCCTCATCGATGGTGTGTAATGTCATAGATTCCAATTGTTTCTTTAAAGAAGTAAAGGCACCAGTTGCTGTAGAGTCAAGGCGGAAGGATTTTGCTCTAATCAAAGGTTGAATTTTGTCATATAAATTTGGTATCCATTTAGCATAATATGCAAACATCCCAAGGATCATTCATAAAGAGTTTAATGTAACTGGAACAGGTAGCTCTTGGAGTGGGCAGAGTCCTTCTGGATTAGGCTTGATTATATCATTTCCAACCCAATAACCAAGAATATTAATTGATGACACTGATGTTATTGACTTCGCCTCATTTAATGTTAGATTTTTAGAATGTACAAGATCTAAAAACCGTTGTACATTTTCATCATGTTCAGCTTGGTCTTTTCCTGCAATAGTTATATTATCAAGATAAGGGAAAGTATCTTTAAGGTTTTCCTGTTCAACAAGTTTGTCCATCTCTCTCTGAAAAACAGCCACGCCATTAGTTACACCAAAAGGAACTCTGCAGTAGTGATATAATTTCCCATTTGCTTCAAATACAGTGTATTTCTTCTCTGATTCCTTCAAAGGAATTTGGTAGTAAGCACTTTTTAAGTCAAAATAAAGAATATCTTATACTTAGCTAATGTATTGATAATCTCTTCTATTCGAGTAGTGGATATGCATCAAGCTCCGTGAACTGGGTTATAGTTTGAGACTAATCAATGCAGAGTCTCTTTCTATGTCTCTCCAAGGGGTCCTTAACCACGATAACTTGTGCCCTCCAAGGGGATGAGCTGGGTTCTATAATAGCTTCTTGTAAAAGATTAGTTACTTCTGTGTTGATAAAGTTCCTATCATCTTTACTAAAATGTCTTGATTTTGTAGCAATGGGCTTGCACTCAGAGGATAAATTAGAGAATAATGAAGGACATTCAACAGATGCAGCAGAAAACCCACACAATACTGGTGGCTTTGACAATACAAGATCAGGCATAGTTCCTTCATACATTATTTGAAGTGATCTGTGCAGTTTCTGAAAATCCTGACCTAGAATTATATCGCTACATAAAATTTTCAAAATACCAAGACATACAGATTTATAGCTAGTTTTGTTCAGAACAAAGTCTACAATACAAGATCCTATAATTTGAGTATTGAGAGTTGTCAGAGCCATCGAGATTTCTCCATTTGAAGGAATTATAGTTAGATTTAGTTGAGACACAACTTGTTCACTTATAAAACTTTCTGAACTGCCAGAATCAAGTAGTACATTAAGTGGATGGCCATTGATGGATATCATTGTAGCTGCATGAGACAAGCTCTGAGGAAATGCAGCTGTAATCAGGGGCGGAAAACCTGGGTGGGCCAGAGGGGACACGTCCCCCCCTTGTTTTGAGAGGTGGGGAACAACTCCCCCAAATTTTGTCATGCAGATTTTAAAATCTCCGCTTTCTGCAAGACAGTGGAGGTGGGACTGCTGATCGAGGGCGCCGATTGGACGAGAGACACGTCGGTCAGCAGGCAATGGGGGCGGGACATGATGATCCAGCACGGTGATTGGAGGAGGGAGTAGTGGGGGGAGGGACTGAGGATAGAGTGCGGTGATTGGAGGAGGGAGATGAGGAACAGACCTGAGCCTCATCCGCAGCCAAGATCGATCCCAGCCGGATCTCCAGCACTGTCCTGTCCCCACCCGAGTGCCCCCACCCCACCCCACGGGTTGCCAGAGAGGTCGGGAGTCAGACGTGAGCTGTACCCCCAGGCCCACAGCCAGCGCAGAGAAGCAGCGCTAAACGCAGCTCAACTCTGCCTGTCTCGCCAGGTCAACCTGCCTGGACCAGCGCGGAGAAGCAGCGCTGTTGTCCCGTCAGTCCAGTCAGGGCTGCATTTAGCCTTGCGCATGTGTGTGTGAGTGTGCGCATGCGCGCGGCCGCCAAAACATTGTGTCCCCCCTGTCCCCCGGTCCCCTCCATATTGTGATAGTGAGTTCCGTGCTTGGCTGTAATTGCACATAAAGAAGGCGTATGCATGGCAGCAGTCACAATATTAGTAGTTGCTTTGGACTTGCATACTCTAGAATAATGTCCCTTCTAGCCACAACTATTATGTTGCCTCTCGAGCAGGGCACCACTCTCTCTTATGAATATTACCCCCGCAAAAGTAACAGCTCCTTTTGAATAATTTTATGCTGCAGCAAGGGCACCTTTATCAGTAGAAATTGTTTCAGCTTGCTCTATATTAGTACTTGGGTGAAATTATTTTGCAGTAGTTGCAGCAGAATACACATTAGATGAGCCATAAACATCTGAATTTTTCTGAGCCAAGTCTAATGAGTAAGCTTGATTGTAAGCTGACTGTAAATCCAAGGTTTTGTGTTCTAATAGTCTCGGTCTTAAAGTCAAATGACATACCAAATCATTGATAAAAGAGTCTCGAATAAGTTCCTGCCGATATTGATCAGCCATAACTGCTTTGAAGGCACAGTCTTTACTAAGTCTTTGACGTTCTTGTAAAAATTCATCAAGTGACTCACCAGGTTTTTGTTTCCGAGTAGCAAGGACCAAATATCACGTTGGGTGTCTTAATGAAGAGTCTGCTTAGTACATCAATAGCAGAATCATAAGTTGTACATTCCTCTATGTAATCATATACATCAGAAGAGATGGAGCTTATTAATGTGTTGAGTCTGTCTGGTGCATCATTGCCACACTCATCAAAGAAGTTATTTAGTGTACGAAGCCAGTGCTTCCAATTCTTTGCAGCAGCAGGTGAGTTGGGATCCAGATCCAAGTGTTGTGTTTCAATAGTTTCTCCATTCCAAGTCGGACTGTTTGACTTCTAAGATTAAGTTGCTTAAATTGTTGTGAGGCAAATGAAACTTTACACTACTCGTAATTTACTTAACTTTATTTAAGCTTTAAGCAGCTTATTTCTTTAATACATAAACTCAGAAACATCTGGCAAACATGGCTGATTCCGCAGGCCTTTCCCGCACATGCGCACCCTCCGGAAAAGCCCAGCACATGCGCACACTCTAGAAGAGCCCCGCACATGCACACATGCGCCCACTTCAGGTATATTGTCACAGTTAATAAGGTGTCGGTTCTTGAGTCTTTGTACCAATTCTGCATTGAAGATGTTTCTGATATAATTCCAGTGATTTTTGAAAGAAACATTTCTGAATTAAATTAGCATTGTTTCATTTGCTTTGTGGAATATTCTCTGGAACGCAAGTTGCTTTAATGACGTACTTAAAACTCCATTCAGTTTGACAATGGTAGCAAACACTTTTAGCATTCTTTGGGAAAGAACAGTTGGCAAATAGATCGACAAGCAATTCAAACATTTTACCTAAGATAGACACAAAAAGTTGGAGTAACTCTGCAGGTCGGACAGCACCTCAGGCGAAAAGGAATGCGTGACGTTTCAGGTCGAGACTCTTCTTCAGACTGAGAATCAGGGGAGGGAGAGGGAAACATTTTACAGTACTGGCTCACACAGATACACCAGAAATGACACACTTGATCGCAGGTTCATTTACTTCTAAGATCATAGTTTAACAAATTATTTTGATTATATGAATATATTTAATAGTTCTGTGCGTGGTAAATGTTATTGGAGTACTTTTTATAGAAGTGACGTGATAATTTGTCTATTTAAGTGTGATATCATTAATGGTTTCATGTTTAATTTTCAATCATATTTTAGTCTTTCTTAGCTCTCTACCCCCACCTCGTGGTATCTTCATTACATTGGGTTTAAGTCCTAATCTACATAGACAAGTCTGAAGCAAACTCACAACCCAAAACGTCACCTATCCATGTCCTCCAGAGATGCTGCTTTACCTGCAGACTTTTAGAGTCTAACCCTGTACTATTGATGGAAAGGCTTGTATAACACAGCGTGAAGATCACAAACTGCACTGCATTGCAACTTCTACCTATGTTGTCCTGTCCTACATGTTTTTAAAGTGTGTGATGCCAGGGTGGGCATTTTTATTGACCTTTCTCCGTTGGTCAGCCAAAGTGACGATGGGATGTTTTCCACTATTCTGGTGCTCAGAATCATGTATATTTTGCTTGCACCCTCAAGAAAAGACGTTGTGATGGGATTGGTATTTCATAAAGGCCAGACTAAATATGGCTTGCAACTTACTGTTCCATTTATTCAATAATATGCTTGTCCTGGATACCTGGCTTTTATTTCAATAAAGTAACTATGGACTATAGACCAGTGAGCTCAACATCTGAGATCGGAGGCAAGTTACTGGAGAGGATTCTGAGGGATAAGATATATATGCATTTGGATAGATAAGGACTGTTTAGGGATAGTCAGCATGGTTTTGTATGTGGGAGAGCATGCCTTATGAATCTGTTTGCATTTTTTGAAGAAGTAACCTGATGAGGGTAAAGTTGTGGACATTATCTTTATGGCCTTCAGCAAGGTTGCTCTGGAAGGTTAGATTGCATGAGATCCAGGGAGAGCTAGCACCCTGGGGGAGAATTGGCTTCATGCAAGGAAGCAGAGAGTGATGGAGTGAAGGTTGATTTTCAGAATGGAGGCCTGTGACTGGTGGTGTGCCTCAGGGTTCAGTACTGTATTGGACCCATCGCTGTTTGTGGTTTATATCAGCAATTTGGATAAGAATGTAGAAGGCATGATTCATAAGTTTGCATATGACACTAAAGTGGATGGTATTGTAGACAGCAAAGAATGGAATAGGAATGGAATACTTTATTGTCACATGTGATGAGGCACAGTGAAATTCCTTGCTGCATACCCAATGTATACAAATAGTAGCAATGTTACAAAATTTTGAGATTTAAAAAATCAAGTCTGCAATTTATCCCATCAGATAAAGCATAAAAAGAAGTTTAATTTGACACCTAATTCACTTTCATATCTTCAGTATTAAAAAGGTTATGGCCATTTTCATACTCGGAAATTAGCATCTTGTTCCCTATTGCCTTTCCATTGACTTAACTCAAAAGCTGTGATCTAGGACAGTCAAAAGCCCATAACTTTCTTAAAAATTAAGGGAACTCAATGAAATATTCAGTTATTATAGATTGAAGCATTCTGAAACAAATATTAAACAATCTTACTTGGATTACCTGAAATTAAAGCATATAATTAGTTAGTTATCTAATTGTAGCTAATTACAAAATTCAATGAGTAGATCTAAACGTCTATCCATTTCTTAAGAAAAGATAAACTTTTTTTTAATTGCCTAAGTGTCCAAATAACATTCACACAATAATCCACAATATAACATAATTTTAAAATCTCATTTTCATGAATTTCTGGGCCAAATGGAAGGAATTTAGTGTTTGATTCCTATAAATTAATGGCCATTTAAATCAACCAGCGAGTGGGTTTTAGTGGAATGCGGTGGATTGGAACGTTGCGGTTAGCGGTAAAGTCGGGAGGAAAAATACAGCCGGTATTAGGTAACAGTTAGTTACCTAATTGTAGCTAATTACAAAATTCAATTACTAGATCTAAACATCTATCCATTTCTTAAGAAAAGATAAACATTCTTAAATTGTAAAGTGTCCAAATAACATTCACACAATAATTCACAATATAACATGATTTTAAAATCTAATTTTCATGAATTTATAGGCCAAATGAAAGGAATTTAGTGTTTAATTCCCGTAAATTAATGGCCATTTAAATCAACTTGCGAGTGGGTTTTAGCGGAACGTGGTGGATTGGAACATTACGGTTTGCGGTGCATTTAACCCACAGTCGGCAGGAAAAGTACTGCCGGTTCGTATTTTTTTTTTGTCCCCTTTTCGCAACATGAAAATTTGAGTAAAGGCTTCCTAAGAACCACGTTTTTATGTAAAAATAAACTGTGTACCTTTTTTTATCCCCTACATAAAATCCTTCCCGTTGTCGGCGTTCACGGCTTCAGAAGATGATTTTTTAATTACTCTAGCTAATAAATGATCTAGCGTAGTTTCAAAATACCTTCATAAAACATATGTCGGAGCGATTTCTCTTTAGTAACGAAATCCCCGTGAGATGGATGGATTTGAACTGTTTGGAGAAAAACGGCATTTTAAACCCGCCCCCTCTGAAAGGCGCCAAAGTCGCGCACACGGGGAGTGGCAGAACTGCAGCGCTGCTCAAGGTAAGTTTTGTAACATACATACAAATAGCGGCTACCTACGGCTCTGACAAAGTTACAAAGTATGCCAGTTCCTCCTTTAGTTCTCCCCTCATCCCGTGCAGTGGTTCCTCCACGCCGGTCCCCATTGTCCATTGTCCATCCCCAGCCCCCTCACGGCGGTCCCCCCACGCCGGGTCCTCCATTGTTCTTCCCCACCCTCCTCATGGCATTCTTCCACGCTCTCATCGACCGTCGACCAGGGGTCGACCCGCGAGGCTTTGCCGACATCGTGAGACTTCACCATCGGCGAGTGCCCAACGCCCTGATGCTTCACCGCTGCCATGCTTCAATGGTTAATAGCAAAGATGGTTATCAAAAATTACTGCAGGATCTTGATCAGTGGCCAGTGGGCTGAGAAATGAATAATGGAGTTAAATACAGAGGTGTTGCATTTTGGGAAGTCATTATACAGTTTGCATAAACTTGTTCTCGGTCTCTTAGTGGATACCAGGCTTTTATTTCAAGAAAGTAATTGGGAACTATAGACCAGTGTGCTCAACATCTGAGGTAGGTAAGTTACTGGCGAATATTCTGAAGGAAAATATGTCAGGCAGGTACTTCTCAGTGAATAACCTAAGAATTGTTGTAGACCAGAGGGATTTAGAAGTGCAGGTCGATAGTTTGGTGGAAGTGGCGGCACCAGTAGATAGGGTTGTCAAGAAGGCCTTCAGTACATTGGCCTTCATCAGTCAGGATATTGAGTATAGAAATTGGAAGGCTAGGTTACAATTGTACGACGTGATCACAATGCCACATTGGAATCTTGCATTCCGCTTTGCTCGCTCTGTTGGAGGGAGGATCAAGTTCAATTTGAAGTTCAAGTGAGTTTATTGTCATGTGTCCCTGATAGGACAATTAAATTCTTGCTTTGCTTCAGCACAATAGAACATAGTAGGCATTGACTACAAAACAGATCAGTGTGTCCATATACCATATATAAATATATACACACATGAATAAATAAACTGATAAAGTGCAAATAACAGACAATGGATTATTAATGTTCAGAGGTTTTGTCCGAGCCAGGTTTAATAGCCTGATGGCTGTGGGGAAGTAGCTATTCCTGAACCTGGTCGTTGCAGTCTTCAGGCTCCTGTACCTTCTACCTGAAGGCAGCAGGGAGATGAGTGTGTGGCCAGGGTGGTGTGGGTCCTTGATGATGTTGCCAGCCTTTTTGAGGCAGCGACTGTGATAAATCCCCTCGATGGAAGGAAGGTCAGCTGATGATGGACTGGGCAGTGTTCACTTCTTTTTGTATTCTTTTCCTCTCCAGGGCGCTCAAGTTGCCAAACCAAGCCACGATGCAACTGGTCAGCAATCTCTCTACTGTGCACCTGCAGAAGTTAGAGAGAGTGCTCCTTGACAAACCGACGCTCCGTAATCTTCTCAGGAAGTAGAGGCGCTGATGTGCTTTCTTGATAATTGCTCAAGAAAGCACATCCAGTGTTCTCGGACCAGGAAAGATCTTCAGAGATGTGCACGCCGAGGAATTTGAAGTTCTTGACCCTTTCAACCATCGACCCGCTGATATAAACGGGACTGTGGGTCCCCATCCTTCTCCTTCCAAAGTCCACAATCAGTTCCTTGGTTTTGCTGGTCATCACTCATCCCCATCAGTGATACGTCTCACAACAGTGGTGTCGTCAGCGAACTTGATGATGGAGTTCGCGCTATGACCGGCTACGCAGTCATGAGTATAGAGTGAGTACAGCAGGGGGCTGAGCACGCAGCCTTGAGGTGCTCCCGTGCTGATTGTTATCGAGTCTGACACATTTCCACCAATACGAACAGACTGTGGTCTGTGGATGAGGAAGTCGAGGATCCAATTGCAGAGGGATGTGCAGAGACCCAGTTCTGCGAGTTTGGTAACCAGCTTGGAGGGGATGATAGTATTAAATGCCGAGCTGTAATCGATGAATAACAGCCTGACATATGAGTTTTTGTTGCCCAAGTGGTCCAGAGCGGAGTGGAGAGCCAGCGAGATCGCATCCACCGTTGATCTGTCGTGGCGGTAAGCGAACTGCAGTGGGTCCAGGTTTTTGTCGAGGTAGGAATTGATTTGCGCCATGATCAACCTCTCGAAGCACTTCATCACCACAGGCGTTAGTGCCACAGGTCGATAGTCATTGAGGCACGTCACCTTGCTCTTCTTGGGCACTGGTATAATTGATACACTTTTGAAGCAGGTGGGAACCTCAGACCTCAGAAGTGAGAGGTTGAAAATATCCGTGAAAATTCCAGCCAGTTGGTCCGCACAGGTT
Source organism: Raja brachyura (assembly GCA_963514005.1). The sequence continues at coordinate 446,834 of OY740801.1, read as the reverse complement.
TTTAGAAGACGACCAGGTATACCATCAGGTCCAGGCGCTTTTCGAGGGTTCACCACTCTAAAGGATTTCCTGACGTCAGCCTCTGTGACTGAGACTGAAATACCATCACAGCGAATGGGGGCTCGGGAAGGCACATCGGTGTTCTCCCTATCAAAACGTGCGTAAAACGCATTGAGCTCATCAGGGAGTGATGTTTCGCCGACATTCGAGCTGCCTCCTGATTTTGCCTTGTAGGAGGTGATTGCATTCAGTCCCCGCCACAGCTGCCGAGCATCTGTCTCATCCTCCAGCTTGGAGCAGAACTCCCTTTTGGCCTTTTTGATGGCCTTACCAAGGTCGTATCCACTGTATCATCAGACATGAATGCCCTGGTCTTCAGAAGAGTGCGGATCTCACAGTTCATCCAAGGTTTCTGATTGGGAAACACTCGGAAGGTTTTGATGGGGATGCAGTCCTCCACACATTTCTTAATGAAGTCTGTAACAACTGTGGCGTATTCGTTCAAGTCCGTTGCCAAGTCCTTGAACATGCCCAGTCGACAGACTCCAAACAGTCCTGAAGTTGTTCCTCTGCCCCCCTGACCAGCTATGTACTGTCCTCACCTCTGGGGGTGCGCTCTTTAATTGCTGCCTGTAGGCAGGAAAGAGCAGCACCGCGGTATGGTCGGATTTACCGAAGTGAGAGCGAGGAATAGAACTATAGGCATTCTTGATGGTGGTGTAGCAGTGGTCGAGGGTATTTGGTCCTCTGGTGCAGAAGGAGACATGCTGGTGGAAGTTGGGGAGTGATTTCTTTAGGTTTGCCTTATTGACGTCCACAGCAATGGTGGTAAATGCCTCAGGGTAAGACGTCTGGTGTTTGTTGACCACGGCGTGCAGCTCCTCCAGTGCCAGACGGACGTCTGCCTGGGGTGGGATGTAGACCGCGGTCAGGATGATGAAGGTGAATTCCCTCGGAAGGTAGAAGGGACGGCACTTCACCGCCAGATGGAGTTCCAAGTGGAGAGCAAGAGTTGGACAGGACTGCCACATCTGAGCACCACGCAGAGTTGACCATGAGGCAGAAGCTCCCTCCTCTCCCTTTCCCAGATGCCAGTGTACGATCCATGCGGTGGATGGAGAAACCTTCAGGCTGGACCTCTGAGTCTGGGGAGCTGGGGGTGAGCCATGTCTCTGTGAAACAGAACACAGAGCATTCCCTCAGCTCCCTTTGATAAAGCAGCCTTGCCCTTAAGTCCTCCACTTTATTTTCAAGGGACTGTACATTGGCCAGTAGGATAGTAGGAGAGGATGCCAAAGTCCCCTGCGCTTCAGTCTGACCTGAAGTCCTGCCCGGCGGCCACATTTCCAGACACAATGGAGGCTTCCCCTTTGTTTCCAGGTACTGAGTTTACTGCACCTGCTGTTTCTGCGGACCTGCGCTGGAACGGGGATTCCCTCACGGACGGCAGCTCCAGCTCCTTCAAAGTCGGCAGCTGCAGCTCCAGCTTCATTGTTCCTGCGATATCCAGCCCGTTGGCTCTGGAGGTCATCCCGGGGTTCCTCAGTCGGGTCGGGTGATTTCCAGCGACCATGGGAAAATTTAAAGTCCGGGGTTCCCGCAACTGCGGGAGTTTCGCCAAATTGCGAGAGCTTTGAGGTGGGTGCACAAGGAGCTTGTCCAAAATGGCACAGTTTTCTGCCGTTTTCCTGATCCAGGTAAGTTATTGTAAGTTGTAGTTGAGCCTTTTATGTTCCGGAGCTCTGCAAAAGTCGCTGCAGGCAGGCGCCGTCTTGGGTCCAGAGTTGTTAAGGATGTTGTTAAGCTGGAAATAACACAAAGAAGATTTATGAGGATGCAGCCAGGACTAGAGAGTTAAAGTATCTGCAGAGATTTGGCAAGCTCGGACTTTATTCCTTGGAGCACAGGAGGCTAAGGGGTAATCCCATAGAGGTGCACAAAATCATGAAGAAAATTGATAAGGTGTACAGTCTTTTACCCAGGTTAGAGGACATAAGTGTAAGCTGAGAGGTGTGAGATAAAATAGTAAGATTAAACGAGAACGTACCAGTTTGAAGTTTGATCTTTATTTTATGAGGAGTTGCGATGAGGGATTTCGTGAAGAACCCGCCAGCACGCATGCGCGACATTCTTCAAAGCAGCGGTGTGGAATCACAGAACCAACAAACAAAGAAATGACTTGTTATAGTACGATTGAAGAGACTCTAATTAACAGTTGACTTTATGATCGAGGGTTGGGAGCGGAGGGCACGAAATCCCTCATCGCAACTCCTCATAAAATAAAGATCAAACTTCAAACTGGTAAGTTCTCGTTTAATCTTACTATTTCATTTTGGAATCACGTGAGTGACTTTGTGAAGACTTCAAAGCTCTGTGATTTCATGCCCTGGACCACGTCCATGCTCTCACACATGCCACTATAAGGATGGATAGGAGTAATCAAGTTTTCAGACTGGATGTACTGAAAAATAATAATATTTATTAATTATAACAAAGAAAAAAACCCTCACTGGGGAGTAGCTGTATGTTCTTGACCCGCATTCAGCACGGCCTCCGCGAACATTATAGGAGTGGCAACAGGTTTGTTGTAAAATCGTTGAAAAGTGGCTTCACTAGCCCATCCCGCTGTGGCAAGAATATGGTCCATGGGCACCTCCATGACCTTTGCCGCCAACGTTGATTCAGCCCTGGTGGAATGGGATTTAAAGACATTAATGTCAATACCTGCTGCATCCAAGACGACCCTGAGCCATCTGGAGATCGTCTGAACCGACACTCTATGGTGTGGTTTTTTGTGGCTGATTAGCAGATATTTTTCCATTCCCCTTAAATTCCGCGTCATTTTAATATAGTGGCGGATATGAGTGGCTAAACATAGCCTAGCATCAGCGGGGTATGCTGGGAACACCAGCCTGCAGCCCTGTGAACCCATGTCTATGCTGCTTAAGTAATTCATCAATATAGAAGATTACTTTCTCTGGGTAGAGACCATTCTGTCAATCTTGATCTTTTGAAGCGTCTGTACCCTTTGTGCTGAGGTAAGTGCCAATAACATCACCTGCTTCAGGGTGAGTTTGTCCAAATCGAGCCCAGCCATGGGCGACCATGTCCTGAGTAGGGATAATACTCTCCCAATGTCCCAGGTAACATTGTAACGGGGTCTGGGCGGGTTTGAATTAAATATTCCCCGCATCAATTTGGACACCAGTTTATTGGATCCTACTTCGATATTGAGGTAGAATGATAGCGCACTCCTGGCGCTATTGATGGCACTGTAGCTGGGGTGTTCGTCATGATGCAACCCCGCAAGAAATTCCAGCACATCTGTTATGGTGACGGAGTCATATGCAATGTTCAAGCGGCCACAGTAGGTTTCCCATTTCCTGATTTGCGTTAAATATTGCCGTCTTGTGGACTCCCTGCATGATGCTCCAATTGTATCCATTGTCATTGACGAGAGACCATACTGCAGTAATGGTTTATTCAGAACCTGCAAGCCAATAATTTCAAATGACTATGGCAGAGATGATGTTCCCCTGTAACAGGGTTGGTCACCAATTGTGGATAATTCTCTAAGAGGGCCCATGGTTCACTTATCATTCCAAGGACCACCGGATACCATGGCTGTGTAAGCCAGTCGGGTATGATAAGAATGCCTTTAGCAGCATCTGACTGGATTTTCCGCAATACCCGACTGATGAGGCAAAATGGAGGAAATGCGTAGAAAAACCATTTCCCCCAGTCTAGCGAGAAAGCGTCCATCGCCATTGCCCCAGGGTCTGGTTCCCATGATACATATGTTGGTACCTGATGGTTTAACCGTGACGCGAAAAGGTCAATATCTGGTTTACCAAATTTGGCTGTAATTTTGGCAAATATTTGGGGATTTAACATCCACTCAATGTTGTCATTAAATTTCCGTGACCTGGTGTCCGCCACTATATTAAGCTTACCTGGTAGGTAGGTAGCTGAAATCCAAATATTGCGTCGTATGCACCAGAGCCAAATTGTATTAGCCAATTCATCACATGAAATTGACCTGGTACTGCCCCTATGATTTAGATATGCCACCGCAGCGGTGTTGTCTATTTGGAGACGGACATGAGTGTCAGTAATGTTTGAACAATAAGCTCTAAGTCCGTGGAATGCCCCTAGCATCTCCAAATAATTTATCCCTTGTGATAACAAAAGGGTAGATTCAAGTGTGTCCCATATGCCCCCACAACTAGTATTGTTGTCCGTAGCTCCCCAGCCATGGGAGCTTGCGTCTGTTTGTAAGTACACCAACGGACAAGGCACAATGATGGGTTTGAATGAGTTACGGATATTGTCAATCCACCATTGTAACTCAATTTTTGCCTTGAATGGCAGCTGCATGGGTCTATCAAAATGTCCAGCATTCAATTTTAATGCTGAAATCTTGGATCTTTGCAAATTTTGATAATGTAAAGGTCCGAATTGAGCAGCTGGAAAAGCTGCTACCATTTTCCCAATTACCTTGGCAGCTTGTCTGATTGATGGTATACTGGCGCAGACCTGATTATTACATGCTTGAATGATTTCCCCAACTTTGTTAATTGGAATGGTGGTAATCATTCGATTGGAATCAATCGTAAATCCCAGATAGTCCATGATCTGTGAAGGACAGAACTTCGATTTATCTGGATGGATAATAAATCCCATTTTTTGAAATAATGTCACAGTGGCTGTAACTGCCAATTTTGTTGATTCCAATGTATTCCCAATAATTAGGATATCATCCAAGTAAGCCATAACCGTATGGTTTTGTCTCCTCAGTGTTGCTAACACTGGCTTGAGTAATTTAGTAAACAATCTGGGGGCTGTGGTAAGCCCATTGGGCAAAGCTCTGTATTGCCAAAGTTGATCCATCCAGGTAAATTTTAAGAACTTCCTGTGATGTTTCTGAATGGATACCGAATAGTATGCATCTTTTAAATCAATGCATGCCATGAAGCAGCCCTTGGAAACCAGAGATTTGGCTGTCTCGAACGTGTCCATTTTAAAATGGGTATATTTTACAAAAGTATTCAAATGGGTTAGATCTATGATAACCCAACATCCACATCTTTCTTGATGGTATCCCATGCCTCCTTAAAGAACCGTAATCTCCCTCCAACATGTGAGGTTAGACATGCAAGTGGATGAAATCCAGACCGCCTTACCTCCATGGTTATCGGCGGTCCCTGGCATGTTTGGTGGGACGTGGAGGTGCTGGGTTGTGCTAGTGATGCGGTTGCCGCATCTTCCATGCTGGCCGCTGCAGGCCTTGCCCTAAAAAAGGCCTCGGCTGTTGAATTGCTGGTATTGTGGAGGCGCCGGTATGTAGGTCCTTGCTGGCCTTTCGGTTTGACCCCGTGGCCTGGAATATGGCGTTTTCCTGGCCGTTTGTCTGGTCGAAGTGTGCGACCTCATAAGACCCACTGTCTTGGCATGGTCGTCTAGATCCTTGACCTGCTTCGGTAGGTCTTCCCCGAATAGTTGTCTGGGTGGTGGTGTTGGAGATGCTCTGCATAGCCCCGCGAATTTGGGATTTAGAGTGGGCTTGATGGTACTTTTCCGAAATGCATTTATCTCATATTGTGTATTACACAATAATGCAAGAGCGTCCTCCTGTTCGGTGTTTAAATCCATCCCGTCCACCGACCTCGCAAAAGCGGTAATCCCAGACGTGAGCAATTTTAGGATTCTTTGTAATTTTATCTCCTGTGCTTTTATGCCCGGGCTTATATTGCTCCAAATAGGCATATTTACTATAGGTACATTGAGTGAGTTGCAATTACTCGGTGCCTTGTACCTATTCATGGCTTCCGCAAGGACCTGATCCTGTAGTTGATGATTGGTGAGGAAGTCAATGGTAGTGGCCAGTTTGGGTTTAAGAGGTTGCCCCGATGATTTGGGTAAAGCAAACTTGGCTGCCACATCCAATAGCTCTTCCTGAGGAACCTCAGGTGCCACTGGTTCGTGTACCAATATATCCTCTTCTTCTCCTGGCTGCCTCATGCTACCCATTGACGATGGGGATATATCCAAAAGTCCTCTGGAACTGGACATTTCCTGCCGTTAACTCTGCTGCAGGATCCGTTCCATCATCCTCTCCATTCGTTCGATGTGTCCTTCATCGTGAGTGAATGGGAGGTCAGAGCCCTCATGCCCGAAGGAACTCCTGAGGCTCCTATCACCGGCCCGTACCTCGTCGAGGTAATCTCGGTGCTGTGATGAAAAGTCGCTGCCAGCCGCCTCAGCGGAGCTGTACGACTCTCGCGCGGATCTGCTCATTCGCCTCCTTTTGGATGAGCTAGGTCCGACTACCTCAAAGGCCATATGCGGTGTGAAGTCGGTACCTGCCGCCGCAGCGTGGTGACCCGATATCCGCGCGGCTTGCCGCCTGTCCTTCTTCTAGACTCAGGCGGCGTATGGTCCCGTCCTGCCGCTAATGGGGGATGCAGTGACCGTGGTGAGACTCCACCTGCACGACTTCTACTGGTTCTGCTAGGTGGTGAGTCTACACTGGCCCTTCCTGGTCTGCCAGTGGCCTCGGGTCTCGGTAAGCCACCAGTCCGCAGTCTAGCGGCCTCTGGTGAATATTCTGCCCTATAAGGGCTTTGCTGTTGAGCTCTATCCCTGGCTCTTCCATGAGGGCTCGGGGAGAAGGGCCGTGCAGCAGCACGTGTAACCCGTTTGCTCATTTCAGCCAACGTTCAGTCACAGTTGGAGATAGTGAAATGGAGTCAGGGTCTACCTGCTCCGGTGCCGTTCCAACTTGCTGTTCTGTGGGTTCCCCGCTCGTACACAGCTGTGTCGGTGGGTCGGGTCCTGTAGTCACAGGGCTCCCCTACTTCCGCGCCTTTTTCCCGGCCCGACTTGCGGGTGCTGCCGTTGTAGAGAGCTCCGGGAATAATGGCCGACGACTCCTTTCGGAAGTCCTGCGGCCTGTACTCCTTTTATCCATATCCCTTTTGAAGAAAACACAGTTCAAACACCAGTGACAACCAGCTCAAGGTTACCTATACTTACCTGAGCGGTCCTTATGAAGGGCTGGTGGTGAGCCGCGCTCCACCTCCAGCCGTCGACTGCAAATGCGAGCAACGATATGTCACTCACGTGACTCTGAAATGAAATAGAAACCTGAAGGGACAATTTTTAAAGGGAATGAGTTGCCAATGGAAGTAGTTGAGACAGGTACAATAACAACATTTAAAAGATACTTGAAAAGGTACAAGAAGCTTTAGAGGGACATAGACCATATGCGGGCAATGGGATTGGCTTAGATGGGGCATCATGTTCGGCATGGAGCAGTTGGGCTGAAGGGCCTATTTCCATTCTGTATGACTATATCCCACTCCAGGATCTTGAAGGCAAAAGTCTATATTACCTTAAACATTATAAGTTGCCCAATACTTCTAATGAGATATTAAATTGAGATTAATTTAAAAGTTTCTATGTCACTGGTTGAAGAAGAGCAAGCAAGCTCTTGCTCAGTATTTACCCCATGAGCAATATCACACAAAATAATATTTTTCTCTTTTCGACATTGCTTTTGATAAGATTTGCTGTCGGAGATTAGCTGCTGCATACCTTATATGACATTAGCAGCTGCACTGTAATTTTTAAAACATTATTGAAAGGGAACTCTTTCTTGCCATTGAGGGATGGAACCCTCTCATTCTCTGCTTCACTAATCCTTGTCAATGCTAGTGGCATAATCGTTAAATAATGATCCACCTGGTTGTCCAATAATCTATTGCAGATCTGCAGCCAGCGTCTGCCTCTTATGGCCATGAAAATCCCGTAACTCTCAACACATCTGCCACAGGTCAGATTCAGGAGCGATCAGTATCTTCAATTGTCCAGGGAAAGGAAATGGGTTCTATTAAAAATTTGCAAAAATCATTACTTATGAGCTGCAAAGTGCTGGTGTAATATGCCTATTCTTGGTTAATCCAGTAGCTCAGTTCCGATAAAGATAATGATCGAGTTGCTGCAAAGTTGCATTAGCTTCTAACACTTCTAGTCTGCAAAAGATCAATGCTTTGCTGAGCCAGAGGATGAAAGTGAGCTTGATTACAGTCAGCTAGTTAGAGAGTGGAGCACTTGCTCTGGACATCTGACATCTGGGAGACAATTTCAGTTGGTCTAAATTCACAGATAAAAAAAGCTGAGTTACTTAAATGTTTCAAATTCTCAAATATCTGACTGTACTCACCAAACTCCTGCTGGTGCAAGTAAAATCCTTGTCTCCCACATAGTCCTCTTCTTCTTGCGTATGGCTTGCAGGACAACTTGTTCTCTTTGATCTTATTTAATTGTGTACGTCGGGTTGAATGTATTAGTTGAAAACAGGGCGGACCACGTGATGGTTGCAATCTCCCACCCCTCCCACATTCTACCCGAGATTCAAATCATATTGCTCGTTCTCCAATAACATCCATTATAATCAATTGTCAAGTATTCCTTACATCACATATTCCAATCACTTGTTATTTATGGATCAACTATTTAATTGTTTCTGTCACCATGCCTGATCTCTGATGCTGTATGGGATTGCCTCTATTTTCCTGAGTGTTTGACTGTCATATATACCAGGGACAGGAAATGAATAGGATGTGTAGTAAAAAACTGCAGATACCTTTAAATCAAAGGTAGACACAAACTGCTGGAGTAACTCAGTGGGACAGGCAGCATCTCAGGAAAGAAGGAATGGGTGACGTTTCAGGTCTGAAGAATGATCCCGACCCGACTCGTCACCCATTCCTTCTCTTCAGAGATGTTGCCTGTTCCGCTGAGTTACTCCAGCAGTTTGTGTCTACCACAGGAAAAATAATTTTTTTCTCACTTCTTCATCAGCGCCCTGCAAAGATGCATTCCCAGTCCCCTACTATACTCCCTATACACTCGTTACTGTATGGCCAAATCTGGCTCTAACTCCATCAACAAGTTTGCAAATGACATCACTGTGGTGGGCTGGATCATGAACATTAATATGACAGAGTACAGGAAGGAGATAAAGTACTTAGCAACATGGTATCAGGACAATAATCTCTCCCTGAATGTCAGCAAAATGAAGGTGGTGGTTTTGCTTTCACGAAGCGTGGTGGAAGTACATGGCCCAACCTGCAGAAAGATTGTGCCAAAGTGGAAATGGTTGAGAGTTTCAGGTTCCTTGGCATTAATATTAAGACTGCAAGAAATTACAGAGTTGTAGATGTAGCCCAGTCCATCACACATACCAGATTTCCCACCATTGACTCCATCTACACTTCATGCTGTCTTGGAAAAACAACCAACATAATCAAAGACTTGATCATCTGGTTGGCTTTGATTTGTTGTTTGCATACCTTTCATTCCTTTGTTCTTTGTACCTTTTCATATCTCTAGATTACCTCTTCCTTGACTCTTAGTCTGAAGAAGGGTCTCGGCCCGAAACGTCACCCATTTCTTTTCTCCAGGGATGCTGCCTGTCCAGTTGAGTTACTCCAGCATTTTCTGCCTAATCAAAGACTTGTGCCACTGTGGTCATTTCTTCTTCTCCCTGCTCCTGTCCAGCAGAGGCACACTACCAGACTCAGGAACAGCTTCTTCCCCTCTGTTATCAGGCTTCTGAATGGTCCCTCCAGAAACTAGGGTATTAACTGTTTCACCTCTACCCCATTGATGACAATGGACTTTGTCTATGGAAGTGATTAATGAGAAATGAGTATTTCTCCTCTGTATTTACCAAGGAGAAAGACAGTAGGACAGAGGAAATTGGAGCAGTCACTGGAAGTGTCCTGAGAGCAGTCAGGGTTACCGTTGAAGAAGTACTGAAGGTACTATCTTGTTTGAAGGTAGACAAATCTCCAGGGGCTGATCAGATATATCCAAGGACATTGCAGGAAACTAGAGAGGAAATTACGGGAGCCCTGGTTGAAATTTACGAGTCGTCCTTAAATACAGGAGGGGTACCGGAAGACTGGAGGGTGACAAATGTTGTGCCTCTTTTCAAGAAAATACTGGGAACTATAGGCCGGTGAGCTTAACATCTGAGGTTAGTAAATTACTGGAGAGTATTCTGAGGGATAAGTTATAAGTTATACAGCCATTTGGATGGGCAAGAGTTAATTAGGGATAGACAGCATGGGTTTGTACGTGGGAGGTCGTGTCTCACAAATCTGATTGAATTTTTTGAAGACGTGACCAAAAAGGTTGATGAGGGCAGAGCTGTAGATATTGTGTACATGGGCCAAGGAGAGATAGCTGAATGGATAGCAAATTGGCTCCATGGAAGGAAGCAGAGGGTGATGGTGGAAGGTTGCTTCTCGGACTGGAGGCCTGTGACGAGTGGTATGCCTCAGGGTTCGGTGCTGGGCCCGTTATTGTTTGTGATCTACATCAATGATTTGGATGAGAACATACAGAGCAAGATTAGCAAGTTTCCCATCCACAACTTCATTTACCCTATCTGAGTGAACTACTTGCCACCATTCTATCCCCGTCTGGCCCCTATAACACCTTCCCCTCTCCACAAACCCTGTGTCCTGGCTCTCTCAGCTTACAACCTACAAACAACACAATTTCCTTTGCCATTCCATAATGTCTGAGATACAAGAGGAAATATCCATGTGTATACAAAATTGCAAGGCAGTCAGTTGGGCCTTGCATGCAATGGAAGTTTATGGTCAAAATCAACTTTAACAATCATGAGACATGCAAGGGTATGTTCTGTTTGGGGGTTGCAATCGTGGCTGCAGTAAGAGGCAGGTTTCAGTGAGGAAATGATATGGTCCGACAGATATCTCCCATCATTATCTTTGCAAAACATCAGATGGAAGAATAGTTCCCCACACACCCTGAGCAGGAATGACCTTCTCCTGACAGTACTTGTCCCCTGCTCCCTCAATCAACAGCTTGCCCTACAAGTCTCCTCCCAGCTGCATGGAGAATGTTTGGAATTCCTCCCACGTCTGGAAGCAACTGGTTTGTGTCAAAGACTGAAATCTCCTCAATCACCGTCAAAGATCATAGAGCTCTATGATCTGTGCCCACCACTGCCTGCATTCTGCTGCTACTTAGAGCTCTAAAAAGCACCAAACATGGAGAAATGCAGCTGGAGCCAGAAGAAGTCAAAAGGTAAATGCATTATAAACAATAAATCATCCCTTTAAATAGCATTTGTGGGAGTCCTGAAAATTAAAAAAAATCAATGTTGGAGATGGAAAACAAAAGAGTAAGAATTGCCAAGGCAGACAATGTCCATGAAAGAATAAACAATTCAAAAACCTAATTAGGTATCATTGACCTAAAACATTTATATTATTAAAAGTCTGATCTTGACCACTTCCTGTTGTTCTGTATATTGATTTTAGAAAAAACACTGCCACATACGGCTGTGATATATGGCCATCTTAGTCAGAGTCGCCCTCCGTTGTGCAGGACAAGAGGTTTTTTCCCATCAATGAAACATAAAAGAGTTATTAGTGTTTAAAAAATGTTGAGATTCTCTCTCCTGAAGGCCACGGCCCTTCCAGAGGAACTATAAAACCCGGAGGTGTTGAGTGCCTCAGTCAGTCTCTGCAAGATTGGGGAGCAAGAGGGTCACGTCTCAGTCTGAGCTGTGAATAACACTGAACACGTGTCTACTAAACTGTGAGTGGTTTTACTGACCTGTCAGTGGACTTAATGTGGTTTGAAAATATAGTTTGGAAATACTAAAGCTGTGTTGCTTTTGGTTTGGAAATGCTAAAGTTGTGTTGCCTTTGGTTTGACAATAGACAATAGACAATAGGTGCAAACGTAGGCTATTCAGCCCTTCGAGCCAGCATCGCCATTCAATGTGATCGTGGCTGATCGTCCCCAATCAGTACCCCGTTCCTGCCTTCTCCCCATATCCCCTGACTCCGCTATTTTTAAGAGCCCTATCTAGCTCTCTCTTGAAAGCATCCAGAGAACGTGCCTCCACCGCCCTCTGAGGCAGAGAATTCCACAGACTCACCACTCTCTGTGAGAAAAAGTGTTTCCTCGTCTCCGTTCTAAAGAGCTTACTCCTTATTCTTGAACTGTGGCCCCCAGTTCTGGACTCCCCCAACATCAGGAACATGTTTCCAGCCTCTGGCATGTCCAAACCCTTAACAAGCTTATATGTTTCAATGAGATCCCCTCTCAACCTTCTAAACTCCAGAGTGTACTAGCCCAGCTGCTCCATTCTCTCAGCATATGACAGTCCTGCCATCCCTGGAATTAACCTTGTAAACCTACGCTGCACTCCCTCAATAGCAAGAATGTCCTTCCTCAAATTAGGGGACCAAAACTGCACACAATACTCCAAGTGTGGTCTTACTAGGGCTCTGTACAACTGCAGAAGGACCTCTTTGCTCCTATATTCGATTCCGCTTGTTATAAAGGCCAACATGCCATTCGCTTTCTTCACTGCCTGCTGTACTTGCATGCTTACTTTCATAGACTGACATACAAGGAACCTGTTGTACTTCCCTTTTCCCAACTTGACGCCATTTAGATAGTAATCTGCCTTCCTGTTTTTGCTACCAAAGTGGATAACCACACATTTATCCGCATTAAACGTCATCTGCCATGCATCTGCCCACTCCCCCAACCTGTCCAAGTCACCCTGCATTCTCATAGCATCCTCCTCACAGTTCACACTGCCACCCAGCTTTGTGTCATCTGCAAATTTGCTAATGTTACTTTGAGTCCCTTCATCTAAATCATTGATGAATATTGTAAATAGCTGCAGTCCCAGCACCGAGCCTTGCAGTACCCCACTAGTCACTGCCTGCCATTCTAAAAGGGACCCGTTACTCCCTACTCTTTGTTTCCTGTTTGCCAACCAATTTTCTATCCATGTCAGCACTCTACCCCCAATACCATGTGCCCTAATTTTGCCCACTGATCTCCTATGTGGGACCTTATCAAATGCTTTCTGAAAGTCCAGGTACACTGAATCTACTGACCATGTTATGGTAACTGCCTCCTAATGGCTCATTAACCTCAAGATCCTTTATCAAATCTGGTTCATTACATAACACTAAATCCAGAATTTCCTTCTCCCTGGTAGGCTCCAATACAAGCTGTTCTAAGAATCCATCACAAAGGCATTCTACAAAGATCCTTTCTTGGGGTCCAGTACCAACCTGATTTTCCCAGTCTACCTGCATGTTGAACATAACAACCACAGCATTACTTTTCCTGCATGCCAATTTTAACTCCTGATTCAACTTGCACCCTACTTGTCCAGGCTACTGTTTGGGGGCCTGTAGATAAGTCCCATTAGGGTCTTTTTACCCTTACAATTCCTTAGTTCTATCTGTACTGACTCCACATCTCCTGTTTCAATGTCACCCCTTGCAAGGGACTAAATTTCATTCCTCACCAGCAGAGCTACCGCACCCCCTCTGCCCACCTGTCTGCCTTTTCGATAGGAGGTATATATCCTTGAATAGTCAGTTCCCAGCCCTGGCCCTCTTGCAGCCATGTCTCAGTAATTCCCACAACATCATACTTGCCAATTTCTAACTGAGCCTCAAGCTCGTCCACTTTATTCCTTATATTTCGCACATTCATATACAGCACTTTGACTCTGAATTCATTTCCCCCCTCGCAACGCTCACAATTGGCCCTGACCTTACTCTGTTGTCCATTCTCAAGCTTTCCTTCCCATTAATTCGAGAATCTTTTGTCATTTTTCCTGTAGTCACTTCCCCTTCAACTCCATCTTTATACTCCCAATTTGTCAATCCATCCCTCCCACTATTTAGTTTAAACCCACACGTGTATCCCTAGCAAACCTGCCTGCCAGAATGTCGGTCCCCCTCCAGTTAAGGTGTAACCCGTCCCTTTTGTTCAGGTCACCCCTAACCCAGAAGAGATCCCAGTGGTCTATAAATCTAAATCCTTGCTCCCTGCTCCAGCCCCTCAGCCACACATTCAGATCCCCTATCTCCCAGTTCCTGTCCTCAGTAGCACGAGGTACTGGAAGCAATCCAGAGATAACCACCTTAGAAGTCCGGCATTTCAGTCTTCTTCCCAACTGTCTGAAGTCCTGTTTGGAAATGCTAAAGCTGTGTTACCTTTGGTTTGGAAATGCTAAAGCTGTGTTGCCTTTGGTTTGGAAATGCTAAAGCTGTGTTGCCTAATTAAAGTTGCCTTGCCTAATTAAAGTTGCTTTGCCGAATTAAAGTTGCCTTGCCTAATTAAAGTTGCCTAATTAAAGTTGCCTTGTCTTCTATATAATTAAATCTAATCTTGACCACTTCATGTTTGTGCTTTATATTGATTTTAGAAAAAACGTTACCACGTATGGCTGTGATTTTTAGCCATCTTATTCAGAGCCCTCCTCCGCTCATGTGGTGCCGAGGAATTTTCCCATCGATGAAAAATAAAAGAGTAATTAGTGTTTAAAAAATGTTGAGATTCTCTCTCCTGTCAATCACCCCATGAAGGCCTTCTGGTGGGAGGGGGAGGGACTATAAAACCTAGAAGTGTGGGCGTGGCTCAGTCTCTGCAAGATGGAGGAGGGAGAGGTCACAACTCGCTGTCTTTAGTGGCCTTGCACCCTGCTTGAAATGGTATGAAACTGCACTTGAATTTGGTGGCCTTGCACCCTGCTTGAAGTGGTAAGAAACTGCACTTGAATTTGGTGGCCTTGCACTCTGCTTGAAATGGAATTTCAAGGAATAGTCGTGAGTCAACTTCCAGCCCACCAGCCGTGAGTGAGTGAGTGAGCTGCCAGCACAACAGGCTTGAGTGACTGAGCCGCCAGCCCAATAATCCATTCAGCCCACAATGTCCATACTAGCCCTCTGGAAACCAGTCCCTTCAGCTCACAACCGTAGCACCACCCCCCTACTGAATCTAGTTAATTATATTCCTCTTTCTACATATGGTACAGAGCCACAAAGATATATAATAGGACATTAAAACTAAAGCTTATGCAAGGAGGCACATCTTTAAACAGAAGTTTTCAATAGGATTTTCATAGCATCAAGGCTTTGCAGCTGATGGCACAACCAAACAAATTAGAAAGCAATGAACATTTTAAAATTAAGGAATTGATTAATTGGTATCCAGGCTACAGCAAGAACTGGGAATTAGTAGAAGATAGGAAACAGGCAACTGAGTTTTGAATTACCACAAATGTAAAGAGTGTACAATGAAGAAGGCTTGCTGAAGTTTCATGGAATAGCCAAGTTTTAAAATATCAAAGGATTGAATATGATTTTGGCAAATGCATAAAGGTGAGGTGGTCTTCATGATGGCAAAATCAAGTGATCCAAAGTTGAACTTAGACTCAAGTTTACAAATGGTCACATTTATATTCGGTGTTGCCAGGGAGAGGAAAGAGTGGATGACTAGAATTTATATAACAATCGATCTTTGTTTTCCTTGAGTTTAAATTATCAAACTATTATCTGACATCTGGTTGTGAAGCAAATTTCTGCTCATTCAACAATGAGACGTTAAAAAATGGTCTGATAATTTAAATGCAGCAGAAGGTTGAAACAAAGTGATGGTCCGCGGAGATATGGTCACTGGGCTGTTTCTGATATGTTGCTGGCAGGCAGAATGCAGATGAAGTGTGCAAGAGATCCAAGGCCTTCATTCTAAAATCGAAACAGTCCTGGCTTGTCTCAAGATTTCATATTGCAGTCTGCAGAGCCAGCAATGATAGTTGTTGATCTGGCATCACAAAATGTTTTAAAGTATTTCAAATACCAAATTAATGAGTAATGTGAAAATAGAAGTAATTAACCTTAAGGGCCTGTCCTACAAGCATGCAACTCTATGCGATTAGCGCGACCTAACGTGGTCGCTTGAGCCGTCCGGCATCGCGGCGCCGGTCCCACTTCGATCGCCGGAGCCGTGCGGAATTGTGCGGAGTTCGTCCCGACACCGCGCAGGGCTCCGAAAAACTGACTATGGTCAAAAATTCCGCGCGGCAACGGCTTGTCGGCTCGCAGTCGCCTCGACGCATTACACACCGCCCCGACATCGTGCCTCCGTGAACCTATCTGTAGGTGCCTCCGTGACCCTCTATGTGTGTGGCTCTGTGGTCCTCTGTGTGTGTGCCTCTGTGCCCCTCTCTGTGTGCCCCTCTCTGTCCTGGCGAACTTATCTTAGACTTCGCTCCAAGTTCGCCTCACTTTGCGCCGCATTGCGTCACTCACGCGACGTCCGCGCGGCCCCTGCTGCCGGTTTGGTTGCGCTTGTCGCATGCAGGCGCATGCTGGTGGGAACGGCCCCGTACAGGGGATCACCCGACCTCCGCGCGGGCCCCGCTTCTAGTTTGATCGCGTTCATCGCATAGAGTTGCATGCTTGTAGGACAGGCCCTTTAGGATCTTACAAACTTGGCTTCTTTTCCTCAACACATTTTTTCCCCGCCCCCCCCTATATCCCTTGATTCCATTAGTCCTAAGAGCTAAATCTAACTCTCTCTTGAAATCATCCAGTGAATTGACCTCCACTGCCTTCTGTGGCAGAGAATTCCATAGGTTCACAACTCTCTGGGTGAAAATGTTTTTCCTCATCTCAGTCCAAAATGTTTTTCCTTATCTCAGTCCTTATTCTTAGTCTGGGACTCCTGGTTCTAGACTCCCCCAACATGGGGAACATTTTTCCTGCATCTAGCCTGTCCAATAACTTAAGAATTTTATATGTTTCCAAAGATATCCTCTCATCCTTCTAAATTCCAGTATATACAAGTACAGTCAACCCATTCTTTCCTCATACGTCAGTCCCGCCATCCTTGGAATTAATCTGGTGAACCTACGCTGCACTCCCTCAGTAGCAAGAATGTCCTTCTTCAAATTAGGAGACCAAAACTGCACACATTACTCCAGGTGTGGTCTCACCAGGGCCCTGTACAACTGCAGTAGGACCTACTTGGTCCTAAACTCAAATCCTCTCACAATGAAGAGCAACATGCCATTAGCTTTCTTCACTGCCTGCTGTACCTGCATGCTTACAGAATCAGAATCAGAATGCCTTTTATTGTCACTATACACGTGTACAGTGAGATTAAAAACTGCTCCTACTCAGTGCAAAAACAAGACAAAAAGGGGGGGGGGGGGGGATAAGGTGCACAGTTTCTGCAGCACTATATATAGGTATGTTACAAAACTTACCTTTACCGGCGCTGCACTTCTGCCGCTCCCCGTGTGCGTGACTTTCGCGCCTTGCAGAGGGGGGCGGGCTTAAAGTGCCGTTTTTCCACAGGCCTGGATAATCGATCAATGTCGGGCGATTTGGTTGCTGAAGAAAAATCGCTCCGACATTTAATGAATGGTGGTATTTTTAAATTACTCTAGATTTATTAACTAGAGTAATTTAAAAATCACCTTCAAAAGCCGTGAGCGCAGACAACCGGAAGCATTTTGCGTAGGGAAGAAAAAAAGGTAAATACTTTATTTTTATATTAAAAGTTGGTTTTTCGGGAGGCATTAATAATATTTTTATGTTGCGAAATGGGGTCCCCAAAAAATGTATGAACCCCCAGTATTTTTCCCCCCGACTTCACCGCTAACCGCAACGTTCTAATCCACCGCATTCCGCTAAAACCCACTCGCTAGTTGATTTAAATGGCCATTAATTTACAGGCATAAAACACTAAATTCCTTCCATTTGGCCCAGAAATTCATGAAAATGAGATTTAAAAATTATGTTATATTGTGGATTATTGTGTGAATGTTATTTGGACACTTAGGCAATTTTAAAAAAGTTTATCTTTTCTTAAGAAATTGATAGATGTTTAGATCTACTCATTGAATTTTGTAATTAGCTACAATTAGATAACTAACTAATTATATGCTTTAATTTCAGGTAATCCAAGTAAGATTGTTTAATATTTGTTTCAGAATGCTTCAATCTATAATAACTGAAAATTTCATTGAGTTCTCTTAATTTTTAAGAATGTTATGGACATTTAACTTTTCCAGATCACAGCTTTTGAGTTAAGCCAATTGAAAGGCAATGGGAAGCAAGATGCTCATTTCCGAGTATGAAAATGGCCATAACTTTCTTAATACTGAAGATATGAAAGTAAATTAGGTGTCAAATTAAACTTATTTTTATGCTTTATCTGATGGGATAAATTGCAGACTTGATTTTTAAAATCTCAAAATTTTGTAACATTGCTACTATATACATATCTATAAAAAGACAATGGATAATAGAATGGATAATAGGATTCCTATATCCAGTATGGGTTACAGTTACAGTACAAATTACAAATTACAGTAGGTGGATAGATGAAAGTCCGGGGGTGAAGTCAATGCATGTGTGAGTTCAGGGAGATGATGGATTTTGGGAAGAAACAGTGACTGATGTACAAGCACACCCAGGTCTCATTGCACCTCCCTTTTCCTAATATGACACCATTCAAATGATAATTTGCCTTTCTGTTCTTGCCACCAAAGTGGATAACCTCACATTTATCCACATTATACTGCATCTACCTTGCATCTGCCCACTCACCCAACCTATCCAAGTCACCCTGCAGCCTCATAGCATCCTCCTTGCAGCTCGCACTGCCTTCCAGCTTTGTGTCATCCGCAAACCTGGAGATGTCACATTTAATTCACGACTAAATTGTTAGTATATATTGTAAATAACTGGGGTCCCAGCACCGTGCTTTGCGGCATCCCACTAGTCACTGCCTGCCATTCTGAAAAGGGCCCGTTAATTCCTACTCTTTGCTTCCTGTCTGCCAACCAGTTCTCTATCCATGTCAGTACCCTACCCCGAATACCATGTGCTCTGATTTTGCACACTGATCTCTTGTGTTAGCAATGTATTGAGTAATGACATTTATGAAATCATTTACAGTGTAGCGGCACCTTGTGGTGGCCCTGTTAACATCGAACCCTCACGATTGGCTGGCCTGGTCACATGAGCACAGGAGTTTATTTGCAGGTTTTTTCTGTAACTATCTTTCTAGCGCCACGTGAGTAGAACACACATCGTTTGACTGTCTTTTTCGACTCGGGTGCCTTCTTTATTTCTGTTCCAAAATAAGAATTTTGCTCATCCTAACGTCTCAACTCGCTAAAACAGAATCGTTATCCAGATAAATGAATTAAAAAACAGCATAATTCTGAGGAAATTAAATCAACCTTTCAAAATTTATTGAATTCTTCTATTCTGATGCAAATATTGGATCAGAGGATACGGGAAGAACCAAGGTGTGTGACTGAGAGAAAGGGTGGTAACCGTGGGGTGCAGGAGACCCAGGTGGCTGTGCCTAATGAAAACAGGTACGCCCTCTTGGGAACTGTCGGGGGAGACGATGTTTCCAGTCCGGGCGGACACGTCGGTCGCTCCAATCCTAGAGATGGGACTCGACCGTGGCGGCACAGAATCTCCTGTCTGCTCCTCGGACTGGAGGGGGACCGATATTCTGGCAGGCAGGTTTGCTTGGGCTACACGTGTGGGTTTAAACTAAATAGTGGGGGGGAGGGATTGACAAATTGAGAGTATAAAGAAGGCGTTGAAGGGGAAGTGAGTACAGGAAAAATTACAAAAGATTCGCGAATTAATGGGAAGGAAAGTTCGAGAAGGGACAACAGAGTAAGGTCAGGGCCAATTGCGAGCGGTGCGAGGGGGGACCTAAATACGGAGGTCAAAGTACTGTATATGAATGCGCGAAGTATAAGGAATAAAGTGGACGAGCTTGAGGCTCAGTTAAAAATTGGCAAGTATGATGTTGTGGGAATTACAGAGACATGGCTGCAAGAGGGCCAGGGCTGGGAACTGAATATTCAAGGATATACCTCCTATCGAAAAGACAGACAGGTGGGCAGAGGGGTTGCGGTAGCTCTGTTGGTGAGGAATGACATTTAGTCCCTTGCAAGGGGTATCATTGAAACAGGAGATGTGGAGTCAGTACAGATAGAACTAAGGAATTGTAAGGGTAAAAAGAGCCTAATGCGATTTATCTACAGGCCCCCAAACAGTAGCCTGGACATAGGCTGCACGTCAAGTCAAAGTCAAAAGAGTTTATTGTCATGTGTCCCTGACAGGACAATGAAAATCTTTCTTTGCATAGCACAACAGAACATAGAAGGCATTGACTACAATTCTATACATAAATACACCCATGACGTAATAAATTAATAAAGTGCAAATAGCAGATGGAGGGATATTAATGTTCAGAGTTCCGAGCCAGGTTTAATAGCCTGATGGCTATGGGGAAGTAGCTATTCCTAAACCGGGTTGTTGCAGTCTTCAGGCTCCTGTACCTTCTACCCGAAGGTAGCAGGGAGATGAGTGTGTGGCTAGGGTGGTGTGGGTCTTTGATGATGCTGCCAGCCTTTTTGAGGCAGCGACTGTGATAAATCCCCTCGATGGAAGGAAGGTCAGAGCCGATGATGGACTGGGCAGTGTTTACTACTTTTTGGAGTCTTTTCCTCTCCAGGGCGCTCAAGTTGACGAACCAAGCCACGATGCAACCGGTCAGCAAGCTTTCTACTGTACACCTGTAGAAGTTAGAGAGAGTCCTCCTTGACAGACTCCGTAATCTTCTCAGGAAGTAGAGGCGCTGATGAGCTTTCTTAATAATTGCATCTGTGTTCTCGGACCAGGAAAGATCTTCACAGATGTGCACACCCAGGAATTTGAAGCTCTTGACCCTTTCAACCATCGACCCGTTGATATAAACAGGACTGTGGGTCCCCATCCTACTCCTTCCAAAGTCCACAATCAGTTCCTTGGTTTTGCTGGTGTTGTGGGCCAGGTTGTTGTGCTGGCACCATATGGACAGTCGCTCGATCTCTCTTCTATACTCGGACTCATCCCCATCAGTGATACGTCCCACAACAGTGGTGTCGTCAGCGAACTTGATGATGGAGTTCGCACTATGACCGGCTACGCAGTCATGAGTATAGAGTGAGTACAGCAGGGGGCTGAGCACGCAGCCTTGAGGTGCTCCCATGCTGATTGTTATCGAGTCTGACACATTTCCACCAATACGAACAGACTGTGGTCTGTGGATGAGGAAGTCGAGGATCCAATTGCAGAGGGATGCGCAAAGACCCAGACTCCGTTGAATCAGGAGTTAAAATTGGCATGTAGTAAAGATAATGCTGTGGTTGTTATGGGAGATTTCAACATGCAGGTAGACTGGGAATATCAGGTTGGTGCTGAACCCCAAGAAAGGGACTTTGTGGAGTGACTTTGTGATGGATTCTTAGAGCAGCTTGTATTGGAGCCTACCAGGGAGATGGCAATTCTGGTTTAATTGTTATGTTATAAACCGGATTTGATAAAGGAACTTGCGGTTAATGAGCCATTAGGAGATAGTGACCGTAATTGTAGGTTTAATCTACAATTGGAGATCGAGAATGGTAGATCGGAGGTGTCAGTGTTACAGTTGAATAAAGGGGACTGTGGGGCCATGAGGGAGGAGCTGGCCAAAGTTGACTGGAAAGATACACTAGCAGGGATGACAGTGGAACAAAAATGGCAGGTGTTTCAAGGAATAATACAGAAGGTGCAGGATCAGTCCATTCGTAGGAGGAAGAAAGATTCCAAGGGGAGAAAGGGGTGACCGTGGCTGACAAGGGACGTCAGGGACAGTATAAAAATAAAAGAGAAGAAGTACAACGTAGCAAAGATGAGCGTGAGGCAAGAGGATTGGGTAATGTTTAAAGAGCAACAGAAGATAACTAAAAAGACAATACGGGGAAAAAAGATGAGATATGAAGGTAAGCTAGCCAAGAATATAAAGGAGGATAGTAAAAGCTTCTTTAGGTATGTGAAGAGGAAAAAATTAGTTAAGACCAAAGTTGGACCCTAGAAGACCGAAAAAGGTGAATTTATTGTGGGAAACAAGGAAATGGCAGATGAGTTGAACAGGTACTTTGGATCCGTCTTCACTAAGGAGGACACAAACAAACTTCCTGATATAGTAGTGGCCAGAGGATCTGGGGTGACGGAGAAACTCCACATTAGGCAGGAAATGGTGTTGGGTAGACTGATGGGACTGAAGGCTGATAAATTCCTACGGCTGATGGTCTGCATCCCAGGGTACTGAAGGAAGTGGCTCGAGAAATTGTGGATGCATTGGTGATAATTTTCCAATGTTCTATAGACTCAGGATCAGTTCCTGTGGATTGGAGGGTAGCTAATGTTATCCCACTTTTTAAGAAAGGTGGGAGAGAGAAAACAGGGAATTATAGAGGGGGGACAAAAGACAATGGGGACCCGGCGGGGGGAACTGCTGTGGTGGGGGGGGGGGGGGGGGGACAAAAAGGGGAGCCGACCTACTTTGTAACTGTGGTGGCTGCTACTTGTCTGCATTGTGCATGCAATCAAAGAATCTCACTGTGCCTAGTCACATGGGACAATAAAGTATTCCTATCCTTTATCAAATCTATCAAAATAAGAATGTTTCTGACTTTTTAAAAAATTTTATTTATTTTTTATTTAACATTATACTTATGGGCGCCTTGTAAGACAACCCTCAACCGCTTGAGGATAGGCATCGGATGCTATGGAGTAGCGATGAAGAGGTGGGGCCTCGTGGACAGCGAGGGCCTCCTGCGAGTGTGGAGACCCAACACAGACAGTGGAGCACATCGTCACCAGTTGCCCCAAACACCGGCCACCGAATGGTGAACGAGGTCTGATTGACCTGGACGATGACACGTTGGCCGGGCTCGCCTCAACGAAGAAGAAGAAGAAGGAGAAGGAGAAGGAGGCGGCGGCTTTAATGTGCACTAGATATTTTCAATATTAATTCACCAAGGTATTAAGGTATTGTTTTCTGCATTATCTTGATAAAGTATTTGCAGATACTAAAGCACAAAATATACTGATATCTTATTTTATTCTTTTAAAATCCATGTTAAAATATTGATCATATTAATAGAAAAAAACTCACAACATTTTTAAAGTATTTTTCCAGTGGCCTTTATACCGCTAAATATTTGGCAATTTCAACAACATATAGAGCTGTCCACCCCTGGTCTATACTCATAGATGCCGAGAAAGGCTGCTGCTAGGCAACTAATCCAAGTGGAACTGGGTTAATAATAGACAAATGTCAAGCAGCATGCAATGCCCTCTCTCGTCTTTGATCCAAAAATGTCAATTGTTTATGATGATTGCTTACAGAAGAAAATAAAAGGATCGCAGCCCAGAAAGATAGCAAGGTAGAGAATAACATTTTTATGATCAACAAATCTCATGAACCGTGACACCAGTAAAAATACAATGGCAGAGCAAAGCTATTCAGAACTATTTGGCAGATTGGTGTTATTCTGTTGTTTAATAGAGTTAAAACTTGAATGTACAACCAGAAAATGGCCCAGTAATGCCTTCACAAAGAAACTACAGATGATGGTTTACCAAAAAAAGACACAAAGAGCTTTTTATTAACTGCCTGAGTTCTTACTGTTTAAAATTGTATTTTTGTTTAGACATGTGTCTATGTGGTTGCATTCAATTGTATGAAAAGTGCTGTACAAATTATTAATTAGTTATTAATATTATTATTATTATACAATTATCTGCACTCTACCAGCTAACAAAGCCAAGGGGATTAAATGCATTTCACACTAGTAGTATGGCAAGCAAAATTAAGTGCAGAATTCAATTTAAATAATGTAGAACAGAAAGATCTTAGACTATGATAAAATGAACTTGAAATTAGCTTTGCCAAAACTGGTTTATGTTAAATGAATCACATGCCTTGTGACTTAACCTTTTAATTTACCTCTACAATGCAGGAATCATAATTTTAACAGCTTCAAGAAAAGGTCGTTAGTGAGTTCAGTGACTAATAAGAGACTTTCTCAACAGGCTGTTGACATCTGTTTTTCCACTTGATACTGGAATATTTAGATTCTCACAAAGTGCAATGCTAATACCATTCTATGGACTGGTGATTTAATAGACTTTGGGCTGAGATTAATATGATTCTCTCTGGATATATAATATTCACAACCATTTATACAGTACACATAATTGAGTTTTGGAAATTTATATATGAAATGAAACCTTTTTCCATGTGTCATGCTTTTGGATTCTATTAGACCTTGCATTTTACACTATGTTCATCCCAAACATCTTTCAATCTTTCACAGTTTCAATAATAAGATAAACAACACTGGAACAGACACAGATATTTAGTCTGTTGGGTGGGGTGGGGGAAACCTTTAAAATCTTTTCCCTGTACGGAGGAACCGACCTTTTCTATGTCGGGTCTCTGTTGTTGTTGGGGCCTAGCACCGTGGAGCGGCCTCCAACTGGACCTGGGGCTCCAGTCGCGGAGCTGCGGGCTACTTACCAACGTGGAGCTGGCCGAGTTAGGAACGGGAGGAGCTGTGATGGCGCGCTGCTGCTGCCCAACCCCGGAGATTAGGAGGCTCCAGCTGCAGGCCGGTGGACGGTGACATCGGGAGCTCGCGGGTCCCTGGTGGGAGACCGGTTTTTGGAGCTCCCGCAACGGCAACTTCTCCCGCCCGAGATGCAGAGTTGAAAATGACCTGGAGCGGGGCCTTGCATCGCCCGGTGTGGCTTTAATGGCCGCGGGACTTGCTAGGGCCCGCTGGGGGCTCCAACATCAAGACCCGGAGTGGGGCCTTATATCGCCCGGCGCGGCCTTAACTGCCGTGGGACTTACTTACCATCGCCCGCCTGGGGCTTTGACTCTGACATCGGGTGGAGAATGGGGAGTGCATGGGAGAGATAAGACTTTGCCTTCCATCACAGTGAGGAGGAGATTCACTGCGATGGATGTTTGCGTAAATTGTGTTGTGTCTTGGTTCTTTCTTGTTGTATGACTGCAGAAACCAAATTGCGTTTGAACCTCAATGAGATTCAAATGACAATAAACGGTATTGTATTGTATTGTAGACCCATGTGTTGTTGAACTGATGCAACATATAAGCTACAGGTGGCATTAAGGGCACTCCTAATCACATAGTGCATGAGAGAAAAAAAATGTAAAGTAAATTGGAAGCTATTGCAGATGTAACCAGTTGGGACTATTATATAATAGAATTAGTACCTTAAAAATCAAACTGAACATAAAATGAGGCAATTATCAGTGAGAAAGTATTTATTTCTGTTAATATTGCAGTATTTGTAATCTGATTAAGTTATCAATTCTCATTAAAAACAAAAAAAAATTCCTCAAGAAAATAACTAGTTTTCTAATTGATTCAAAAGACGTTTGGGTAAATGGCAGAGGTGAAGTGAGTTTAGGTGGCATAGAAGGTGGCTGCGACACCATCGGGGCATGTTTGTAGGAGCTGACATTTTTAAACCTCTTTAAACATCACAAAGAGATTACTTATTGAATCTAGACATCAGTTAGTAGTAAGGGTTTTTAATTAATTGATATACAGGTATTTTCAGTAACTCCTAAGGATCTCTCCACATTTTTAATGTGATTATCATTGTATTATCTAATTACAGCCTGAGACAAACAAAACCCCTCTAAGTTCAGTCTTCAGGACATAGAAACATAGAAAATAGGTGCAGGAGTAGGCTATTCGGCCCTTCGAGCCTGCACCGCCATTCAATATGACCATGGCTGATCATCCAACTCAGTATCCTGTACCTGCCTTCTCTCCATACCCCCTGGTCCCTTTAGCCACAAGGGCCACATCTAACTCCCTCTTAAATATAGCCAATGAACTGGCCTCAACTACCTTCTGTGGCAGAGAATTCCACAGATTCACCACTCTCTGTGTGAAAAATGATTTTCTCATCTCTAAAAGACTTCCCCCTTATCCTTAAACTGAGACGCCTTGTTCTGGACTTCCCCAACATCGGGAACAAACTTCCTGCATCTAGCCTGTCCAACCTCTTATGAATTTTGTATGTCTCTATAAGATCCCACCTCAATCTTCTAAATTCCAGTGATTACAAGCCGAGTCTATCCAGTCTTTCTTCATATGGAAGTCCTGCCATCCCATGAATCAGTCTGGTGAACATTCTCTGTACTCCCTCTATGGCAAGAATGTCTTTCCTCAGATTAGGAGATCAGTGATGTACATTGACAACTATTACCTCTAGGGTTGCCAACTGTCCCACATTAGCCGGGACATCCCGTATATTGGGCTAAATTGGGTTGTCCCGTACGGGACTGCCCTTGTCCTGTATTTGACCTAATACTCGGGTCCAGGGGACTGTCGGGTCGGAGCGCCGCGTCCGGCCCCGCCACACCCATCCTGACGTAGTGCAGCCCATGGAGTGCAGCAGCAGTGCCTCGCCTGTGGTCCTGATGGTCGGCAGCCTGGCCAGCTGTCCGACCTTCGGAGCTTCGCTTACCGCCGACACCGCCACCTCTCCTTCTCATGGCCAATTGTCGGCTCACGAGTTGGATGGGGTGCTAGACTTTGCGTGCGACATCGTGCCCGGGTAAAGCTCCTCAGCTGGCTCGCCGGCTGGACTTTGTGTGCAGTCCAGCACCCGGGCCAACTCATCATTCACCCAGCCACGGCCGAGTCGGTCAACGAATTGCAGTTGGGATTTTGTCCCTTATTTTGGAGTGGGAAAGTTGGCCACCCTAATTCCCCCACACTGACAATGTTGAACAGCGATCTGTGTCCCTGAAGTTGTGAGACACAGTTTCTACTGGTTAGTGGAGTTTATGACCAGAGGGCATAATCTAAAATTTGCATTTAAAGGCTGAAATTGGAAAATACTCTCCACTCTGATGCTGGTTGTATAAAGCAATCATCTTGGCAAAGAACAATTAATGCCAGGTTAATTGTTAACTTTAATCAAGGTACCCTCCTCAGAGTTATTAAAGGATAGACAATAGACAATAGACAATAGGCGATAGGTGCAGGAGTAGGCCATTCAATGTGATCATGGATGATCATCCCCAATCAGTACCCCATTCCTACCTTCTCCCCATATCCCCTGACTTGGTAGAAAAAGAGAAGAGGTCCTGAAAGGAGAATTTAGGGAGTTACCGCAAAGGTAACAATCTCAGGATTACTGCCTGTGCCACGCGACAGTGAGAGTAGGAATGGAGCGAGGTGGAGGATAAATGCGTGGCTGAAGGACTGGTGCAGAGGGCAGGGATTCAAGTTTCTGGATCATTGGGACCTCTTTTGGGTCCTGCAGAAAAAGGACGGGTTGCACTTGAACCCGAGGGGAACCAATATCCTGCCGGGGAGATTTGCAAAGGCTACTGGGAAGACTTTAAACTAGATCGGTTGGGGGGAGGGACTCAAATAGAAAAAGCAAGTAGACAGTGTGTGAGGCAGGAGGCAGAGAAGGGAAGCACTCCGACGCAACACGTAGGGGGGAAAGAAGAAAAAAATAATAAACAGAGAATAAGAGGTGGTGGGTTTCTTAAATGTGTGAGCAGAGAGACAGAGGGGTGTAAAAAGAGGATAGAAGCAATAGGTAGCAAGGTGAAAAGTAAAAGTGGCAGGCAGACAAATCCAGGGCAAAAATCAAAAAGGGCCACTTTTCAACATAATTGTGTAAGGGGTAAGAGCGTTGTAAAAACAAGCCTGAAGGCTTTGTGTCTCAATGCAAGGTGCATTCCTAATAAGTTGGATCAGTTGAATGTGCAGATAGCTATTAATGATTATGATATAGTTGGGATCGCGGAGACATGGCTCCAGGGTGACCAAGGCTGGGAGCTGAACATCCAGGGATATTCAATATTCAGGAGGGATAGACAGAAAGGAAAAGGAGGTGGGGTAGCGTTGCTGGTTAGAGAGGAGATTAACGCAATAGAAAGGAAGGACATTAGCTTGGAGGATGTGGAATCGATATGGGTAGAGCTGCGAAACATTAAGGGGCAGAAAACGCTAGTGGGAGTTGTGTACAGGCCACCTAACAGTAGTAGTGGAGTTGGGGATGGCATCAAACAGGAAATTAGAAATGCGTGCAACAAAGGTAAAACAGTTATAATGGGTGACTTCAATCTACATTGATTGGGTGAATCAAATTGGCAGGGGTGCTGAGGAAGAGGATTTCTTGGAATGTATGCAGGATAGTTTTCTAAACCAACATGTAGAGGCACCAATGAGAGAGCAGGCTATTCTAGACTAGGTTTTGAGTGATGAGGAAGGGTTAGTTAGCAGTCTTGTTGTGCGTGGCCCCTTGGGCAAGAGTGACCATAATATGGTTGAGTTCTTCATTAGGATGGAGAGTGACATTGTTAATTCAGAAACACGGGTCCTGAACTTAAAGAAAGGTAACTTTGAGGGTATGAGACGTGAATTGGCCAAGATAGACTGGCAATTGATTCTTAAAGGGTTGACGGTGGATATACAATGGAAGGCATTTAAAGACTGCATGGATGAACTACAACGATTGTTCATCCAAGTATGGCAAAATAATAAATCAGGGAAGGTGGTGCATCCGTGGATAACAAGGGAAATCAGGGATAGTATCAAAACAAAAGATGAAGCGTACAAATTAGCCAGAGAAAGCAGCCTACCGGAGGACTGGGAGAAATTCAGAGTTCAACAGAGGAGGACAAAGGGCTTAATTAGGAAAGGGAAAATGGATTATGAAAGAAAACTGGCAGGGAACATAAAAACTGACTGCAAAAGTTTTTATCGATATGTGAAGAGAAAAAGGTTAGGTAAAACAAATGTAGGTCCCTTGCAGTCAGAAACTGGTGAATTGATCATGGGGAACAAGGACATGGCAGACCAATTGAATAACTACTTTGGTTCTGTCTTTACTAAGGAAGACATAAATAATCTGCCGGAAATAGCAGGGGATCGCGGGTCAAATGAGATGGAGGAACTGAGTGAAATGCAGGTTAGCCGGGAAGTGGTGTTAGGTAAATTGAATGGATTAAAGGCCGATAAATCCCAGGGTACTAAAGGAAGTAGCCCCAGAAATAGTGGATGCCTTAGTGATAATTTTTCAAAACTCTTTAGATTCTGGAGTAGTTCCTGAGGATTGGAGGGTAGCTAATGTTTTGAGGAATTAACTAGTAGAGTGGATAAGGGAGAACCAGTGGATGTGTTATATCTGGACTTTCAGAAGGCTTTCGACAAGGTCCCACACAAGAGATTAGTATACAAACTTCAAGCACACGGTATTGGCGGTCGATTGATGTGGATAGAGAAATGGCTGGCAAACAGGAAGCAAAGAGTAGGAGTGAACGGGCCCTTTTCAGGATGGCAGGCAGTGACTAGTGGGGGTGCCACAAGGCTCAGTGCTGGGACCCCAGCTATTTACAATATATATTAATGATTTGGATGAGGGAATTGAAGGCAATATCACCAAGTTTGCGGATGACACTAAGCTAGGGGGCAGTGTTAGCTGTGAGGAGGATGCTAGGAGGCTGCAAGGTGACTTGGATAGGCTGGGTGAGTGGGCAAATGCATGGCAGATGCAGTATAATGTGGATAAATGTGAGGTTATCCACTTTGGTGGCAAAAACAGGAAAGTAGAGATGCAACGAGACCTGGGTGTCATGGTACACCAGTCAAAAAAAGTAGGCATGCAGGTGCAGCAGTCAGTGAAGAAAGTGAATAGTATGTTAGCATTCATAGCAAAAGGATTTGAGTATAGGAGCAGGGAGGTTCTATTGCAGTTGTACAGGATCTTGGTGAGACCACACCTGGAGTATTGCGTACAGTTTTGGTCTCCAAATCTGAGGAAAGACATTCTTGCCATAGAGGGAGTACAGAGAAGGTTCACCAGACTGATTCCTGGGATGTCAGGACTTTCTTATAAAGAAAGACTGGATAGACTTGGCTTGTACTCGCTAGAATTTAGAAGATTGAGGGAGGTATTATAGAAACGTACAAAATTCTTAAGGGGTTGGACAGGCTTGATGCAGGAAGATTGTTCCCGATGTTGGGGAAGTCCAGGACAAGGGGTCACAGCTTAAGGATAAGGGGGAAATCTTTTAGGACCGAGATGAGAAAAAACATTTTTCACACAGAGAGTGGTGAATCTCTGGAATCCTCTGCCACAGAAAATAGTTGAGGCCAGTTCATTGGCTATATTTTAGAGCGAGTTAGATGTGGCCCTTGTGGCTAAAGGGATCAGGGGGTATGGAGAGAAGGCACATAATGGATACTAAGTTGGATGATCAGCCATGATCATATTGAATGGCGGTGCAGGCTCGAAGGGCCAAATGGCCTACTCCTGCACCTATTTTCTATGTTTCTATGTTTCTATGACTCTGCTATTTTTAAGAGCCCTATCTAGCTCTCTCTTGAAAGCATCCAGAGAACCGGCCCCCACCGCCCTCCGAGGCAGAGAATTCCACAGACTCACCACTCTCTGTGAGAAAAAGTGTTTCCTCGTCTCCATTCTTAATGGCTTACTCCTAATTCTCAAACTATGGCCCCTGGTTCTGGACTCCCCCAACATCGGGAACATGTTTCCTGCCTCTAGTGTGTCCAAGCCGTTAACAATCTTATATGTTTCAATGAGATTCCCTCTAATCCTTCTAAACTCCAGAGTGTACAAGGCCAGCTGCTCCATTCTCTCAGCATATGACAGTCCCTCCATCCAGGGAATTAACCTTGTAAACCTACGCTGCACTCCCTCAATAGCAAGAATGTTCTTCTTCAAATTAGGGGACCAAAACTGTACAGAATACTCCAGGTGTGGTCTCACTAAGGCTCTGTACAACTGCAGAAGGACCTCTTTGCTCCTATATTCTATTCCGCTTGTTATAAAGGCCAACATGCCATTTGCTTTCTTCACGGCCTGCTGTACCTGTATGCTTACTTTCATTGACTGATGTACAAGGACCCCCAGATCCCGTTGTACTTCCCCTTTTCCCAACTTAATGCCATTTAGATAGTAATCTTCCTTCCTGTTTTTGCTACTAAAGTGGATAACCTCACATTTATCCACATTAAACTTCATCTGACATGCATCTGCCCACTCCCCCAACTTGTCCAAGTCATCCTGCATTCTCATAGCATTCTCCTCACAGTTCACACTGCCACCCAGCTTTGTGTCATCTGCAAATTTGCTAATGTTACTTTGAATCCCTTCATCCAAATCATTGATGTATATTGTATATCTCCTATGTGATATGGTGAATAGATGAGTACAGTAGTTAGCTTACAAGCCAGCCATGATCACAACGAACAGTGAAACAGACTGGAAGGGCCAAATACGTTTCTGATCCCATATTATTAATATAAAAGCATATGCAAAAATGCAGTATAAATCAACTGAAGGCTCATTAACAGGATGAACCGTCTGTCCTGGAGATAGACAATAGGTGCAGGAGTAGGCCATTCGGCCCTTCGAGCCAGCACAGTTTATGCTGTCCATCCACAGACCCCAGATATCAGAGTCGTATCTCATCAGAAGAGCAGGCCCTACCTAGTTGCATCATTCCTGGACATTTCACATGACCATTCATTTCCAGGTATTTGATAAGGCCACTTTCTCAGTCCAACTGATCAGTGAACAAATGTTTAATTATTCTGTCAGAGAATGACTAACTTGTTTTTTTACCAATTCCAGTATTTTACAGCTGGTAAGAAAAAAGTGTTTATGTTGAATTTAACAGTAATAAAACAGATGGCACAGTCTATCTGGCACAGATTTATACTAAACTGCTGTAGACATTTTTCATAGAATGCATCAAAATAGCAGAATTATTTCTCTCATAGGATAGACTCAAAGGAAAATGTCATCAGAATACAGAGATTACAGGAAGTGGCCTTTCATATCCACTGACGTCTCTTGTAATTCCATTCTTCCAACCTCTCAAAAATTGTTTTATGTTCTTTCTTTCCAAATGTTTATTCTATTCTCTTTGGTGAAGAGTTAGTCTGAACTCAAAGCTGTTTCCATCTGCACAAACTCCATTAGCATGCGTGATCAGAGATGACCTCTGAGAGCAGAACCTCTCTGGTAATAATAGAGCGCCATCTGCTGCTGTACGGTGAAAACACAGCCTTGGTTTTTTGCTCATATTATTTGCTAGTGCCAATAATCTTTAACAATATTACATCAAGAATCCTACCTTTCAATTAAGAACTAGATAAGTTAAAATAACTTGACAAATATGTAATTTATTTAGTAGTCAGAATTAATCAACAAACTCTCTGATAAGTTTGTGATGATCAATAGACAAAAGGTGCAGGAGTCGGTCATTTGGCCCTTCAAGCCAGCACCGCCATTCAATGTGATCATGGCTGATCATCCACAATCAGTACCCCGTTCCCGCCTTCTCCCCATATCCTTTGACTCCGCTATCTTTAAGAGCTCTGAAAGCATCCAGAGAACTGCCCTCTGAGGCAGAGAATTCCACAGACTCACAACTCTTTGTGTGAAAAAGCATTTCCTAGTCTCCATTCTAAATGGCTTACCCCTTATTCTTAAACTGTGGCCCTTGGTTCTGGACTCCCCCAACTCTAGCGTGTCCAAACCCTTAATAGTCTTATATGATTCAATAAGATTCCCTCTCATCCTTCTAAATTCTAGAGTATACAAGCCCAGCCGCTCCATTCTATCAACATATGACACTGGAGCGGAAATCCCGGGGGGGGGGGCAGGGGACACACGTCCCCCCTGCCCCCCCCCCGGGATTTCCGCCCCATGTCCCCCTCTGTTTTGAGAGGTGGGGGACATCCCAAGTTTTTGTAATCCGGATTTTAAAACCCGGTTAAATCTCCGCTTTCCGCGAGACAGTGGGGGTGGGACTGCTGATCAAGGGCGCCAATTGGATGAGAGAGACGTCGTTCAGCAGGCAATGGACATGATGATTCAGCGAGATCATTGGAGGAGGGAGGAGTGGGGGGTGGGGGGGGGGGGGTGGTGGGTCTGAGGATAGAGTGCGGTGATTGGAGGAGGGAGACGTGCCAAAACACTCTCGGCACAGACCTGCGCCTCATCCGCAGCCAGGATCCATTCCGGCACTCCGGTGCTGTCCCGTCCCCAACCGAGTGCCCCCCACCACGGGTGGCCAGAGAGGTCGGGAATCAGACGGAAGCGGTGCCCGCAGGCCCACAGCCAGCGCAGAGAAGCAGCGCTAAACCCAGCCCAACTCTGCCTGTCACACCAGGTGAACCTACAGCCCAGCCTGGACATGAAGAAACACATATCTAGCAATTATAAGGCATCTATTGGAACACCAATTACCGGAGTATCTAAGCGAGTCAGGCAGCATGTCTAGATTATGTTTCGGGTCAGGACATTTCTTCAGACGATAGTAGCATGGAGGAGAAAACTGGAAGAAGTGGGGATGGGACAAAGCCTGGCAAGGAATAGGAAGGAAGGAATAGGAATACTTTATTGTCACGTGACTAGGCATAGTGGAATTCTTTGCTTGCATACACAATGTATATAAATAGCAGCCACCTATGTCGTTGACAAAGTTACAAAGCACGGCTCCCCCTTTTGTGCCCCTCCCAACAGTTCCCCACACTGGATCCCCATTGTCCTTTGTCTCCCCTCCCCCCCCTTATTGTCCATTGTTCTTCCCCCCGCCTCACGGTGGTCCCCCCATGCCGGATCCTCCATTATCCTTCCCCTCCCCCCTCACGGTGGTCCGTGGTAGGTGGGTAGAGATGAAGGGGGGCGTGTTTAATGGCTGATGGGTAGACAAAAGCTTGTGATGATAAGGAGAAAATGGTGACAAATGGGGACAAAACAAGAAGGAAGGAGAAAAGGATGTCAGATAAGAAGAGGCATGAATGAGGAGAGAAATATAAAGGCAGAGAGAGGGATATAGGTGGAACAGGAAGGGTGGGGCGGCCGGTATCTGGCAAGTCACAATGGACATCAATTTGCAGTGTAACAACAAACATTTTGTTCAACGGAGTAGGAGTTTCAGGAGAGCACAAGATTCAAAAGCATGCAGGGAAGCTTCTTTATCTAAAGGAGGTATACCTGAGGTGGATTCACAGAGCTGG
Source organism: Raja brachyura (assembly GCA_963514005.1). The sequence continues at coordinate 412,996 of OY740801.1, read as the reverse complement.
TCTCCACAGCCCCATAAAGTTAACAGCCTACACACCTGGTCAAAGTTCTTGCACATGGTTTACCAGGGCTACTTTATATCCACCACACAGCAAAAAGTCAACCAAGTACATTGGTTGGGTTGGAGCCATGCATAGGCTACATCAGATAAGAACAACAGATCTCTTCCCCAGCTGGGTTTTTATGGCAATTGAGTAATATTGAGATCAAAACATGTAGTGAACAATTGGGTGTCACACAAAGCTGGAGAAACTCAGCGGGTGCAGCAGCATCTAAGGAGCGAAGGAGATAGGCGACGTTTCGGGTCGAGACCCTTCTTCAGACTAGTGAACAATTTCCAGGTATTACTTACGCACACAATTATATAAATCATATTTATATTCTATTTGGAACTATATTCATTATTTTTTAATTAAAATCAAGTATACATTAATTCCTATTAATACATCTTGAAACTTGTGCATATTACTTCAAGCTGCGATGCACATAATCAGCCTTATGATTTACGGGCACTGTATTTGTCATTTAAAAATCAAAATGAAAGGCTCCAGAATTTAGGACTAAAAAAGAAGAAAAAGCTTTTACTTAATTTTATTTCATTCTTAGGGCATGGTGTCACTGGCATGGTGTCACTGGCACTGGCATGGTGGCAATGGGCTTTATTGCCCATCATGACTTGGCCTTAGGAAGTTGGTATTGGTGTGGGCAGTGCTCCCTATGTGATGGTATGCGCTGATTCAGTGTATCGCACCTCTACAAAGTTAAAAACTACATTAATGTACAACAGCCAATTGTGTCATGTGAACTCTTGTATGTCTCCTGGCACCTTTTTTCTCACAAGTACAACAGGTAGTGTGCAAAGACAAAAATACCAGAGGGAGGGATATAATGTTACAGCATTATAACATTTCAATTACAGAGAAAAAATGCAAAGTTGGCACTGGGGTAGTTGCAAAAATGGGGCCATACCATGAGAAGTTGTTCAGTAGTCTGAAAAAAGTGGGAGAAAGCATTCCTGAAAGGGGGGGTATATGATTTCATGCTTTTATATCTTCTTCCTGATGGCAGAGGGGAGAAGAGGGAATAACATGATGAAAATGTTCCTTCATGGAAGTTATGGAAGTTCTGTATTTGCAAACAGGAGCAATGCAAATGAAAATCTTTCCAATTCTTCCACTTTAAAGTTATTGCAAACAATAGGATTGATTTGCATACTGATGAGAACCTGTGGCAAAAGATACACAGCTGCGTAAAATGGCATATGGCTGAACAGTGAATTAAGCGTAAATTCATGACTTATTCTCTGTATATTTTTATCTAGAAGATGTGTTAGATCAGAATCAGAATGCCTTTTATTGTCACTATACACATGTACAATGAGATTAAAAACTGCTCCTACTCAGTGCAAAAACAAAACAAAAAGGGGGGGGGGGGGAGATAAGGTGCACAGTTCCTGCAGTGCTATATACATATCGATAAAAAGACAATGGATAAATAGAATGGATAATAGGATTCCTATATCCAGTATGGGTTACAGTTACAGTACAAATTACAGTAGGTAGATAGATGAAAGTCCGGGGGTTAGGCTGTGAAGTCAGTGCATGTGTGAGTTCAGGGAGATAATGGATTTTGGAAAGAAACTGTTCTTGAGTCTATTTGTCCTTGTGCTGATGCACCTATAGCGCCTCCCTGAGGGTAGCAGGTTGTACAGGCCAAATGCAGGATGGGAGCTGCCCTTGATAATGTTCTTCACCCTGCTGAGGCAGCGGGAGGTGTAAATGTCCATCAGAGAGGGGAGAGGGCAGCCGATTATCTTCTGTGCTGCCCTGACTACCCTCTGAAGCCTCTCCCTGTCTGCCATGGTGGAGCTGCCGTACCATGCTGTAATGCAGTATGTCAACAGGCTCTCAATGGACGAGCGGTAGAAGGTCAGCAGCAGGTTGGAGTCCAGGTTGTGCTTCCTGAGGACCCTCAGGAAGTGCAGCCGCTGCTGAGCCTTCTTGATGACCGCTGTGATGTCTGTCCAGGAGATGTCAGCGGAGATGAGGACGCCGAGAAACCGGAAGGTGTGGACCCTCTCCACACACTCGCCGTTGATGTACAAGGGGGCTAAGTCGGTGCTGTGCTTCCTGAAGTCGACAATGAGCTCTTTGGTTTTCTTGGTGTTCAGAGCCAGGTTGTTTTCTGAGCACCAGGCTGTCAACTTCAGGACTTCCTCTCTGTAGGCTGCCTCATCTCCCCTTGAGATGAGTCCGACTACTGTAGTGTCGTCAGCAAACTTGACGATTCGGTTGTTGTTGTGGGCCGGACTACAGTCGTGGGTGTAGAGACAGGGGTGGGTGTAGGAGGGGGCTTAGCACACAGCCATGCGGGGAGCCGGTACTCAACATGCGAGTGGAGGAGAGGTGGGGGCCGAGTCTCACAGTCTGGGGCCGGTTGGTGAGGAAGTCCTTTATCCAGGCACATGTGAGAGTGGGGAGGCCGAGAGTGACCAGTTTGTCGATGAGAATGTCCGGAATGATAGTATTGAAAGCTGAGCTGTAATCCACAAAGAGCATCCGAACGTAGCTCTGCCCCTGTTCCAGGTGGCTCAGCACAGAGTGGAGAGCTACGGTGATGGCATCTTCTGTGGACCTGTTTGGGCGATAGGCGAACTGGTGGTGGTCGAATTCTGGAAGGAGATAGTCCTTGATGTGCTGGAGGACCAATCTCTCGAAGCACTTCATGATTACCGGAGTGAGGGCCACGGGACGGTAATCGTTTAGGCTGGTGATGGGAGACTTCTTCGGCACTGGGACGATTGTGGCTGATTTTAGGCAGGACGGGATAACTGCCTGGTCCAGGGAGAGATTGAAGATTCTGGTGAAGATGACGGTGAGCTGGCGGGCACACGATTTGAGCACCTTACCGGTACTCCATAACTGTACTACAGAACTGTTACACTAAGCTTCTCGTCCAAATCCAAAATATCTTATCCAGACAAACAAACAATAGAATTCAGATCGGCAAAATAAAGTCTGTAGCAACACATCTGTAATCATATCGGAAATATCTCACAAAAATATTAAAATTCTACTTACAATTACATGCACACTGAAAAATATGCACAAATGGATGAAAAGTCCACACGCATTTCAAATCTAGCATATAACCATATAACAATTACAGCACGGAAACAGGCCATCTCGGCCCTTCAAGTCCGTGTCGAACAACTTTTTTCCCTTAGTCCCACCTGCCTGCACTCATACCATAACCCTCTATACCCTTCTCATCCATATGCCTATCCAATTTATTTTTAAATGATACCAACGAACCTGCCGCCACCACTTCCACTGGAAGCTCATTCCACACCGCTACCACTCTCTGAGTAAAGAAGTTCCCCCTCATGTTACCCCTAAACCTCTGTCCCTTAATTCTAAAGTCATGTCCTCGTGTTTGAATCTTCTCTATTCTCAAAGGGAAAGGCTTGTCCACATTAACTCTGTCTATCCCTCTCATCATTTTAAAGACCTCTATCAAGTCCCCCCTTAACCTTCTGCGCTCCAGAGAATAAAGACCTAACTTATTTAACCTATCTCTGTAACTTAGCTGTTGAAACCCAGGCAACATTCTAGTAAATCTCCTCTGTACCCTCTCTATTTTGTTGACATCCTTCCTATAATTGGGCGACCAAAACTGCACACCATACTCCAGATTTGGTCTCACCAACGCCTTGTACAATTTTAACATTACATCCCAGCTTCTATACTCAATGCTCTGATTTATAAAGGCTAGCATACCAAAAGCTTTCTTTACCACCCTATCTATATGAGATTCCACCTTCAAGGAACTATGCACGGTTATTCCCAGATCCCTCTGTTCAACTGTATTCTTCAATTCCCTACCGTTTACCATGTACGTCCTATTTTGATTTGTCCTGCCAAAGTGTAGCACCTCACATTTATCAGCATTAAACTCCATCTGCCATCTTTCAGCCCATTTTTCCAACTGGCCTAAATCACTCTGTAGACTTTGGAAATCCTCTTCATTATCCACAACACCCCCTATCTTGGTATCATCTGCATACTTACTAATCCAATTTACCACCCCTTCATCCAGATCATTGATGTACATGACAAACAACAAAGGACCCAACACAGATCCCTGAGGCACCCCACTAGTCACCTGCCTCCAACCCGACAAACAGCCATCCACCATTACTCTCTGGCTTCTCCCATTCAGCCACTGTTGAATCCATCTTGCTATTCCTGCATTTATACCCAACAGTTGAACCTTCTTAACCAACCTTCCATGAGGAACCTTGTCAAAGGCCTTACTGAAGTCCATATAGACAACATCCACTGCTTTACCCTCGTCAATTTCCCTAGTAACCTCTTCAAAATTTCAAGAAGATTAGTCAAACATGACCTTCCAGGCATAAATCCATGTTGACTGTTCCTAATTAGACCCTCTTTATCCAGATACTTATATATATTATCTCTAAGTATCTTTTCCATTAATTTGCCCACCACTGAAGTCAAACTAACCGGTCTATAATTGCTAGGTTTACTTTTAGAACCCTTTTTAAACAATGGAACAACATGCGCAGTATGCCAATCCTCGGGGACTATTCCCGTTTCTAATGACATTTGAAATATTTCTGTCATAGCCCTGGCTATTTCTACACTAACTTCCCTCAATGTCCTAGGGAATATCTTGTCAGGACCTGGAGACTTATCCACTTTTATATTTTTCAAAAGTGCCAGTACGTCTTTTACTTTGAAACTCATAGTATCCATAGCTACTCTACTAGTTTCCCTTACCTCACATAATTCAATATCCTTCTCCTTGGTGAATACCGAAGAAAAGAAATTGTTCAATATCTCCCCCATCTCTTTTGGCTCTGCAGATAGCTGTCCACTCGGTCTCTCCAATGGACCAATTTTATCCCTTGTTATCCTTTTGTTATTAATATAGCGGTAGAAACCCTTTGGATTTACATTCACCGTACTTGCCAAAGCAACCTCATATCTTCCTTTAGATTTTCTAATTTCTTTCTTAAGATTCTTTTTACATTCCTTATACTCCTCAAGCACCTCATTTACTTCATGCTGCTTATAATTATTGTAGATCTCCCTCTTTTTCTGAACAAGATATCCAATTTCCCTTGAAAACCAGGGCTCTTTCCAATTTTTACTGGTTCCTTTCAACCGAACAGGAACATAAAGATTTTGTACTCTTAAAATTTCCCCTTTAAATGTCCTCCATTTCTCCTCTACATCTTTCCCATAAAACAAAATGTCCCAGTTCACTCCTTTTAAATCATCTCGCATCTCGTTAAAGTAAGCCTTTCTCCAATCAAAAATCTCAACCCTAGGCCCAGTTCTGTCCTTCTCCATAATTATATTGAAACTAATGGTATTGTGATCACTGGACCCGAAGTGCTCCCCTACGCATACCTCCGCCACCTGTCCCGTCTCATTTCCTAACAGGAGGTCCAGCACTGCCCCTCCTCTAGTAGGCACCTCTATGTATTGCTGCAAAAAACTATCCTGCACACATTTTACAAACTCCAAACCATCCAGCCCATTTACAGAATGTGTTTCCCAGTCTATGTGTGGAAAGTTGAAATCTCCCACAATCACTACCTTGTGCTTACTACTAATATCTGCTATCTCTTTACATATTTGCTCTTCCAATTCTCGTTCCCCATTTGGCGGTCTATAATATACCCCTATAAGTGTTGCTACACCTTTCCCACTTTTAAGTTCCACCCAAATAGCCTCCCTAGATGAGCCCTCCAATCTATCCTGCCAAAGCACTGCTGTAATATCTTCCCTGACTAGCAATGCAACACCTCCACCTCTTGCCCCTCCAATTCTATCACACCTGAAGCAACGAAATCCTGGAATATTTAGTTTCCAATCACAGCCCTCCTGCAACCATGTTTCACTGATCGCCACAACATCATACTTCCAGGTGTCTATCCAGACTCTAAGCTCATCCACCTTTCTGACAATGCTCCTAGCATTAAAATATGCACATTTAAGAAACCCCCCATCTCTTGTTCTCTGTTTATTTCCTTTTTTTTCTTTCTCCTCTTGCGTCCGAGTGCTTCCCTTTTCTGCTTCCTGCCTCCCATTCTGTCTACTAGCTTTTGCTATTTGCATCCCTCGCCCCAACCATTCTAGTTTAAAGTCTCCCCAGTGGCCTTTGCAAATTTCCCCGCCAGGATATTGGTCCCCCTCGGGTTCAAGTGCAACCTTGTTGCATCAGATATAAAGCATCCACATCCTGTATATTAACTTTTATACAAAATACCCAATAGCCAAACGTTAAAGTACTCACCTCCATCTTCACCTCATAATTCCATATCCGCACACATTTGCTAAAATACAAATGTTCCGATTACTTTAATAATTTCATCATATCACCAGCTATTATTTTTCTTTTCCTAATTATTCAGACCAATAAATAATGCTTATATATGCAAAAATATGCTGAATGTGTACATAATAGGCAGATTGTGATGTCATTCAATGTGCATTGCTAAATTGGCATCCAAGCTGCCATTACAAAACCCAACACTGATGGAGTATCTGCTGTTTAGCAGCAGGAAGGATCTTCCCAACCATATCGTTCAGATCAACAATTATCATCAGGTTGGCAATTGACTGATATTTTGAGTGTTGGTGTCAGGTGTAGTTCATTTGGCAGCATTTGTGTCGGTAGGCTTGGTCTCAATCACACAATGTAAACTTGAGCCATTAATCCAATGACTTGTCTGCTTTGTCAAGTGAAAGATCTCATGGCACTTGTTCTGATGATTTGTCAATATTTTAACTCCCTTACCCCAAAAAAGTAATAAAAATTGTTTAGGAAGGAACTGCAGATGCTGGTTTACACTGAAGATAGACACAAAATGCTGGAGTAACTCAGCGGGTCAGGCAGCATCTCTGGAGAAAAGGAGTAGGTCACATTTCGAACTGAGACCCCTTTTTAGACTGAGAGTCAGGGGAGAGGGAAACTAGAGATATGAAAAGGTACAGAACAAATTAGAGCTTGCACCGATGGCCAAGGTTTTTGACCAAGAAAGCTTGTATCTATGTAAACTGACTGCTTCCTAATTTCAAATGGCACCTATGCTTCAAAGTTACTTCATTGGGGGTAAAGTACTGTATGTTGACCTAAGAATCCAATTAATATTCAGTCTGTGAAGCAGGTTATGATGTTTATAGAAAATCCTGTACATCTTCAGTTGATGACTTCTGTCAAGCACTTTTGTTCCGAATTCTAGTAGCACTGGTTAGAGGCATAGTCATAGTCACAGTGTGACACAGTATAGAAACAGGCCCTTCATAGTCACAGTGTGATGCAGTATAGAAACAGGCCCTTCATAGTCACAGTGTGACACAGTATAGAAACAGGCCCTTCATAGTCACAGAGTGATACAGTATAGAAACAGGCCCTTCATAGTCACAGAGTGATACAGTATAGAAACAGGCCCTTCATAGTCACAGAGTGATACAGTATAGAAACAGGCCCTTCATAGTCACAGAGTGATACAGCGTAGAAACAGGCCCTTCATAGTCACAGTGTGATACAATATAGAAACAGGCCCTTCATAGTCACAGTGTGATACAATATAGAAACAGGCCCTTCATAGAGTCATAGAGTGATACAGTGTAGAAACAGGCCCTTCTTTCCAACTTGACCACAGCGGCCAACATGTCCCAGCTAGACTATTCCCACCTGCCTGCGCTTGATTCATATCCCTCCAAACTTGTCCTATCCATGTAGCCTCAACTACCTCTGGCAGCTGGTCCTCGATGGCAACATCCTCGTAAATCTCTGTACCATTTCCAGCTTGACACCATCTTTCCTATAACATGGTGCCCTGAACTGCACGCAATACTCTAAATGCCTCCTTACCAACGTCTTATAGAACTGCAACATGACCTCCCAACTTTTATACTCAATACTTTGATGGATTAAGTCCAATGTGCCAAAAGCATTTTTGACCGCCCTATCTACGTGCAACTCCACCTTCAAGGAACCGAGCACCTGTACTCCTAGATTCCTCTGCTCTACAACACTCCTCAGAACCCTACCATCCACTGTGAAGGCCCATGTTAGACTTCCCAAAATGCAATACCTGACATTTCTCTGCATTAAACCATCAACCATTCCTCAACCAACCTGGCAAATCGATCAAGATCCTGCTGCAATTTTTCACAACCCTCCTCACTATCTGTAAAACCACCCACTTTTGTATCATCTGCAAACTTGCTAATCCTGCCGTGTATGTTCTCATGCAATTCATTGATATACAGTAGATGACAACCAGTAACGGACCCAGTACCGAACCCTGAGGCACACAACTAATCACAGGCCTCCAGTCCGAGAAGGACACTTCCACCATCACCCTCTGCTTTCTTCCATGAAGCCAATTTTTTATCCACTCAGCTATCTCTCCTTGGATCCCATGCAATTTCACCTTCCAGAGCAGCCTACCATGTGGTACGATGTCGAATGCTTTGCTGAAGTCCATGTATACAACATTTACAGTTCTGCCCTCATCAACCTTTTTGATCACGTCTTCAAAAAACTCAATCAGATTTGTGAGACACGACCTCCCACGTTCAAACCCATGCTGACTATCCCTAAACAGCCCCTGTCCGTCTAAATGCCTGTATAACCTATCCCTCAGAAGACTCTCCAGTAACTTACCAACTACAGATGTTAAGCTCACCGGCCTATAGTTCCTAGCATTTTCCCTGCATCCCATCTTGAATAGGGGCACAACATTTGCCACCCCCCAGTCTTCCGGCACCTCTTCTGTATTTAAAGACGACTCGTGAATTTCAATCAGGGCTCTCGCAATTTCCTCTCTGGTTTCCCACAATGTCGTCGGATATATCTGATCAGGCCCTGGCAATTTGTCTACCTTCATACACAATAGTACCTTCAGCACCTCTTTGACTGTAACACTGACTGCTCGCAATACTTGACAATAAACTAAACTGAACTGGAACTTCCATGGACTGCCCCAAGTTCCTCCTGCCTCCGGTCTTTCTCCTCGGTAAAGACAGAGGAAAAATACTCATTAAAGACCTTGCCCATCTCCGGTGGCTCCACTCAGAGTTGATCACTTTGATTCCTGTGAGGTCCCACTCTCTCTCTAGTTACCCTTTACCCATTATGTAGTTATAAAATCTCTTGGGATTGCCCTTATTGCTATCTGCTGGAGCTCTCCTGGCCCATTTCTACCTTTTGATTTCCTTTTTTGCTTTGCTCCTTTGTTCCTGAAACTTCTTCAGGGACACACTTGATCCCAGCTGCCTATACCTGTCCCATGCATCCTTCCTATATGCTTGACCAATGCCTCAATTTTTCTCGTCAGCAAAGCTCCTTTAGGTTTGCCTGCCCTGCCCTTAACTCTAACAGGGACATGCATATACTGAGCCTTTGTCAGCACAATTTTAAAGACATCCCACTTGGCTGATGTTCCTTTCCACTCAAACAACCTGCTCCAATCAGTGGTTAATTACTTTGTGATAGGGAGAAAAGCATAATATTGCACGGAGCAGAAACCTACTGGAGAAGGGAGGAGGAGGGGTGAATGACCACCAGCATGAGGCTCTTCTCAGCAAGGACTTTCAGGGAGAAATTGACTGCATTTATCTCTGCCAGGAGCAATGATTCAGATGAATTCCCTCCCTCCCTCCCTCCCTCCCTCCCTCCCTCCCTCCCTCCCTCCCTCCCTCCCTCCCTCCCTCCCTCCCTCCCTCCCTCCCTCCCTCCCTCCCTCCCTCCCTCCCTCCCTCCCTCCCTCCCTCCCTCCCTCCCTCCCTCCCTCCCTCCCTCCCTCCCTCCCTCCCTCCCTCCCTCCCTCCCTCCCTCCCTCCCTCCCTCCCTCCCTCCCTCCCTCCCTCCCTCCCTCCCTCCCTCCCTCCCTCCCTCCCTCCCTCCCTCCCTCCCTCCCTCCCTCCCTCCCTCCCTCCCTCCCTCCCTCCCTCCCTCCCTCCCTCCCTCCCTCCCTCCCTCCCTCCCTCCCTCCCTCCCTCCCTCCCTCCCTCCCTCCCTCCCTCCCTCCCTCCCTCCCTCCCTCCCTCCCTCCCTCCCTCCCTCCCTCCCTCCCTCCCTCCCTCCCTCCCTCCCTCCCTCCCTCCCTCCCTCCCTCCCTCCCTCCCTCCCTCCCTCCCTCCCTCCCTCCCTCCCTCCCTCCCTCCCTCCCTCCCTCCCTCCCTCCCTCCCTCGTTTTTCTATGTGCGCAAAAATGGTACGCGACAGCGCTATGATTTTTCGCCAGCTCACTCACCCTTCCAAACTTAGGAACCCAAGTTTTGTTCCGATTGTTCATATTGTAAAAGTTAGCGATGTTTAAAAATCTTAAAAACGGCGCGTGCGCAGATTGATCTCCTCTCCTGCCAATCAGCGGCGCGAGGATTAGTCTCTTCTCCTATCATGGTCCGCCCCTTCCTGCGCCGTCGCGTCTTTACTGGAGCTGAGGGACGCTGTGGATGGCCGGCGGAAGTCTCCAACCGGACACAACTCCAATCAGAAGCGGCCCGGCGCGGCCCGGAGTTGGAGATGGAGATGACTCTGATCCGGGCGGAAAATGACCAGCGCCCGCTGTAAGTCCCCATCGCACCACAAGTTCCAGCCCATTCCCCTCTGGTCCCCCTCGCTGGATCCTGCGCCCATCCCCCGTGATGCTCCCTCTTCCCCATGGCTCTTCACCCGTCTTTTCTCTGAGCTCTCTCCCCTCTCCCACTCCCGTCCACACCCCCCTCCTCCCACAACCCACCCCGCCCACACACCACCCTCCCCCCACAACCCCCCCCCGGCCCCACACCCCTCCCTCCCACAACACTCCCCCGACAACCCCCCGCCCCCACAACCACCCCCCATCCACACACCCCTCCCAACCGCCCACACACCCCTCCCCCTGCCCACACACATCTCCCCCCCACAACCCCCCCTCGCTCACACACCCATCCTCCCCACAACCCCCCTCCCCCACAACCCCCCTCCCACATCCCTGCTCCCCACTCCCACACCCATCCCACCCACATACACACCTCCCTTCCTACCCCACACAACCCCTGCCACACACCCCCCTTCCCCATACCCCCCTCCCCCACATCCCCCTTCCCCTACAACCCTCTCACCCCTCCAACACCATCCCACCAACACACACCCCATCCCCTGCCACCCCACCCACCGCACCCCCCCCTTCCATCCCCCCCTTTCCCTCCTCCCCTCCTACACATGAAGAGGAGGGGGAGGGAGTGCTGGGGGATGAGGGGATATGAGCCGTGCTTGTGCAGTTAGGGGCTATGGGTGTGTGGTGGAATATTGCGTTGGGGGAACGGGTTGCCTTGTGGGAACGGGTGAGTGGTGGAATATTGCATTGGAGAATGGGTTGCGTTGGGGGACTAGGCCTCCGGTGTGACTGGGACCCAACGGGTCCCACTTAGTCTAGTGTTTTAATAAAAGTCCAGCACATGAATATTCCTTTCTGCACATAAATATCCAAAACTGCAGCACAGAGCAGGAGCGCAGAACTAACTTGGGTGTTCAGGCCAATACTGCATCAATACTGCATCAACTTGGGTGTTCAGGCCAATACTGTATCAATACTGCACCAATACTACATCAAATTGGATGTTCAGGGCAATATTACATCAAATTGGGTGTTCAGGCCAATACTGCATCAAGTTCTCATCTTCTCCAGCTGGAGTAAGAAACATCCCTGAATTGTCATAATTTGTGGCACCCTTTTGGCGTTGGGGAGACCATGGACTCCTCCAGTGTAGGTGAGCAGAATCTGTCATATTCTCCTTTGGCAAAAAACAGCAGGCAATGTGAGTGCATGAATTTGTGAAGATCACCTCCTGATGATGAAGAATGCCAATAATTTGTGTTACCAAGTTATAGCTAGGTGATAGATCATTGATCCTGACAATAACACTTCCCGCTGATACAATTTTGTGCTGAGTATTTACAGTATTTTCATATTTTTAGATTTACGTTGCATTTTTTTCTTTTGTTATAGCTCTTTATCCAATTCTCTGGTGCTGCATTCCTAGCGCTGATCACCACGAGCTTCCCCATCCACAGCATGTCAATGTACACCTGAAGGGCCTTCACGTCCCTCCTCATCACCTGATATATTGGTCTCCAGTCTTAAGATAAAATATTGAAGTTCTTCTCTTGCCCAGATGCTCTCACCTTTTACTGCAAAGTCTCCGGAATGATTTCCATCATCTCAAGCAGCAGTCTCCCCTAAAATGTATTGACACTATTCATTTCAAATATTCTCCATGGTAGCACATTCCACATTGCGGTGCAGGCTCGAAGGGCCGAATGGCCTACTCCTGCACCTATTTTCTATATTTTCTATTGCCACCATTCTTCTTTACTGAATTCCCTACAAATAAGTACAAGCGAGATTCATCAGAGGTTTCTGAAAATTGATTCTTTAATAGGATTGAGTGGCAACAGCTTCATATTTATTGTACAATCCAAGCCTATGATCTCACTGGCCTGCATCAAGGAGGGCCTCTTGTTGACATGGCAAGGTCAAAGTACCTGACGCTCTTTTGGTGGTACACCAGTCCTGGGTCTGCTGGCTCTAGGCGATGGGCTCCCCTTCATCAAGCATGGCCTGTTGTTGACATGGTAAGACTATGTACCTGTTTATTCCATTGATATCTATCAGTGGTACACTGATCTAGGCTCTACCTGCTCTTGGGGGAGAAGTTACCATCTATTATGGAGGAGCTTTAATTGAAATGTACCTGATTCACTGCACACCCGTCAGGGCGCTGCCAGTACTGGTGGAACAGGTTACCCTACATCAAGGAAGGCCTATGCTGACATTGTAAATGAATATATTCCTGATTCTCTGTCGGTGTACACCAGCTCCGGGCGGCATGGTGACCCTACATGAAGGAGGAGCTGTAGGAGACATAGTAAGGTTCATCCCAGTTTGGCAAAAGAATAAAGCAGGGAAGGTAGTGCATCCGTGGATAACAAGGGAAATCAGGGATAGTATCAAAGCAAAGGATGATTCATACAAAGTAGCCAGAAAAAGCAGCATACCAGAGGACTGGGAGAAATTCAGAGACCAGCAGAGGAGGACAAAGGGCTTAATTAGGAAAGGAGAAATAGATTATGAAAGAAAACTGGCAGGGAACATAAAAACTGACTGCAAAAGTTTTTTATAGATATGTGAAGAGAAAGAGATTAGTTAAAACAAATGTAGGTCCCTTGCAGTCAGAAACAGGTGAGTTGATCATGGGGAACAAGGATATGGCGGACCAATTGAATAACTACTTTGGTTCCGTTTTCACTAAGGAAGACATAAATAATCTGCCGGAAATAGCAGGGGACCGCGGGTCAAAGGAGGAATTGAGTGAAATCCAGGTTAGTCGGGAAGTGGTGTTGGATTAAAGGATTAAATGGATTAAAGGCCGATAAATCCCCAGGGCCAGATAGGCTGCATCCCAGAGTACTTAAGGAAGTAGCTCCGGAAATAGCGGATGCATTAGTGATAATCTTTCAAAACTCTTTAGATTCTGGAGTAGTTCCTGAGGATTGGCAGGTAGCAAATGTAACCCCTCTTTTTAAGAAGGGAGGGAGAGAGAAATCGGGGAATTACAGACCAGTTAGTCTAACATCGGTAGTGGGGAAACTGCTAGAGTCAGTTATTAAAGATAGGATAGCAGCACATTTGGAAAGTGGTGAAATCACTGGACAAAGTCAGCATGGATTTACGAAAGGTAAATCATGTCTGACGAATCTTGTGGAATTTTTCGAGGATGTAACTGGAAGCGTGGATAGGGGAGAACCAGTGGATGTGGTGTATCTGGACTTCCAGAAGGCTTTCAACAAGGTCCCACATAAGAGATTAGTATACAAGCTTAATGCATATGGCATTGGGGGTTCAGTATTGATGTGGATAGAGAACTGGCTGGCAAACAGGAAGCAAAGAGTAGGAGTAAAGGGGTCTTTTTCACAATGGCAGGCAGTGACTAGTGGGGTACCGCAAGGCTCAGTGCTGGGACCCCAGCTATTTACAATATACATTAATGATCTGGATGAGGGAATTGAAGGCAATATCTCCAGGTTTGCGGATGACACTAAGCTGGGGGGCAGTGTTATCTGTGAGGAGGATGCTAGGAGACTGTAAGGTGACTTGGATAGGCTGGGTGAGTGGGCAAATTTTGGCAGATACAGTATAATGTGAATAAATATGAGGTTATCCACTTTGGTGGCAAAAATAGGAACGCAGACTATTATCTAAATGGTGGCCGATTAGGAAAAGGGGAGATGCAGCGCGACCTGGGTGTCATGGTACACCAGTCATTGAAAATAGGCATGCAGGTGCAGCAGGCAGTGAAGAAAGGGAATGGTATGTTAGCTTTCATAGCAAAAGGATTTGAGTATAGGAGCAGGGAGGTTCTACTTCAGTTGTATAGGTCTTGGTGAGACCACACCTGAAGTATTGCGTACAGTTCTGGTCTCCAAATCTGAGGAAGAACATTATTGCCATAGAGGGAGTGCAGAGAAGATTCACCAGACTGATTCCTGGGATGTCAGGACTATGAAGAAAGACTGGATAGACTTGGTTTATACTCTCTAGAATTTAGGAGATTGAGAGGGGATCTTATAGAAACTTACAAAATTCTTAAGGGGTTGAACAGGCTAGATGCAAGAAGATTGTTCCCGATGTTGGGGAGGTCCAGGACAAGGGGTCACAGCTTAAAGATAAGGGGGAAATCCTTTAGGACCGAGATGAGAAGGACTTTTTTCACACAGAGAGTGGTGGGTCTCTGGAGCTCTCTGCCACAGAGGGTAGTTGAGGCCAGTTCATTGGCTATATTTAAGAGGGAATTAGATGTGGCCCTTGTGGCTAAGGGGATCAGAGGGTATGGAGAGAAGGCAGGTACGGGATACTGAGTTGGATGATCAGCCATGATCAAATTGAATGGCGGTGCAGGCTCGAAGGGCCGAATGGCCTACTCCTGCACCTAATTTCTATGCTTCTATGTTTATGTATATGTACCTTCTCCTCTATATACTGGTTTGGTCCTTGACACAGGTGAAACAGATTACCCTACAGCAAGGAGGACCAGTTGTTAACAGGGCAAGGTTTCTAAAACCGAATTCATTGCATGGGCCACGGAACTGGCTTTTTTGGCTAGACATATTTCAATGTTTCTAGCTTTGGACGAGGCGCTGCTGCGCTCTGAGCAACCTGGTCGTGGGCGTTGGAGAGCCGGGGTGGAAGGAGGGATGGAAGCAGAAGCAGCGGTGGGGACAGATGCAGATGGGGAGCCGGGGCTGGCGAGTGTTTGCCGGGCTGGCGAGTTGCTCGCTGCAGCTCCAGCCATGGAGCAGCCTCAGTGTAAGAGTCCTGGGCCGTCGGAGGTGTCGTAAGCGTTGCGCCTCTGCTGTGAGAGTCTCTGCACCGAATTTGCCCTGGTGACCGGCATGGACCAGGCTGCGGCTCAGTGCATCCTGGAGGACAACCAGTGGCTGCTGGAAGTAGGTACCAAACACTGGGTGGAAGCGGTGGAAGATAGTGGTCTTCAAATGGGGGTGGTTGGAGAAAGCATCCTGCTTGCCTGCTAGATTTTCACTTACTGTAACTGCAGGAAAAATGTTCCCGATGTTGGGAGAGTCCAGAACCAGGGTTCACAGTTTAAGAATAAGGGCTAGGCCATTTAGGACTGAGTTGAGGATAAACTTTCTTCACCGAGTTGTGAATCTGTGGAATTCTCTGCCACAGAAGGCAATGGAGGCCAATTCACTGGTTGTTTTCAAGATGGAGTTACATTTAGCTCTTGGGGCTAGCGAAATCAAGGGATATGGGGAAAAAACGGGAAAGGGGTACTGATTTTAGATGAACAGCCATGATCATATTGAATGGCAGTGCTGGCTCGAAGGGCCAAATGGCCTATTCCTGCACCTATTTTCTATGTTTCTATGCTTGAGTATATGGTAATAAAACTCGACCATTTTGAAGCATTCATGCATGGTGGGGTTATAATGTAGCCATAGAGCTATACAGTGAGAAAACAGGCCCTTCTGCCCAACTTGCCCACACCCGCCAACATGTCCCACTACACATCCTCCTTTTGGTCCATATCCCTCCAAACCTGCCCTATCCATGTATCAGTCTAGGATACACAAAAGGCTGGAGAAACTCAGCGGGTGCAGCAGCATCTTAGGAGCGAAGGAGATAGGCGACGTTTCGGGTCGAGACCCTTCTTCAGACTCGTAGCACATGTATCAGTCTAACAGTTTCTTAAATGTTGGGATAGTCCCTGCCTCAACTACCTCCTCTGGCAGCTTGTTCCATACACCCACTACCCTTTGTGTGGAAAATGTTACCCCTCAGATTCCTATGAAATCTTTTTCCCTTCACCTTAAATCTGTCCCCTGGTCCTCGATTCACCTACTCTAGGCAAGAGATCCAGTGCATTGAAATGTATATTTCAAATGCATTTTAGATTTCTCGAAAGTCTTACTTCTAAAAAACAAACATATACCCCCTTTATTAATGTCATGGTTTGATGATTCTAAATTAAAATCAAAATGAAATATACGTCAAAAGAAGAACGCATACTTTCAAAATACTCTGATTTTTTTTCCCCCGAGCAAAACATAATTTGTATGACTTTGCAAAATCCGGAAATGTTATGATTATTTCTTGTCCTTTTTTTCCAACTACAAACAAAGAAAAATAGCACTTGAAATTATAACACATTTAAAAAAAAATTGTCACATTTTCTGGACAGTGGAAGGCGCTAGCATCAATCTGGGGGGGGGGGGGGGGGATATATCAATATATATGGGGGATGGTCTGTATTATTATCACCCAGTTTTTTGGAGGTTGAGCAATAACAAAAATAATTATCACCTGCTCCTATTTCTCATGTAGGCCTTACATTATCTTAAAAACACTTCAAACAAAAAACATTGAAATCATACTTCTACAATGCACTAAAACATGATTTTAATATATCGAATTTTAAAAAGTCCCTACTGTGGGAGGAGAGCACCCACAGCTCCTGCATTGTACATGTGCCCAGGGGAGGTCAGCTCTGGGGGGAGAGGTCAAAAGGAAGGGAATCAATCTTCTCTTGATTATATGTACCTGTCTCTTCTGTACAGAAGAAATTTCAGGTGCCCTGGCTGAGATTTATAAATCATCATAAAATATGAATGAGATGCCGGAAGACTGGTGGGTGACAAATATTGTGCCTCTATTTTAGAAGGGCTGCAGGGAAAGCCTGGGAACTACAGACCAGGGTCTAACATCTGTCATAGTCATACAGCATGGAAACAGGCACTTTGGCTCAACTTGCCCACCCCAATTAACATCCCATCTACACTAGTCCCACCTGCCTGTTTGGCCTTCACCCCTCAAAACCTTTTCGATCCATGTACCTGGCAAAATGTTTCTTGAACATTGTGATAGAACCTGCCTCAACTATTTCCTCAAGCAGCCTATTCCATACCTATCAACCTTTGTGTAAAAAAAGTTGCCCCTCGGGATCCTATTAAATATTCTTTCTCCTCCCCCCCCACCCCCCCCCCCCCCCCACCCCACCCCACCTTAAACCGATGTCCTCTGGTTCTTGATTCCCCTACTATGGGTAAAAGGTTCTGTGCATTTACCTTATCGAATCCTCTGATGATCTTATGCACATCTGTAAAATCACCACTCATCCTCCTGCGCTCCGAATAAAGTCCTAGCCTGTTCAACCACTCCCGTCCTGGCAATAACCTGATAAATTCTCTCTGGTCGGAAAGTTACTAGAGTATTCTGGGGGATAATGTATTTAGATGGGCATGATTACGTGGGCGATCATGTCTCACAAATCTGATCGAATTTTTTGAAAATGTGAACAAAACTATTGATAAGAGCAGTTGTAGATGCTATTAAAATGGATTTCAGCAAGATGTTTGATATGGCAGCCTGCTCTGGAAGGTTAGATCGCATGGGATCCAAGGAGAATAGCTGAGGGCTTGTTTCCACGCTGTATAACTCAGTAATTCAATGTACAGCAGTCCAGGTGTGGACAGCTGCAGGGGCAGGTTACGCAACATCAAGGAGGGCCAGTGGTTGATATTTCAAAGAGTATGGACCTGACCGCTGATTCACTGTACACCAGTGTTGTAATGTTACCCTACTTTTAGGAGGGTCAGTGGTAGACATGGCAAGGTTTATGTATCTGCCAGCTGTGGGGGTACCAGGTTACCCTCCATGGAGGAGGATCTGCAGTTGATACGGTGATGTGTGTGCACCTGATTCTCTCCCAATGGTTCCAGCAATGGCGCCAGGAATCACCTCCATGGCAACTGCGGCCACACACACGTGGCGACACCTATTGGCGGGGAGGGGGAGTTGCGCTTTCCCCTCACGTGACCGTTCCCGGCATGCTTCGCTCCATTCCGGAGCCGCCGCCGCCCGCCTGACGAGCGGAACCGAAAGCCGCGTCCGCAGCGCAGCCGCTGTCCGGGGGAAGGGGTTTCAAGTCCCACGGCTGCCTGTCCGCCGCTCCGTCCGTCAGCCCGCCCGCCCTCGCCTCGCCGCGACCTGCAGACGGTCCGACTGGGGGTGGCAGGCGCACCTTTCGAAGGCGGATGACATGTTGTGGGGAAGGTAATGAGCCAAAGACCCCTGAGCACTCGGGTGAACAAGCGGCAGCGCTGGAATGACTGGGACACAAGGTGAGAGCGCGGAGCGCGGCCTACAGAAAGCGGCGGGGTTCCTCAAGTCCCGCCCTGGGCGCCCACCCACCAACTGTGGGTCTGCCGCTCAACAGTGACCAACTTCCCGAAACCGCACACTGCCGGCACAATGTGCGAGAGCAGCCCCGTCAGCGGTCATCAGAGCCCGGGTACCGACTCTGCTGGAGCCGAGGCTGCGCTCAGGCCTAGTGCTGTCTAGCACAGTGCGCCAACGCAACGGTGTGTTAGTTTGTTTTGACGTGTGGTCATCGCGTTACGCCAAAGTAAGGGTTTAAAAAATGTTTAATTTGAAGTGGCTACTCAACTATAGTACAGGGGTTTCGATTCCGTAAATGTGATCAACGCGTGTCATTTATTACAAGTGTGCACCAATCATGAACCATGAGCTTACATTTTGCTTTTTTCATCATTTAAATTGTCAATCAAGTAAGCACTTGGGAGTTAATGATAATCTGGAAGAATGGTTAGTGAAGTTTGTAATGTATGACGCAAAAGCTTAATTGGAATTTGACTTTTATTGGAATCCTTTTCTGTTTGACAACTGATGGGGGCATTCCATGCATCGTGGAAAGTCCTGGACACATTTGAGTTCAATCTTTGTTGTGAAATGCACAGATATTACATGCTACCTTGACGCAGATAATTGCATAAAAAAGTGAAACTATCCAAAGTGATCCAAAAGCAAAATACTGCAAATGTTGCAAAGGGAAAGAAAAGATGAAAAATGTTGGAGATATTCAACACGTCAGATGGCATCTGGGGAAAGCGAAACTTAGTTAATTTTTCAGGTTGCTATATTTTGTCTGATCAAGCCATTGAATATTTCCATTGCGTATTTCCAGCATTTTGTGTATTCATTTCTATTCAAAAATAATTTCTATTTCATACATGTGTAGTTTAATTTTATAAATCTGATTCAACTTGTGTTTAACATGTTAAAGTGGACATGTTGTATGGTTCCACTTCTGCCTCTGATTCATATTTGTTAAGCTGAGTAATTAAAATGATTATCAAAGCAAAACAAACCGGATCCGGATTTTTAAAAATTCTGAGAGAAACAACTTCCCCTTTGCCACCACCTCTTCTACATATACTCCTTCCCCTGGAACAACAATTTTTTACCTTTTCTAACCTTATCTCACATCTTTTATAACATGTATAAGAATAGGGCCAAAGGCCCTCAATGTCTGCTATGCATGATGTTAAGCCCATCAATTATCTACCTGCACATAAACAACATCGTCCAATGCCTACTTATTCATATTCCTATCCAAAAGTCTTGTAGATGCTGTTAACATATCTGCTTCAGCCACCACCCTAGCTGCTTGTTGCAAGTCATCCTGCATTCTCACCTCCTCACAATTCACAATTCTGAAAGGGACTCGTTAATCCCTACTCTTTGTTTCCGGTCTGCCAACCAATTTTCTATCCATGTCAGCACTCTACACCCAATACCATGTGCCTCAATTTTGCCCACTAATCTATATGGGACCTTATCAAATGCTTTCTGAAAGTCCAGCTACACTACATCCACTAACTCTCCCATGTCCATATTCCTAGTTACATCCTCAAAAAATCCCAGAAGATTAGTCAAGCATGATTTCCCTTTCGTAAATCCATGCGGAGTCGGACTGATCCTGTTACTGCTATCCAAATGTTCCGCTATTTCATCTTTTATCATTGACTCCAGCATCTTCCGCACCACCGATGTCAGACTAACTG
The DNA here is from genome assembly GCA_963514005.1 of Raja brachyura. Next base: position 392,523 of record OY740801.1, on the reverse strand, counting down.
GTCTATAATTCCCTGTTTTCTCTCTCCCACCTTTCTGAAAAAGTGGGATAACATTAGCTACCCTCCATTTCACAGGAACTGATCCTGAATAGACAATAGATGCAGAAGTAGGCCATTTGGCCATTCGAGCAAGCACCGCCATTCAATGTGATCATGGCTGATCATCCCCAATCAGTACCCCGTTCCTGCCTTCTCTCCATATCCTCTGACTCCGCTATCTTTAAGAACCCTATCTAGCTCTCTCTTGAAAGCACCCAGAGAACTTGCCTCCACCGTCATCTGAGGCAGGAAATTCCACAGACTATCCACTCTCTGTGAGAAAATGTATTTCCTCGTCTCCATTCTAAATGGCCTACTCATTATTCTCAAACTGTGGCCCTTGGTTCTGGACTCCCCCAACATCGGGAACATGTTTCCTGCCTCTAGTGTGCCAAGCCCTTAACAATCTCATATGTTTCAATGAGATCCCCTCTCATCCTTCTAAACTCCAGAGTGTACAAGCCCAGCTGGTCCATTCTCTCAGTATATGAAAGTCCCGCCATCCCGGGTATTAACCTTGTAAACCTATGCTGCACTCCCTCAATAGCAAGAATGTCCTTCCTCAAATTAGGGGACCAAAACTGCACACAATACTCCAAGGACCTCTTTGCTCCTATATTCGATTCCGCTTGTTATAAAGGCCAACATGCCATTTGCTTTCTTCACTGCCTGCTGTACCTGCATACTTACTTTCATAGATTGATGTACAAGGACCCCTGATCCTGTTGTACTTCCCCTTTTCCCAACTTGACGCCATTTAGATAGTAATCTGCCTTCCTGATTTTGCTACCAAAGTGGAATACCTCACATTTATCCGCATTAAACTTCATCTGCCATGCATCTGCCCACTCCCCAACCTGCCCAAGTCACCCTGCATTCTCATAGCATCCTCCTCACAGTTCACATAGCCACCCAGCTTTGTGTCATCTGCAAATTTGGTAATGTTACTTTGAATCCCTTCATCCAAATCATTGATGTATATTGTAAATAGCTGCGGTCCCAGCACCGAGCCTTGCGGTATCCCACTAGTCACTACCTGCCATTCTGAAAAGGACCCGTTAATCCCTACTCTTTGTTTCCTGTCAGCCAACCACTTCTCTCTCCTTGTCACCCCCAATACCATGTGCCCTAATTTTGCCCACTATGTGGGACCTTATCAAATACTTTCTAAAAGTCCAGGTACACTACATCCACTGGCTCTCCATGTCCGTTTTCCTAGTTACATCCTCAAAAATTCCCAGAAGATTAGTCAAGCATGATTTCCCCTTCGTAAATCCATGCTGACTCGGACCGATCCTGTTACTGCTATCCAAATGTGCGGCTATCCCATCTTTTATAATTGACTCGGCACCGATGTCTGGCGAACTGGTCTATAATTCCCCGTTTTCTCTCTCCCGCCTTTCTTAAAAAGTGGGATAACATTAGCTACCCTCCAATCCACAGGAACTGATCCTGAGTCTATGGAACATTGGAAAATTATCACCAATGCATCCACGATTTCTAGAGCCACTTTCTTAAGTACCCTGGGATGCAGATCATCAGGCCCTAGGGATTTATCAGGCTTCAGTCCCATCAGTCTATCCAACACCATTTCCTGCCTAATGTGGATTTCTTTCAGTTCCTCTGTCACCCCAGATCCACTGGCCGCTACTATATCAGGAAGATTGTTTGTGTCCCCCTCAGTGAAGACAGATCCAAAGTCTATAGAATCTATAGAACATTGGAAAATGATCACCAATGCGTCCACAATTTCAAGAGCCACCTTCTTAAGTACCCTGGGATGCAGACCATCAGGCTGTGTCTGTGCAGACAAATGGTATAAAACAAGGAACTTGCGGGATGATGAGAACTGCTATGGGAGAATCTGGATAGGTTGAACATATCAGTGAATGATGAAATTTGAGATGAAATCCACTAAGGATATGTTGGAGACTGACATTTGCTAAGAAAAAATATAGTTATAGAATCGTACAGCTTGGAAACGGGCCCTTCAGCCCAAATTGTCCATTCCGACCAAGATGCCCCATCTATGCTAGTTCCACATGACCGCGTTTGGCCCATATCTCCTGCCTTAGCCTTTTCTTCTGACAGCTCATTCCATGTGGAAAAAGTTGCCCCGCAGGTTCCTATTAAATCTTTCTCCTTTCACCTTCAACCTACTGTATGTCCTCAGGTTCTTAAGTCCTGCACTTTGGGTAAAATACTCTATACCCCAACGTGATTCTATAAGATGACCCCTCATCCTCCTGCATGCCAAGGATTTTTTTATTTGTTGATTTTTTTTGTTTGTTAGTTTCCTATTGAATAATCTGTTTGGAAACAGACCTACCATGTCACTGCAAGTAAGAATTTCATTGTTCTGTTTCAGTGCTGAAATCTGACAATTTAATACTCTAGAGACACTCAAGTCGTCAAGTTTTATTCGTCACTTCACATGGAGCAAAGTGCATACTTGCACTGTGAAATGATTTTGCTTCATTTGGTTATTTTGTTACCTTCAACCTATCTATTCCCTTCAACATTTTATATACCTTTATATGATCAACCCTCAGCCTCCTGAGCTCCAAGAAATAAACACCAAGTATCCCTATAGCTCGGGCCCTCCAGTCCTGGTGACACCCTCACCAAATCTTCTCTACATACTTTCCAGTGTAATGAGATGTGCCATGAAAGTGAGTTTCTTATTGAAGAGTAGAAGGTAAAGAAATCACTGAGAGTAAATAAATCAAAAGAGGCAGTTGGAGAGCAGTGCCAAACCTCTAGAACCGAACCACAAATCTCGCTTTACAAAAAAGGACACATAGTAATGGAGGAACTTAGTGGGTCATTCAACATCTCTGGAGAACATAGAAAGGTGACAATAGGTGCAGGAGTAGGCCATTTGACCCTTCAAGCCAGCACCGTCATTCAATGTGATCATCGCTGATCATCCACAATCAGTACCCTGTTCCTGCCTTCTCCCCATATCCCCTCACTCCACTATCTTCAAGAACCCTATCTAGCTCTCTCTTGAAAGTTTCCAGAGAACCGGCTTCCACCGCCCTCTAAGGCAGAGAATTCCAGACTCACAATTCTCTGTGTCAAAAAGTGTTTTCTCATCTCCGTTCTAAATGGCTTACCCCTTAATCTTAAACTGTGGCCCCTGGTTCTGGACTCCCTCAACATCGCGAACATGTTTCCTGCCTCTAGTGTGTCCAAACCCTTAATAATCTTATATGTTTCAATAAGATATCCTCTCATCCTTCTAAATTCTAGAGTATACAAGCCCAGCAGCTCCATTCTATCAACATATGACAGTTCTGCCATCCCGGGAATTAACCTTGTGAACCTACGCTGTACTCCCACAATAGCAAGAATGTCCTTCCTTAAATTTGGAGACCAAAACTGCACACAATACTCCAGGAGTGGTCTCACTAGGGCCCTGTACAACTGCAGAAGGATCTCTTTGTTCCTATACAACTGCAGTAGAACCTCCCTGCTCTTGTACTCAACTCCTCTTGTTATGAAGGCCAACATGCTATTTGCTTTCTTCACTGCCTGCTGTACTTGCATGCTTACTTTCATAGACTGATGAACAAGGATCCCCAGATTCCAATTTTGGTTCCTCTTTTCCCAACTTGACACCATTTAGATAATAATCTGCCTGCCTGTTTTTGCCACCAAAGTGGATAACCTCACTTTTATCCACTTTAAACTGCATCTGCCATGCATCTGCCCACTCCCCAACCTGTCCAAGTCACCCTGCATCCTCATAGCATTCTTCTCACAGTTCACACTATCAACAACTTTGTCTCATCTGCAAATTTGCTAATGTTACTTTTAATGCCTTCATCTAAATCATTAATATATATTGTAAATAGCTGCGGTCCCCACTAGTCACTGCCTGTCATTCTGAAAGGGACCTGTTAATCACCACTCTTTCTTTCCTGTCTGCCAACCAAACTTCTGTCCATGTCAGCACCCTACCCCAAATACCATGTGCTTTAATTTTGTGCATTAATCTCCTATGTGGCAGCTTATCGAAGGCTTTCTGAAAGTCCAGGTACACTAGGTACGTCCAGGTGACGCTTTGAGTCGGAACATTATGATGTAATTAAGGTGAGTGGGATACCTGTCAGAACCACCACAGTCAGAACAGAGGGGTTACTGCAGAGGTTGTACAGGAGATTATGTCTGAGATGGAGAGGTTCAGTTATTAGGATAGACTATAGAGAGATTATTTTTGTCCCCCTTGGGGCATGATGGGAGATATATATTAAGGTATATAAAATTAAGAAGGGTATAGAAAGGGTACACTGTTGAAAACCTTCCTCCGTATTCAGATTAGTGTATCATGTATACCAGAGTGCGCTGACATTTATTTTTCGTATGCAGCTCATAGGTATATGCGGTAATGATAAATACTGCAATAAAAAGTACAAAACAGTAAAAGTGTGCAAAGATTGCAGTGTCGAGTGTGTTTAAATTGACATGTGCACTGGGGCCAGAGCAATGAAATTCTTACTGGCTGCAGCTTTACAGGCACATCAAATGCAACAAATAGTATGCAATAATTATCAGTTATTCTTGGTAAACAAGTCCACGACAGTGCAAGCCAAGGTATGCGGTGCAACTTCACTACAAAGTGCAGAGTATGCAGTGCTGAGGTAGTGCTGTAGTTAGGATTGCGCAGGGTGCTCAAGAGCCTGATGGATGAAGCTATCCTTGACGTGTAGGAATGAACTGCAGACGCTGGTTTAAATCAAAGGTCAGCACAAAAAGCTGGAGTAACTCAGCAGGACAGGCAGCATCTCTGGAGAGAAGCAATAGGTGATGTTTCGGGTTGAGACCCTTCTTCAGACTGATCAAGCTATCCTTGATGCTGGATATAATGGTTTTCAGGATCTTCCCAAAGGTAGCATGACTGGGATGTTGTGGGTGCTTGATATTAACTGCTTTCTTGTAGTAATGCTTCCTGCGTAGCCCTTTGATGGTGGGTGGATTGATACCTGTGATGGACTGGGCAATGTCCAATAATTCCTGCAGCCTAGTTCATTCTGATTGTTTGAATTACTGAACCAGGCCATGATGCAACCATTCAGCATACTTTGCATCATACAGGAACTTAAATCTCATCACTTTCTCCACCACCATCCTGCCGATGAAGACATTGCCCATCATCTTTCTCTTTCTGAGGTCAACAATCAACTCTTTGGTCTTGCTATGTTGAGAGCTAGATTGTTCTGGCACTACTCAACCAGATTATGAATATTCCTCCTATACTCTGATTCAGCATTCTCCTAATAAGGCTACATTATTTAGGTATGTTACAATACTTACCTTTAGCAGTGCTGCTGTTCTGCCACTCCCCGTGTGCTCGACTTTGGCGCCTTTCAGAGGGGGAGGGGGGGGGGGGGCGGGTTTAAAGTGACGTTTTTCTCCAGTCAATTCAAGTCGATCCATCTCAGGGGATTTTGTCGCTAAAGAGAAATCGCTCCAACATTTGTTTTATTAAAGTATTTTTAAACTACACTAGATCATTTATTAGAGTAATTTAATAATCATCTTTTAAAGCCGTGTGCGCCGACATCGGGAAGGATTTTACGTAGGGGAGAAAAGAAGCTACACGGTTTATTTTTACATAAAAACGTGGTTCTTAGGAAGCATTTAATCACATTTTCATGTTGCGAAATGGGGACAAAAAAAATATACGAACCGGCAATGTTTTTCAGGCCGACTGTGGGTTAAATTCACCGCAAACCACAACGTTCCAATCCACTGCATTCCACTAAAACCCACTCGCAAGTTGATATAAATGGCCATTAATTTACAGGAATTAAACACTAAATTCCTTCTATTTGGCTTATAAATTCATGGAAATTAGATTTTAAAATCATGTTATATTGTGATTTATTGTGTGAATGTTATTTGGACACTTAGGCAATTTAAAAATGTTTATCTTTTCTTAAGAAATGGATAGATGTTTAGATTTATTTTCCATATTGCTACCACTGCACTCTGTATTTATTTTTCTATATCGCTATCACTAAGAACGACGCTAAACAGCATTTCGTTGTACCTATACTTGTATTTGTGCAATGACATTAAACTTGAATTGAATTGAATTGAATCTAGTAATTGAATTTTGTAATTAGCTACAATTGGGAAACTAACTAATTATATGCTTTAATTTCAAGTCATTCGAGTAAGATTGTTTCATATTTGTTTCAGAATGCTTCAATCCATAGTAACAAAATTTCATTGAGTTATTTTAAATTTTAAGAAAGTTATAGGCTTTTGATTTCCCTAGACCACAGCTTTTGAGTTAAGTCAATGGAAAGGCAATGGGGAACAAGATGCTAATTTCCGAGTATGAAAATGGCTATAACTTTTTTTAATACTGAAGATATGAAAGTTTTTAAAATCTCAAAATTTTGTAACATTGCTACATTATTGGCAAATTTAAAGAAGGTAATTGAGCTGAATTGTGGGTAGAGAGAGAACAGAGCACTGGACTGAGCAAGCAGCTGTGAGGCGCTGCTGTGCTAATGGCCATTGAGGATGAGGTGTTGTCAATTCGTACTGATTGAGGAACTCAGTTACTTGGGGAGAGCAGAGATTCAGTTCAGAGTTTGAAGATAAGTTTGGGAAGGATGATGATGTTGAACGTCACGCTGTAGTCGATGACCTACAGACATGTGTTCCTGAATCTGTAGTAGTGAAATAAAGTAAGGCAACAGAATGAGGTATTCTAAGAGTATTTGGCAGCATCTCCAAAAAGGTGTGAAAGATATGATTGATTCAGGAGTCTGATAGCAATAAGGAAGAAGCTGTTCTTAAGCTTGGACATAAGGGTTTTCAAGCTCGAAGACGGGCGACTCGGAGCCGCTGCTGCTGGAGTCGCCTAGTGTGAGAGAGAGTCTGCGGATAGGTTCCTGCTGGCCATGGGTAGGCCGGGCGCTTGCTGGAGCTGCTGGTGCTGGTGGTAGCAGCAATCTCCTACCCCTCCCAAGCCCAGAGTCCGGGCCAGCTCCAACTCCAGGTCGGGGCTGAAGGCCGCTCGCAGCGTGGCCCAGTCAAGCGCTGGGCTGGAGGAGGCTGAGCCCAGGCTCTGGGGCCCTCTCTCCTCCTTGGGGTTGTGGATGAAGTAGCAGTAGGGGCAGAAGCCGGTGGTGTGCAAGGTGCGGCACGGCTCAGTCTTGTACTTGGGGTGGCGGCTGAGGGAGCGCAGCTCGGCCAGGGCGTGGGTGAACTGGCACTTGTCGCTGTAGTGCCCCATCGGGGAGTGGGTTCCTCTGGAGTTGGAGCGGGGTTGGCCTGGATTAGAGATTCTTCTCCACGCTGGGCCTGGGGCCGCAGGTGTCGTCGGTCCGGGGCTGTCGGTCGGCCCTGTGGGAGAGGCGTAGGTGAGCTGCGGTTGCGCTTCTCCGCGCTGGCTGGAGGCTGGTGTCCTGTCGGTCCTGAAGTCTCCGGCTGCCCCCTCGGTGGGGATGGGACACTGAAGGGGTGGGGGGGGGGGGGGGGGGGGGGGTCCAGTGGTGGTTCGGCAGCGCTTGCAGCACTGGGGCTCGGGTTTGATCCTGGCTGGGGATGAGGCATCGTCTGTGTGCGTACAACTGCCGAGAATGTCTCCGCCAGTCCAGTCTTCCCCCCCCCCCCCCCCCCCACCAACCATCCCGCTCATATCTGCCCCCTCTATCCCATGACACACACAGGCTTGGGGAAAATAATCGGACCCACACTATACTCGCTGTATCTACAGCGCTTCGTTAGATTTTTATTTATAGCATTTGACCTTTGACAAATCCCATGATTCCTTGCGTTTTTCGGAATACCGAAATCGCTTATTATTTTGCCTGAGATGAAGCTACTTTAGTCTGGCTTGCAATCCATTGGAAGGTAAATGGGACATGCTTTCATTTGAGAGAACTAAGATTGCCATTGAAAACCACTGTTGCTTTGCTTTTATTTAATTATATTTGAAGCAATAAGGAACCAATTTCCGTTTAAACCTTTTGTACATCGTGTGTTTATAGTGTAGCACAGTGTGGTGTTTGTGCATTTCAGTAGGAATAAAGGCGTAGACTATTTTGTAAATGGGGTGAGAATCCAGAAAGCAGAGGTGCAAAGGGACTTGGGAGTGTTGGTGCAGGATTCCCAAAAAGTTAATCTGCAAGCCGAATGGGTGGTAGAGTAAGCAAACTCAATGGGAGCATTTATTTCAAGAGAGCTTGTATGCAAAATCAGGGATGTAATGCTGAGGCTCTGTAAGGTTCTGGTAAGTCCGCATTTGGAATATTGTGAGCAATTTTGGGCACCTTGCATGAGGAATGATGTGCTGGCTCTGGGGAGGGTCCAGAAGAGGTTTACAAGAATGATCCCAGGAATGAGTAGGTTAACCTATGAAGCGAGTTTGTCGGCACTGAGCCTGTACTCGCTGAAGTTCAGAAGAATGAGGTGGGAAATTATTGAAACATACAGAATGGTGAAAGGCTTGGATAAAGTGGATGTTTCTAGTGGGAGTGTCTAGGACTAGAGGTCATAGCCATAGTATTAAAGGACGGTCTTTTAGGAAGGAGATGAGGGTAATTTCTCTAGTCAGAGGGTGATGAATCTGTGGAATTCTTTGCCACATAAGGCTGTCAGTGGATATTTTTAAGGCAGAGATAGATTTTTGATTAGTACAGGCGTCAGAGGTTATGGGGAGAAGAAGGCAGGATAATGGGATAGGAGGGAGAGGTTGACCTGCCATGGCCGAATAGCCTAATTCTATTCCTAGCACTATGACCTTATAATACGATAGAACTTTATGTATCCCAGAGGGAAAGTGAAGTCAATATTGCCCATAACCCAATGGCCTATCATATCTGCCTCCACCCTCACACCTGGAAGCATGTTCCAGGCACCCATCACTCTGTTTTTGAAAATAAAACCACTTGGGCTGCTTATTGATTTAACTTTGCCCCATTCACCTGACAATCCCTGATCCCTGCACTCTTCCTCAAAGATTAAAAGCAGTCTCTGAATGTAGATTTGAGGTTACAGTCAGATTAGTTGTCATCTTATTAAATGGCAGAGCCAAGTTAGCAACTAAATGTGGGGTTGTGTGGCTACCCTTGCTCCTTGTATCTAATTCTCTGCTGCACTTTTACAATAGTCTATCTTTTGAAAACTTTACTAAGTGGAAAAACACTTTTTTTGATATTATTTACTATCCTTGCAGCTATTGTAACTACGACCATATCTGTTCCTATACCTTTACTTTCATGTGTTTCCATTTTAGGATTGACATTGCGACAGCCGATCAAGACAATTTAAAGTATCCTTTGACCAGGGATCGGGGCAGTTCTGCCTCATACGGATTGCATTCTACCAGTTCTGCCAGCGTGTCTCGACATAGACATGATGACATTCGAATCCTCACTGGATTTCAAAATGAAGAAGGGGGTAAGACAGCTTAATGCTTCAGTTGTTTTCTACTTTTCTATATTGCATTATTTTCAAATTTGTTTTGTGCAAATTAAGATTTGTTTATTTTCTGTATACGATAATGCTTCTATTCCAGAACCAGGGGGCCGCAGTTTAAGAATAAGGGGTAAGCCGTTTAGAACGGAGACGAGGAAACACTTTTTCTCACAGAGAGTTGTGCGTCTGTGGAATTCTCTGCCTCGGTGGAGGCCGGTTCTCTGGATACTTTCAAGAGAGAGCTAGATAGGGCTCTTAAAGATAGCGGAGTCAGGGGATATTGGGAGAAGGCAGGAACGGGGTACTGATTGGGGGTTCACATTGAATGGCGGTGCTGGCTCGAAGGGCCGAATGGCCTACTCCTGCATCTATTGTGTATTAAATAGATTTATAAATCCTTTGCTGGCAAATACATGCAATAATCTGGAGTAAATCGGCGGGGACAGGCAACATCTCTGGAGAGAAGGAATGGGTGACGTTTCGGGTCGGGAACCTTCTTCAGACTGGAGACGTCAGACCAACCTCAGTCTGAAGAAGGGTCTCGACCCGAAACGCCACCCATTCCTTCGCGCCAGAGATGTTGCCTGTCCTGCTGAGTTAGTCCAGCATTTTGTGTCTATCTTTGGTTTAAATTAGCATCTGAAGATCCTTCCTACACATAGAATAATCTCATGGATCTCTGCATTTTTAAAATAAGAATCTGACATTTCAGATTTGGTGTACTAATGAAGTTTGTGTAATGAAAATTGAAGGTACTAAAATCTGAACATGATGCATCACTATCAACGGTTCAAGAAAGTTGAAGGTAAAATTTCAGATATTAAAAAAAGTTCTCATAATTTGACTTTGTACTTCAAAGATATTTGTTATTTTTCTTTGTGCAATTTTGTGCCAGATTTTAAGTGGTAAATATATTTTCCCCTTTGGAATATGGGTATTACTGCCAAGCCTGGCAGTTATTAGCATGCCTTGACTGTCCTGAGGAAGTGGTGTGCCAAATGGGTAGATGGCTAAAAAACCTAAGAGAATTGTATATCTGTTTCTGCAGTGGGGCTGCAAATGAGTAAGGATTGTATATTTCCTTCTCTGAATACAACTATTTAAATATTTCAAAGTATACTTTATTCGAGAAATAAATATACAATACATGATCCATACAAAACTCCATCTGACATTCTCGGGGGCTATAGATACATTCAATACAGTTTCCCTCAAATCACAATTTTTACCCCACACCTTTGCCACTCATGTGGCTCACTGGTGTGGAATCCCTACCCTTATTTTGAGGGGTATCTCCACCACACCCTGCACCCCCATGTCCAGCAGCGGAAGGACCCTAGACTGTCGTCCTCCCCCACCGAGCCTTGGCGTTGGCTGCACCGAACTTCAGGGCGTCCCTCAGCACGTACTCCTGCAGTCTGCAGCGGGCCAGTTGGCAACATTCCCCGACGGGCATCTTGCTCCACTGGGATGTCAACAATGCTCGGGCAGACCAAAGAGTGTCTTTCACCGAGTTGATGACCTTCCAGCAGTCCGTAAATCCCAGAGTCCTCCGTGAATGAGCTGTTCGGAATAAATCGTGACAGGGACCCTTGCAGACCTCTCCAGACTCTCTTTGTGAATCCACACTCTGCAAAGAGGTGGGCAACCGTCTCCTCTCCATAGCAGCCGTTCCGAGGGCAGCATAGTGAGGTTCCGACGGTGCAGGAAGGATCTGACTGGGAGGGCTCCCTTCACCTCCAGCCAAGCCAGGTCTTGGTGCTTGTTGGTGAGTTCTGGCGATGAGGCATTTTGCCAGACAAGCTGGGCCGCCTGCTCTGGGTACCACACCACAGGATCCATGGAGTTATTTCCCTGCAGTGCCTGCAGGATGTTCCATGCTGACCACTGCCCGATGGACTTGTGGTCAAAGTGTTGGTCCGGAAGAACCTTTCCACGAATGACAGATGGTGCGGCAATGTCCAGCTGACTGGCACATTGTGTGGCATCTGCGCCAGGCCCATCCTTCGCAACACCGGGGACAGATCGAACTTCAGCATGTAATGACACTTGGTGCCCACGTGCCTTGGCTCTACACTCCGCCTGATGCAGCCACACACGAAGGTGGCCTTCAGGGTGAGGGCGACGTTGAGCACGCTTTTACCCCCGTTGTCTGCCGACTTGTGCATTGTGGCCCGTCGCACCTGGTCCATCCTCAACCCCAGATGAACTGGAAGACAGCCCGGGTGATCCCTGTGGCGTAGCAGGGAGGGACAGGCACACTTGCGCCAAGTACAGCAGCCCCGTGAGCACCTCACACCTGATGCCCAAATTTCTCCCCGTTATTGAGAGGGAGTGTTGCTTCCACAGGTACAGTTTCTTCCCCACCTTGCTTATCCACTCCAGCCAATTCTTGTCACACGCCTCAGCCCCCCCCCCCCCCCCCCCACCCCAGAACCAGATCCCCAGCACCTTCAAGGTCAGGCTTGATTGTGAAGGGGACGGAAGATCGATCAGGCCTGTTGCCAAAGAGCATGGCCTCGCTGTTCCTGCGGTTCACCCTGGTTCCTATGGCCGACTCAAACAGGTCGCAGATGCTAATCAATCTGCGGACCGACCCTGGATCTGAGCAGAAAACGGCGACATCGTCCATGTACACAGAGGTTTTGACCTGAGTGCCCCCACTGCCTGGCAATGTCACTCTTATGCTTGCATCCTTTCTGATGGACTTGGCAAAAGGTTCAATACAACAGATGTACAAGATGGGAGAGAGGGCAACCTTGCCTGACTCCAGACCTGACTGGGAAGCTGTCTGATTCCCACCCATTGATATTGTACTGCACAACAGATATCGGTGTAGAGCAGTTGGATCCAATTCCTGATTCCCTCCCGAAAGCCCATTTTGGAGAGCCCGTCCCTCATGTACATGTGCGATATCCTGTCGAAGGCCTTCTCCTGGTCCAAGCTGACTAGGCAGGCATCCACCCGTCTGTCCTGCACGTAGGCGATGGTATCTCTCAGCAATGCCAGACTGAGATTTTCCTGCCAGGTACAGCACAGGTCCGGGTGGATCACCCATCCCAGAGCCGACTTGACTCAATTGGTGATGGCCGTAGACAGGATCTTATAATCAACATTCAACAATGTGATGGGTCTCCAATTCCTTATATCATTCATCTCCCCCTTCTCCTTGTAGATTAGGGTGATGCTGCCCTTCCTCATGGTGTCTGACATGCTGCCGGCTAGAAGCATGTCGTTGTACATTTCCAGCAGGTCCGGGCCCACCCAGTCCCACAGAGCCGAATACAACTCGGCCGGTAAGCCATCGCTTCCGGGAGTTTTACTCGAGTCAAAGGAACGGATGGAGCCAGTCGGCTCCTCTAGGGTCAGTGGTTGGTCCAGACTCTCCCGCTTGCTGTGCTCCAAGATGTCCGTGATAGAGGACAGTAAGGTCTGGGAGGCGGTGCTGTCTGTGGCATTTCTTTCATACAAATCCGTATAAAAGGATTTGCATATTCTCAGCATATCCGTCTACAAGGATGTTACCGAGCCGTGCTGCTCCCTAAGGCTGTTTATCACAGAGCTCCCCCTGTGAACCTTATGGAAGAAGAAGTGTGAGCACGTCTCATCCTGCTCTACATGGTGGACCCTGGATCGGAAGATGATCTTGGACGATTTAGAGGTAAAGAGTCGAGCTTGCCGGCCCTTCAACTCTCTAAGTTCCTCCCTCACATCCACCCTTCTCGACTGCAGAAGGAGCAGTTGCTGCAAATTGTCTGGAGTTGACACAATTCCCTCTGACTGTCTTGTTATCTGAACCCCTTTAAATATGAAGAACCTCTTGATGTTCTCCTTGGTTGCTTCCCACCAGTGTGTCGGGGCGTCAAAGGGGGGCTTCACCGTTCTCCAACATGCTCCTCTTTAACTCCTTAATGTTCTCTGGGGTCAACAGCTTCACATTTAACTTCCACGCCCATCTGCCTTTACAGGTCCTCCTGTAGGAAGCCTGAAGGAGGCAGTGGTCAGAGAATAACACCGGCGTGAGGTCGGTGTGTCTGACCGTGACTGCCTTCGACATGAAGAGGAAGTCTATCCGGGATCGGATTGAACTGTCCGATCTCGATAGGTGAACCACGACTGGGACCCACCTGCAGGGTCGCTGAAGACGTCGCGCAGCTTTGCGTCCGATAGCAGCGGAGGTGTTGCAGCCCGCACTCCTGCAGAAAAGTAACGTCCGCCTTGGCCATATACTGCAAGGCATTTACACGTCGTGCAGTGTTCTTCACACTGCACACGTTTAGTGATGCCAGTTTTAGTTCCATTAGAGTCACTGTCCTTTAGAGTCACTGACTGTCATCTTATCCCCTCATGCCCACCGCTTTGGTGAATTGCAGCACCGTTTTGGGGCTCAGGTACTGGGTGTCGGCATCCTCAAGGGGGGGGGGGGGTTTCCCTCCGGCGTAACCGGGGTTGTTGTCGGGGGGCTCTCCTTGTTCCACCCCCTTCTGGGCGCACCGCCCCCTCCGCCTCCTGTAGTTGGGCTACGGTGGCTGATTCAGTATTCCCGGTTTCCTGGAGCTGGGGCCCATCGGCTGCTGCACTGCTCCCGGTCTCCCGGAGCTGGGGCCCATTGGCTGCTGCACTGCTCCCGGTCTCCTGGAGCTGGGGCCCATTGGCTGCTGCACTGCTCCCGGTCTCCCGGAGCTGGGGCCCATTGGCTGCTGCACTGCTCCCGGTCTCCCAGAGCTGGGGGACAATAGTCGTGACCTTTCCCTCTTCAGTCTCCTCACCTGTTTTCTTGCTCGGCCTCCGTTGTCGGGTCCTCGATGTTGCCTCATCCTCCGATGAGGAGAGGTTGCTGGCGTCGGTCTGGGAAAGAACTCTTCTTCGACTTTCCTGGCCCTTCTGGCCGTGGCTCTTTGGGCAGAACGCTCTGGTGTTTCTTCCTTTTCACCACCTGCCATTACTCCAGCTGTTTCCCCTCTTCTATCAACTTTCCCTCCTCTACAGGGGGCTGGGGGCTCGAGGTGGTCGGGCTGTCCTCATCCTTGTTCTCCCTTTCTGCTGGGGTCTTGGCAGTGGTGGGGGGGGGGGGGGGGGGGCGTCTCGCCCACCCTGGGGGTGCTGGCAACAGCCCCTCTTGTTGTCTGTGTGTAGGTGCAAGCTCTTTTAGGGCAGGCCCTGTAGAGGTAGCCTGCCTCCCCGCGCAGGTTGCAGTTCTTGCTGACTTTGCAGTCTTTTGTCTCGTGGCCCTCCAGCTTGCAGTTCTTGCAAACAACTGCAGTGCATTGGGCTGCCACATGCCGAGGCTTGTTGCATTTCCTGCACACCTTGGGTTGCCCAGCGTAGCTCATGTCGGTTCCCTCCGATAGCGAACACAGAGGGAGGGTGGATGATGGCTCCCTTCTCGTCCACTCTCGGCTTCACCTTGACTTACGCTTGCTCGTCCAGATCCCGAACAGGTCCTTCACATCCACACAGCTCGCTGCTCCCTCGACATAATGAGCCAGGAAGGTGAGGGCATCCACGACGGGCACATGTGTCTGAAGAAGGGTCTCGACCCGAAACGTCGCCTATCTCCTTCGCTCCTTAGATGCTGCTGCACCCGCTGAGTTTCTCCAGCTTTTTGTGTAACCCACATGTGGATTAAACATGTGCACCGTGGTCATCCGTTCTTTCTGGGTGGGGAGGGTGAGGAGCGGCTGCACCTTCAGCAGCGACAGCGGAGCTTTGTTCCCCTTCTCCCGGAAGTCTTGCATCAATTCTGCCATCCCGTCGGGTACTTGAAGGTAACGTCAAAGTATCCATTACCCGGGAAGTCCTGGAGGCAGTAGATGTCCTTGGCCTCGAATTTGCAGGCCTCCATTAAGACCTTCCTCACGAACTGTTCCCGTGAGAAGGGAGTCCCCTTGCTGAGGTCCTTCACGCTGACTCGCAGGGTATTGCGGATACCCTGTCCTCCCGCTCCAGTTGCTGCTGCCATTGTGACTGGATGAGGTGTTAGGTTGGTTACCCAACCAGCATGGATCCACCTCTAAGCCAGCAACTGACAGACCCCTTGACACCGACATGATCTCCAATTTCGATCCACGATCCTTGTCCTGGGAGGACCACCAGAACTGTTATGATGAGAACAGACAGTCTCTCTTACTCAAGTAGCAACAGATACTACACTTGATCTTAGCCAAAAGGCCGAGAAGCGAATACTCTGAATACAACACTTTTTGTGCCCTCTGGATCTCTGGTTTGATGTTGGCTCCCTTTTCACTTTGGGGAAAAGCAAGATACTGTGGGGGAGGGTGGGAAACATCAGGATAAGGTGGCACTGATTGGTTGCGATGTTTCATTGGGTATATTCAGTTATTTGTGACTCTTAAGTGGGTGTCATAGCTTGTGGAAGCTGCTGGCCTTTCATGTAGAAGGGAGAGTGAAAAGGTCATAAGTGAAAGGACCAGAATTAGGCCATTTGGCCCATCAGGCCTACTCTGCCATTCAATCATGGCTAATCTATCTCTCCCTCCTAACGCCATTCTCCTGCCTTCTCCCCATAACCGCTGACACCCACACTAATCAAGAATCCGTACTAACCCAGGAAAGACTGGGAGCTCCAAGTTTTGCACACTAGGTAATGAACATTGCAATATGGAGATATTCTAAACTTGGATTACATGTTACTGCCTCCTTAATGCTCACTTGAAGGCTTCAAAGGAGCAATGTTTCATTTGGGATTTAATTTCTTGCATTTGCATAATAGAATATCAGCTGACATCAAGGAATTGCCTATTTTCACAGGAGTTAATGATTTAATCATTATGATTAGAGGGCATTGATGCCCACAGGAGGGTTTGGCACAATGCTGAGATGATAGGAATATGTAAAGATTATTACTAACAAAAAAGTGCCTGTTTTACTTCTTGCAAGTCTATGCAGCCACTTATCTTGCCTCCTTGAAAATGTCTTCATTCAATCACTCCTTCCTAACTTCAGCTAAATGTTGATAATTGATTTTGAAATTTGTTAAACACTTTAGATTTTTTTTTTACATTTAAAGGTAAATACGAATTAACAGTGTATCCTCCAGATAGTTTGTGTTTTGAAACCGTGCTCCTTTTATGTCGAGTACATGCCTTGCATGCAGTTGCAAGACAAATACGGTTGACTTAGTAAGGCAGACGAAAATGCTGGAGAAACTCAGCGGGTGAGGGAGGCAGCATCTATACAGCGAAGGAAATAGGCAAAGTTTCGGGTCGAAACCCTTCTTCAGACTCTGTTTTAGTAGGGGATTTGAACTTTCACAATGTAGACTGGGCTGTCGTAGTGCCAAGGGCTTGGATAGGGTGGAATTTGTCAATTGTGCACAGGAAATATGTAGAGGGCCCTACAAGGGAGAGGGAAAAGCTTGCAATACTCTTGTGAAATTGTGAATGGCAAGTCATAGAGTGATACAGTGTGGAAACAAGCCCTTCAGCCCAACTTGCCCACACTGGCCAATATGTCCCAGCTACGCTAGTCCCACCTGCCTGCGCTTGGTCCATATCTCTCCAAACCTGTCCTATCCATGTAGCCTCAACTGCCTCCTCTGGCAGCTGGCCCTCGATTCCCCAACTCTGGGCAAGGGATTCTGTGCATCTATCTGATCTATTTATATCTCATGATTTTATACACCTCTATAAGATCACCCCTCATCCTCCTGAGCTCCAATCAGCCTGGGAAGACTTTTTGACCACTCGATCTACCTGTGATGCCATTTTCAACGAACTACACGCCTGCGCTCTTAGATCTCTCTGGTTTACAACATTCCTCAGAGCCCTACCATTCACTGTCGGTCCTGCCCATGTTAGTGGTCCCAAAACCATATGGAGGCTTTGCAAAGGGTACAGAGGAGGTTTAGCAGAATGACGATGCCTAGATTTGGGCATATTAGCTACAGGGAGAGGTTGGACAGATTTGTATTGTTTTCTCTGGAAGTTTGGATAACTGATAGAAGTATATACAATTATTATGAGAGGCATAGATAGGATAGACTGTCAGAATCTTTTTCCCAGGATAGAAAAATCAAATACTAGAGGGCATAGCTGTAAAGTTATAGCTTTAAATAGGCAAAGTTTAAAGGTTTTTTTAAAAATACAGGGTGACAAGTGCTTGGCATATGCTGCTAGGGGTCAGGCACGTGCCTGCTGGGGGTGATGGGTGAGGCAGATACGATAATGGTATTTAAGAGATTTTGTGGATCAGCATATGGATATGCAGGGAATTGAGGGATGGGAATGATGTGCAGACAGATTAATTGGTCTTTGCATCATGTGCGGCCCAGATATTGTGTGCCAAAAGGCCATTTTTTTGTGCTGTATTGTTTTCTGTTCTATAGTAGAATCCTCTGCTATTAAGAATGGATTCTTTAGAAAACATATTTCCAGATATTTAGCACTTGCCTGTTTATGCAATAGGTTTTTGGGGATATGTTTCAAGGGGTATAGATATGCTTTTCTATCCCTGAATACAGTGGGAATGTCCAACATATTTATTTTAAAAGCCATGATCGTAGAAGTGCTCTGCTCTGCATCTTAAAGTTTGACATTTTAGAAGATGGAAGGGTGCTGCAGTTTTTACCATCTGAGCAAATGCAATTTTCTTTACAGGCAGATATGATGTCAATGGAGGACTTGGTGAAAATGCTTATGGTCGGAAGTCGTTGGGGCAAGAGCTGAGAGTTAACAATGTGACCACTGATGTAAGCAGCATTCAGCATGGGAGTCGTGCTTTAGCCACAAAGGAGATGAGGAAATCACAGGGTAAACATTTTTTTTAAACTTGATAACTGGATCAAAATTACTTTTGACTGGAAAGGTATTGTGCAAAGCATGTTCAGTGTTGCAGATAAACTGTGGTAGCATGGGAGAATTTAACACAAAAATTAAGAAGATGGAATGTTTGCAAACATCTTTGCAAGTGGAAACCACTTTTATGAAGGGTGAAGCCCAGATTCACCACAATTATTAAAATTTGAAAAAATTACAGATGCTGGAAGTCAGAAGTACAGAAAATACTGGAAATGCTCAGCATTTCAAGCAGTTAATATTTCAGGACCTTTATCAGAACTGGGAAGTAGACATGACAGACATGGTGAGGAGGGACAGGCAAGCAAGGGGAATTTGTATGTTAAGAGTATGACCAAATGGATTGCTGTTGCACAAATGAGATTATGCCACATTGATATCTGGATTAACTATTGAAGCGTAAAGATTGGTTTCATAGATTGTAACACCTATTCCTTTGTATATGGAAGATTTTGGGTGTTTCAGGGTAGAAGAGTTATAATAGGTGAACAAGTTCCTCAGATGGAAGAGTCCAAGACTTACACTTACTTACATAAAGGAAAAGAGAAATCAGGTCATCAACCTCACTAAAAATGAATCGCATTTGATGTTTTAATTGGTGGGTACGGGGAGCACTGTGAATAAAGCATAGAATAATACTAACTAAACGGAAGAATGGGTTAATTGGCTAATTAGCTTTATCCACTTTTGATTTTATTCAACTTTTTTTTTATGCCTTATACTTGTTACCTGTTACAGAACGATCTTTATCTTATTCTGATGAGTCTCGACTGTCCAATCTTTTGCGGAGGATTTCCCGTGAAGATGACAGAGAGCGTCGGCTGGCTACAATAAAGCAATTGAGAGAGTTTATTCAGCAGCCAGAAAACAAAGTGGTGAGTTGAAATGGAAGAAAAATATATATTTTGCAGCATTTTAGAGACGTCAAAATGCTTATAATGGAAGGCTAATACACTAACGTTTCTTGAATTGCAGTAGTTTTTAATTTTCCAAGTTGCTTGGATCTATGCTTCTGGTAGTTTTGAAAATGTGGGTAGTTGAAAAATCCATCCAATTTTGTGTATTTGCATTTTTGTTATTGCAGGTTCTAATTAAGCAATTAGATAATGCCTTGAATGCTATACAGGATGTGCTGAATGAAAGGTATGTAAAGAACAACACTTTGCTGAAAAATATTATGTTTATATGCCTGTATTGCAATTGTTAGCAACAAAACCGGTTCATGGATTATTCTTGTTTTAGTCACTGTAGTCCAGTACAAAAAGAGCCCCTTCAGTTCACTAGGTCTATGTTGACTCTTTTTGCCTATCTACACTGATGCCTTTTTCCTGTATAAGCACAATATAATTCCATGCCTTGCCTGCTGAAGTTTTAGAGCGTAAGAGCATGTGCTACCAGACCTAAGAACAGTTTATTTCTGGCTATTATTAGACTCTTGAACTGACCTCGAATGATGAACTCAATAAATCTTCCAATCTACCTTATTTTGACCCGTACTATTTTTATCTGTACTTTTTCTGTAGCTGTAACACTATATTCTGCAGATAGACACAAAAAG
Organism: Raja brachyura; assembly: GCA_963514005.1. Next base: position 372,666 of record OY740801.1, on the reverse strand, counting down.
CTGGAGTAACTCAGCAGGACAGGCAGCATCTCTGGAGAGAAGGAATGGATGACGATTCTGGTCGAGACCCTTCTTCAGATTAGTTAGGGATAAGGGAAACGAGAAATATATAGAGGATGATGTAGAACAGTGCTTCTTAAACTGGTGAATGGTTCACCTAAGGCCGAATTACATTTTTTTTGGCGTGAATGAAACTAGAGGGGTGAATGAAGGGTGAATGACTTATTTTTTTCCATACTTAAAGGCATTGCCATTAAAGTGGTTAGTAAGCTTTTATTGGTTTTATTGGCAGTGGAGCTGGACATTTTTCTCTCTACTTATGGTTTTCTAATTTCAAAGTTGCAGGATATTTCCCAAATTAGCTGTAATATAACCTTTTAAGGAAGACCAGACAAGCTAGTGGGATCATAAATTTATAAATGGCAACACTGGAGCATTGCCGTAGGCAACTGTTGAACTGTAACTTTACTTCGTGCAGCAGTTTTGCTACCAAAATTGATATTTGGTGGTATTGTGAGCTTTCGTCGGGGAGAGTTATAGAAAGTTATGTTAGTTGGATACTAATATATTTAATCACGGACTCCATTGTTTTTAGAGTTTTCCAAGATAAAAGCTGCAGTAATCAAAGCCTGAAAGGGTAGGATGGGGCTGAAGCCCAGTGTTTAGACATTGGAATTTTTTTAATCATTCTAATCAAATGATTTTCCAACTCCAGTGGTAATTAAACTTTTTTTCACTCCTAGTTTTCGGTTAGCTGTTTGTGGGGTGTAAACAAGAAGCTAGTGCGAAGTGGGTGGGCGAGGGATAGAGAGAGAGACGGAATGCCAGGGTTACATGAAGTTAGAGAAATTAAAATTCATACAACTGGGCTGTAAGCTGCCCAAGCGAAATATGAGATGCTGTTTCTCCAATTTGCATTTAACCTCACTCTGATAATGGAGGAGACCTAGGACAGAAGGGTCTGTGTGGGAATGGGAAGGAGAATTAAAGTGTTTAGCAACGGGAGATCAGGTAGGTTCAAGGAGACTGAGCGAAGGTATTCAGCGAAACAATTGCCCAGACTACGTTTGGTCTCGCTGCTGTATGAGAGTCCACATCTTGAACAACAGATACAGTGGATGAGGTTGAAGGAGGTGCACGCGGCAATAATATACCAATATTAATGCCTCTTAATTTCACTCCTCCATTGCCTTCGCTCCTGGGAAAAGTAGCTTTTATTAATAGAGAAAATTATCAAATTTCTCCCTATTAATAAATTTCTCCAATTCAGTAACCATCTGGGCCAATCTCCTCTGCATTCTCTTCAGCCCAATCACATCCAGACTATCATGTCGTGACCAGAATTGCGCACAATGCCTTACCAGTGCTTTACATAATGTTCCAACCTTTATGTTTTATGTCCTGACCTATGAAGGCAAGCATGCCAAATGCCACTTTCAACGTATTAAATGCTATCCTAGAATTCATTTTAAAGTTTATTAATTTTTATTGGGTGGATGTTTGCGTCCCCACAGCTTGCTGTTTGGTGCGGGTTATGTGTGGTGATGTGAGTAGACTGAAATGAAAGTCATGCAAATATTATTTTTTAACTAATGCTAAACACTGCACTCCCAATATTTTAACTGATCAATTGAGTTCCTATTTTTCTGGTATCTAATTTGCCTTGTATATGTTTTAAAAACAATCTTCTGTGGTTAGCTCTAACTCTCCAATGTCTTTGATTTATTCATTTCTCTGCAGTTATTAATATTATTGAATTTGTCTCTAACAGTAGTAAACTACTCCATGAACTACGACAAGAAGGAGCTAGTTGTCTTGGCTTGCTGTGTGTATCTTTAAGTTATGAAGCTGAGAAGATCTTTAAGTGGATTTTTAGCAAGTTTAGCTCTTCCACCAAAGATGAGGTAAAACTTCTATACTTGTGTGCTACCTACAAAGCACTGGAAACCGCAGGAGAAAAGAAGGCATTTTCATCTGTAATGCAGGTTAGTCTTTATTTTTTTAATTTCATTCATAAGGAATGCTAAATGTCTTGGTTCCCATTCATTTTAATTATTTGTAGAAACTAACTTGTGATCATATACCATCTTTGTTTATGATATGATTTGGGGAACATTAGGGGAACATTTGTTTAAATATATACAGCACTTGTTACAATAATTAAAAATTTCAAAATAATGTGTGTAATCTTCTAATGTAATGTACTTTAGAATTTCAAAAAAGCATGGAAAATGCAAACATATCTTTAGCTTCAAATATACTCATGCAATAAAATAGCATTTATTTTGTTGGTACTAAATCTTATGTTTCCTAGCTGGTGATGATCAGCCTACAGACCGTATTGGAAAACGTAGACACTCCGGAGCTACTGTGCCAGTGTGTGAAATGTATTTTGTTGGTGGCTCGTTGTTATCCACATATATTTAGTACAAACTTTAGGGTAAGAATAATGAAGTAAATGGCATTTATATATTCTGTGATTTTTAGCTACAAATTAATAATGATGTTTTTGAATTTCAAAGGACACTGTAGATATACTTGTTGGCTGGCATATAGATCACACCCAGAAGCAATCCCTTACGCAGCAGGTGTCAGGTACGTTAATTTTATTCATTAAAATAGTATGTTCTCAGATTATGACTGAATACTTTCAGAAAATAGCTAGCTAATTGACAACTTATCAAGGTGACATTAACAAGATAAAAAGGAGCACGAATAACTGAAAATTTGTAATTCAGAACAAGCTAATCAATTAGATTTCATTTCACTTTATGTATTTGTACTAACAGCATTAAGATAACTTAAAAGGGGCCTTCTGTTCATTCCTTAGGTTGGCTGCAGTGCTTGGAGCAATTCTGGGTTGCTGATCTTGGATTTTCTACGACCCTTCTGGGACAGTTTTTGGAAGACATGGAGGCTTATGCTGAGGTATACAGACTTATAGAAATGTGAAAGGTGTGAAAATTAGGTTTATATTCAAGTAAAACATGGGATGTGTTACAGGGCACTATATATGCTTTTCTCATTGCTTCTGATCTATCTATATATCTGGTTCAAACATTTTGGTTGGACTAACCAATGATCTATATCTTAATAACAATAATGTAATGGATAATTTTCTATTGAACTTTGAAACTGTGGATTATTATCATAGTTAAGGACGTAGCAAAGAGTCTTTCCATAATTTCAGATATTTGAAAGCTTGTATATAATTACTTGTCCATATAATTCAGTGTCTGGTAATTTGTACAACAATCACCTGGGAAATGGTAATAACACTACAATTATTATTACATTATAACGGCTTTACAGAAAAAACTGCTAAGATTTGGAAGGCATCATTATGACAACTCTGACCTTAACTAACCAGATTAAATAAGCTGCATTATGGTAATTGATGTTGTGGGCTGCAGGGATGCCATTTTGGCATCCTGAAGTTTATCATTTGGCATCTAGAAGGCGAATTAGGCCATTTGTCCAATCAAGTCTCTGCCATTCAATCATGGCTGATCTATCCCTCTCAATCCCATTCTCCTGCCTTTGCCCCATAACCCCCGACACCCATACTAATCAAGAATCTGTCAATCTCCACCGTATAAATATCCTCTGATGGCCCGCACAGCCGTCTGGCATGAATCCCACAATTTTCTTGGACAGTTCAAAGAAACAATTTTGGTTTAAATGGTAGTTTAGAGATCCTACAAATGTAATTTATTGCAGGAATGTGTGAAAATATCCACTCTGTTGGGGGGAAAAAAGAAGCTATTTAAATGTGAAGAGGTTACAAAGTTCTGAGTTGCAGGGGGATCTGGGTATTCTAATGGATGTACAGCATGGAATTACAAACCTGAATTACCATTTATTGTTTACCATTTATTGTTCATGGAATTTAATGCAAAGGTAGAGTGGTTATGCCTCACATATCTCTTCTGGAGCACTGTACATAATTTTGGTACTTTTATTTTGGAAAAACAGTTGCCACTTTTCAGACAAGACTTTTTGGACCAATATTTGGAATTGAAAGATTGACAAAAGACTGTGCAAGCTAGTCTTGTATCCACTGGAGTTCAGAAGAGTAGATTATACTAAAATCTACATGATCCAGGGGGGAGGATGTGAGGAACATGTTTCCTTGGCCTAGAAGAATCTTAAACCCAGAGACTAGTTTAAAAAAAAATAAGAGATCACCCATATCAATAGACAGCACAGCGGTACAGTTGCTGCCTTATAATGCCAGAGAACCAGGTTCAATCCTGATTCCGGGCGTTATCTATACAGAGTTAGTGCATTCTCACTGTGACCGTGAGGGTTTTCTCCGGGTGCTCCGGTTTCTTCTCACATTCCAAAGACATATACTTTTGTAGATTAATTGATGTCAGCAACTTGTCCCTATACTGAAATAGTGAATGGTGATCATTGGTGGGCCTGGACTCGTTGGGCAAAAGGGCTGTCTTCCTCATTGTATCTCTTAAAAACTAAAAATTAAAAGTTAAATATGAGCTGAATCTTTTCTGAAAATTAAATTTTTGCAACTCTTTATCAAAGAGCGGTAGAACCAGAGTCTTTGTAGGAATGTTACAACATTTTGAGATTTAAAAAATCAAGCCTGTATTTATGCCATCAGATAAAGCATAAAAAGAGCTTTAATATGATACCTAATCCACTTTCATATCTCCACTATTAAATTCATGGTCATTTTCATACTCGGAAATTAGCAGCTTGTTCCCTATTGCTTTTCCATTGACTTAACACACAAGCTGTGATCGAGGACAGTCAAAAGCCCATAACTTTCTTAAAAATTAAGCGAACTGAATGAAACCTTCAGTTATTATAGATTGAAGCATTCTGAAACAAATATGAAACATCTTACTTGGATGACTTGAAATTAAAGCATATAATTAGCTAGTTACCTAATTGTAGCTGATTACAAAATTGACCGTTGTGACGAAAATAGTAATAAACACCGAGACTGCCTTGAAAATTCAAAAATGTGATATTCTCAAGATCAGAACTTTAATATTATTGTATTATATGCTGTAAGTCCGTTACAGACAGGTAAAGAAATTATAATTTCTAGCAAAAGACCAAGTCTTCATGGAAAAGATCAGTTGCTAGCTGGCATATTGGCATATCATAAACAGTAGCATCATCATACTCCTCAGATTGTATCCAATAAGCAACTCTGTACACCTCGTTTTTCCTCAACTTTTCAATTTTGGCGTAGTAAACTACACATTTTTGCTCTTCAAACCACGCATGACATACCTTTCTGCCCACTACTTTCCAATTAAGAATGTCCTGTAGATCATCACACTTGGAGTAGTACAAATTGGGATAATCTCTGCAAATGCTGTCTAAGTCGGTCTCTTTTGCTGGGCATTTGGATTGACAATTTTGCATTTCTTCTTCGGAGACATCTGTTTAAAATGTAAAGAGAAAAAAAACACTGAACGGCATTAACAGAAACAAGTTATTATTTGCAGTTTTAGAAAAAAAGGTAGAAATGATAAAGTTAAACGCTAAAACAAATAGTAAATACCCAACAAAAAATTCATATTCATCAGTTTCATCTAATCAATTCATCTAAATTCAATTACTAGATCTAAACATCTGTCCATTTCTTAAGAAAAGTTCCAAATAACAAATGACAAACTGATCCCATTCACATACAAATTCACAATATAACATGATTTTTAAATCTCACTTTGTCATGAATTTATATGCCAAATGGAAGGAATTAAATGTTTAATTCCCATAAATTAATCCAGAAACATCCACTCTCAAGATATCAGAATAATTATTTTTTGCACAATACACCTGACTAAAAATGTACTGTGGGTATTTAGTATGAAAATATTGATCATAGATAGACAATACAAAATATAGATGATTTAGATGTTCTTTTGACACGACTGTGCAAAAAAAAAAAGAATTTGATTATCTTGAGAGTGGATGTTTCTGGAATGTGATCGATTGGAATGTTGTCGTTGCCATAAATTTTAAGCCCATATCGGCAGGCAAGACATGGCTGATTTGTAAAATGCCTAAATAACATTTTTCGCATCATAAGATTTAAATGAAGCCACACCAAAAACCAAGATAATATGTTAAATAAACAACATACCTTTTGTCTAAGAAGGAACTGCAGATGTTGGAAAATCGAAGGTAGACAAAAATGCTGGAGAAACTCAGCGGGTGAGGCAGCATCTATGGAGCGAAGGAAATAAGCAATGTTTCGGGTCGAAACCCTTCTTCAGCGCGATTTTTCTTCATCAGCTAGCAGCCCAAGGAAATCCCTCTCCCACAACCAATACAAATCTGCATTTTAATCCCATTTGTACCCCCCGCCCAAGACTCCGGAATCACGTACAGGTAGTGGCAGATCTGTAGCGCCGCTGATGGTAGGTTTTGTAACAACGCTAGTCTTTGGCGTTTTTAGGGCGGGGTTGATGATTTTAATAAGCAATGTTGAGCAGAATTGAATACAGGACTGAGTTTGCAAAGAGATTGCTGATAATCAAAGCTAGTGGCGCAGACTGGCAGTGTAGAATGCCCTATTCCTGCTTGTTCATATGTTACTCACATCTTTAAACAAAATTGCAGTTGACTTGTTGATGTGCTTCTCATACATAAGCGTTGGGCCAGTAGCAGCAAATGAGATTCATCTGTGGCAGGAATTATGTTTTGACATGACCAGCCCTTGGATGTATAATAATGAAATCTACTACCAGTTTTGGCTATGGATTTCAAAGGTGAAAAATGACTAGTCTTCAAACACTAGATGTTATAATGTCCCAGAAGATTGCTTCCATTACAGCTCTAAAATGATCAAATTCTGTTATTTAACTTTCAGGATCTCAGTAATGTGGCTTCTGGTGATGCTGTTGATGAGGACATTCCACCACCTTCAGTCTCATTGCCAAAATTAGCAGCGCTACTAAGAGTGTTCAGCACTGTAGTAAGAAGTATTGGAGAACGTTTCAGCCCAATTAGAGGACCTCCAATCACTGAGGCTTATGTGACAGATGTAAGAATGTGTTCAGAGCAACTTGTTGTTTTCATTGATTGTCACTGGCCATAGAAAATATACTTTGGAACTAGTCATTCCATTTTTTTAAAAGGGTCTGTTTAGAATTATTTTTAATCTGAGACTTTATGGGAGGGAAGGGGTGGAGTTGTCAGCATGGCTGTCATTGTATAAGTAGTAACCTGTTTTATATAAAGTTGATAGTTTTTTAATTGAGCCCCTAACCATACGTTGTTCACATACCACTACTTATTTACTGAATTAAACTGCGTATTTAAAATTGTGTATTTCTTTTAACTCTAGATCCTGCTCAGAGTAGTGAATTGTGTGACCACAGCGAAACATGTTTTCTTTTCTGAGGCAGTTTTGACAGCTGCAAATGAGTGCGTCTGTGTTTTGTTAGGGAGCATGGACTCTGACATAGCCAAACATTGTGAGATTACCATTAATTATGGGTTGGACCAGCTGGATGGTTGTCAAATGTTTGGTGCTGAGTATATCATCTCTGTCTTGAACCTGTTGACCCTGGTGAGTCTCTAGCATAAGTTTTTGAACCTGTTAATGTGATTAGCTTTAGCGAAACGATTCTACCCTCAACTAGCTGTTTAACATTTATTTCAAGAAAATAATGTATTTCTTTAACGTTTCACACTTTTAAAATACCCTGATGTTTTGCACAGCCAGTGAAGTATTTGGAAATGTTTCAACTGTTAAAGAGAAACTTAAATGTGTCCACCACATCTCTGGATTAAAATGAGATAAAGGACCAAATGGTTGCCGTGGTGTTGGGTGGGTCGTAGATTATGGCCTGAATACCAGAAATCCCCCACTTTTCAAGAGAAAAGCTTGCAAGGATCTGAGAGCACAACTATGGACTCAATTCAACATCTTAACGATTGTGGCTTTCATTTCTGTAAACTGAAAGAGTGAGGCGATGCATTTTGGGAGGATTAATAAGACTGTAGTATACACAGCAAATTACAGCATTATTCAACGTTCATGTTCAAGGATGCATGAAGGTAATAGTATCAGTACATAAGCTGGGTAAGGCATACTGGATACCTCCTGTTATTAGCCAGGGAATGGAGTATGAAACCAAGTAAGTAATGATACAGCTGTATGAAACATTAAGGAGATACGGAACTGCAGATGCCATTTATCGAGCAAAAAACAAAGTACTGGAGGAGCTCGGTAGGTCACACTGTATTTCTGGAGGGATGTAGATGTTTCTTTATTCTGAAGGGTGTGACTTGAAATGTTATCTATCCGTTTCCCTCCACAAATGCTACCCGACCTGCTACGTTCCTCCAGCACTGCTATTTGCTTTTATATAAAATATCAGATAGGCCACTGCTGCAATACTCTGTGCATGTCTAGTTACAACACTATAGAAAGGATGTGATCGCATTGAAGGTGCTGAGGAAATTCATCAGAATGTAGCTTGATCTGGAGTCTTTAAGTAATGGAGAGGTGTTGAAGAGACTAGATAGACTGATCATTTCCCTCAAAGTGGAGGAGGCGGAATGAGTTATGCAAAATTGACGTACATGGGGTACGTAATAAGAAGCTTCTCTTTGAAGTTTAAAATTAGGCACAGATTTAAAATTAAAGGTTGGGGATTTAGAGGAGAGGAATATTTTATTTCTACTGAGGGAATGGTGGAAGCAGGCAATTGTACAGTGTAGGATTGAGATGAGCACTAGGAATGCAATGACATAGAAGGGAAAGGGCAAAGTGCAGGAAATGGATTAGTGTTGGTTGGTACTTGATGGTTAGCGTGAATGCTGCAGGCCTGGTTCCCTGTAGTAAGTCTCTTGAGACTCCTGTGCTCAAATCTGAAATGGAGCTTGAATCAGCTATCTTCTAATTACAGCAGTAGTTGTGTTACTATTTTTTTTTCCTTTTAGGACATTTCTCTAGCATTGTAATAAATTGTATAAATACCAAAACATCTTTTTTTCAGATTGTGGAACAAATAAATACAAAATTACCAGCATCATTTGTTGAAAAATTGTTTTCACCAGATTCCAAGTTACTTCAGCTCCGCTTTCATAGGGAAAAGGAGGTAAGGCTAAGGATAGATGAGAATTATTTTTAATAATATAAGCACCCTTTTTGATGGTTGCCTAAATCATTTTTTTTTCTTAAAGTCCTTGCTGAAGGCTTTCATTTAATTTCACAATTAAATATGTCGTAATATTATGATTTGCTTTTTGGTCTATTTATAATGTTTTGAGTTGCGTTATTGTCCGTTTTTAAAAAAAAGGCTATATTTGAATTAAATATTGTATATCTGCAGACAGAAGAATTGGCATTGCAATTAAAAGGGGAAATACTAGAAATAGTATGTCAAGACAGCACAAGGAGGAAAGCTTGATCTCCAAGGAAGCTGCATGATTTGAGTATTTCCTGTGTTTTTTTTGTTCTTTTGCCAGATGATCAGCATCCATGTGGTAGCTCTTCCATTGTGTTGAAATGACAGGCATTTTGCAATCGAGCTGCACTGGGATCAACTGCATGATCTTCTGCTGGGGGCCTGGTTCCCAACACCGACTAGGCTCGGTCCAGTACAGGGGTTTCTTTGGTACAGGCAGCTGCTGCTTTCAGCAGTTGCTTTGACAGCTGGGTAGGCCCTGTCTCAGGTTTGCCAGCTGTTAAATTCACCATTTGCAGTCAACAAACATGTGGGACTTATTTAAACAAAAGTTTAAATAAAAAATATTTCTAAAAACGTATAGCATTTTTATATTATTTGCGATATGCTACTTTAAAAAATAGTTATGAAATGATATTTTACATAACTTTTTATTCCTATATAGGTTGTATCAGCAGCACAGTTTGTATATCAAGCTGTATTAAGTCTGAAGAATATTCCTGTATTAGAAACTGCCTACAAACTGATTTTGGGGGAAATTACTTGTGCGCTGAACAGTCTTCTTCAAAACTTGGCGCTTCCTTCAGTCTGTTCAGAGATACACCATGAAGCTTTCAGGGACATTACTTTCAAAGAAGAGAGTGCAGAGTTTATTGTGCTCTTTGACTTAAGTGCCCTTACTACAATTGGAAATGCAAAAAATTCTTTGATTGGTGTAAGTATACCCTTTGTCATTAATTTTGTATGATATAAAAAATGGTATTTTGAAATTTCAAAAATATATCTTTGTAAATGGAATTATTTTCAACAATGCCCTGTGGCTTTTCTTTGCAGATGTGGGCTCTTTCTCCTACAATGTTTGCCCTCCTCAGTGATAATCTTACCGTTGTACATGCATACCTTGCAGTTCATTATCCTGCCATCCAATATGGAGTCCTGTACACCTTATATTCCCATTGTACAAGGTATGGTGAACTTTGGCTGGTCCTGGCAAATATAATTTTCTTTTTGAGTTGTCCTTGAAATTGGTTAGGAAATATTAGTTTAGTGTATTAAGAAATTGGCACTTGTAGTAGCATTGCTGTCTTACAGCACCAGGGACCTGAGTACGATCCTGACTATGGCTGCTGTCTGTACGGAGTTAGACAACAGACAATAGGTGCAAGAGGAGGCCAATTCGGCCCTTCGAGCCCGCACCGCCATTCACTGTGATCATGGCTGATCATCAACAGTACCACGTTCCTGCCTTCTCACCATATCCCCTGACTCCGCTATCTTTAAGAGCTCTATCTAACTCTCTCTTGAAAGCATCCAGAGAATTAGCCTCCACTGCCTTCTGAGGCAGAGAATTCCACGTATTCACAAACCTCTGTGAAAAAGTTTTTCCTCATCTCTGTTCTAAATGGCTTACCCCTTATTCTTAAACTGTGGCCCGTGGTTCTGGACTCCCCCATAATCGGGAACATGTTTCCTGCCTCTAGGGTGTTCAAACCCTTAATAATCTTATATGTTTCAATAAGATCCCCTCTCGTCCTTCTAAATTCCAGAGTATACAAGCCCAGCCATTCCACTCGATCAACATATGACAGTCCTGCCATCCCGGGAATTAACCTCGTGAACCTACGCTTCTGCACTCAATAGCAATAATGTCCTTCCTCAAATTTGGAGACCAAAACTGCACACAATACTCCAGGTGTGGTCTCACTAGGGCCCTATACAACTGTAGAAGGACCTCTTTGCTCCTATACTCAACTCCTCTTGTTATGAAGAGTTGTTCTCTCTATGACTCTGTCGGTTTCCTTCAGGTGCTCCGGTTTCCTTCAACATTTGTGGCACTTGTGGCTAAATGGATCAGGGGCTATGGAGAGAAGGCAGGTACGGGATACTGAGTTGGATGATCAGCCATGATCACATTGAATGGCGGTGCAGGCTCGAAGGCCTGGCCTACTCCACCTATTTTTCTATGTTTCTATGTCTATGTTTCTATTCCAAAGACATGCAAGTTTGTAGGTTAATTGGCTTGTGGAAATTGTCCCTAGTATATAGGATCACTAGTCGGCTTGGACTTAGTGGGCCAATGGGTCGTGTTTCCACGTTGTATCTCTAAACAAAACTATTGATCAGCAAAATAAATTAAGGCATGCCAAAAAATATATTGGAAGTTTAGGACTGATGGGTAAATTAAACTGTTCGAGTTTATTGGGTGCATTGGAAAATTGCCAACTTATGGTATTTGGCATGCGTTCACCAACGTCGTAACTTTTTCTACCTTAAAGTTCTATAGGTAAATATTACAAAAAATATTAAAAGTTGCCCATTTAGTAAGCAACTTTTTGGAAAGAACTTATCTGGCAATTTTGATGCATTCACAAAATCCCATTGAGTTTCACATTAAAAATTGTTTGTTCTATTTACAGACATGACCATTTCATATCTAGCAGTCTGAGTACATCATCACCCTCTCTGTTTGATGGAGCTGTGATCAGTACTGTCACCATGGCAACTAAGAAACACTTTCCCATCATTCTGAATCTTTTAGGAACGTTGCTCACTAAAGATATTTTGAATAGTGATGCAAGGTAAAGCATATTTTCTGATTTGCCTTGTAATGAAGAATAAATGTATATCAAATAGATTTTGTTGTAATTTATTGATCTCAGAAAACATTGTTCTAGCTTTCACTTTGGAAACCTGTTTTTTTTTGTGTCAGGAAATTATTACTAACCTGGGCATTAGAAGTGACAGTTTTAATGAAGAAATCAGAAACTTACACTCCCTTATTTGCACTCTCGTCTTTTCACAAGTTCTGCAAAGGATTGTTATCAAATGGTAAGAATTCTATTACTTACTAATTAACTTGTCATGTTGTTAAAAGTTGGAACTCTTATCCTGCTTTTTTTTAAAAATGCAGCTGTTCATGAAGATGCTTCTATCTGCTTACAAGCCTGCAGCAGCCTACAGACTGTTTCTACGTCTTTGCCAAATGACCTTCTGCAAAGGTAAAAAAAAAAAATTCTCATTAATTGAGCATTCATATGTATGTATTCTTTCATTATTCGGAATACAAATGTGCAATTTGTACACAGTTAATATTGATTTTGTTGTAGATGTGTAGATGTATGCCGGGTGCAGTTAGTCCATTGTGGAGTTCGTGTAAGGCAGGCTTTTGGGAAACTTCTGAAGACTATTCCTCTGGATGTTGCTTTAAGGTATGATGACTATTAAATATTAGTTAACATCGATTTAAAATGTAACTAGACTAGTAAATCCGAGTTTTTAAACTGCATATGTTAATGAAATAAGCAATCAGTAAAATCTCACTAAGACAGGCACACAACTCTACTCCAACTTTTCATCTTTACTGCAATTAACTACAAGACCACTGACTCCCACAGGTATCTGGACTATATCTCCTCCTTTCCTGTTTCTTGAAAGGATGCCAGTCTGTTCTCTGTGTCTCCCCCTTCGTCACATGGTCTTCTACTCGAGGACTTTTGAGACATCACCTTTCAGAAAGGGTTTCCACCCCGGTTTGAATGTTCATGCCTTCACCTCCATCTCCATTTCCTGCACACTTGCTCCTCCCCTACCCTCCTCAGCAGACAGAATCGGGGTAGAGTGCACGCTTTTCCCCCCTTCAGCCTTTGCATCCAGCACATCATTTTTTGACACTTCTACACTGAATAACACTGAACAATTGCAGTTAGAACAAGAAATTAGACAATTAGATTTAGAAAATGCCTAAGAACCAACCATAGATAAACATAATAAGATAACATACTAAAATATTGTATTGTTGATAAAAGGAGACCAAGTCTTTAAGAATTGGTCCACTTTGCCTAGTAGGAGGAATCTCATTTCTCCAAGATGTAGCGTTTCTGACATATTTGAAATCCACATTTTATTAAAGAGTCCATGATTTTCCCCCTTCAGCCTTTGCATCCAGCACATCATTTTTTGACACTTCTACAATTTACAACAATAGCCCACCACGCGTGATGTCTTCCCATTCCTGCTTTCCATACAGAATATTCTCTTTGTGACTCTCTGGTTTGTTAATCCCTCCCTCCTCTCCAAGCACTTTCCTGCGCAACTGTGGGTGGTCTAATGTCTGTACACCTTCACCCTTGCCACCATCCGGGGACCCATAAAGTTTTTCCAGGTGAGGCAGAGATTGGCAGGCACCTTCTTGAACCTGGTCTATTGCATTCAATGCTCCATGTGGTCTTTTCTGTATCAAAGGCTGATCAGGCAACTGCATTACCAAGCACCAGCGTTCTGTCTCCCTTGGACATGTGGAGCACCCGGTCAGGCCCCCCTCAGTCCCTTATCCCCAGACCCTCCTACGCATAACACCCTGCCCCCACTCATTCCCCATCCAATCCATTTGTACATCACCCACAGTTCTCCCATCAGGGCACCCGACCCATCCTGTTCTCATCTGCCCATTCCACCCTCCCTTTTTACCTCCTAATTACCTGCCTAATTACCTCCTGCAGACATGTCCCAACCTCTGGTTATCTCATCATCACAAGTTATAGTAGAATTAGGCCATTCAACCCATCGAGTCTACTCTGCCATTCAATCATGGCTGCTCTCAGCCTAGTGGCTGGCTATTTAATCACTTGACCTGTTGTCATTTATACTAAGGAATTTGCATCTTAGTTTTACAGACGCATGCCTATGTTTCTACTTAATTGTTAGGAGTTTGAACTATCGAACAAAATAAATAAATTGGCAAAGAATATGTTTCATTATGTTTCAGATGAAAATGTGTTGGCAGTACTCAGCTTGGTAGCACCAATCTATAGAGAAGCCAGTTTTAGTTCCTGACTTTTCATCAGAAGTGGCCCAAGTTAGAGATGACTAGCTTTAGGATGTGACAAACGGTAGTAATAAATAAGAAGCATGGTCTAATGAGCTGGAAATCGGGAAAGATTAAATAACAACATGGATATTGCAATGCAAAAAAAAGTTAAGTTGTGCTTTGGTAGCTCATTCCACTCGTGTAGCTTACAACTGAGTGATATGAAGATTTACATTTTCCAATGCCCGCCTACCCTCAATCCCCTTCCACCTATATCCCTCCCTCTGGCTTTACATTCCACTCTTCACTCCTTATCTTACACTGTTTTGTCTCCTTTTTATATCTAGCCTTTGTCCACCCGTCTGCCAATCAAAACCTCCCTCACTTGTAGCTGCCTGTTGCTAAATAAAAACTAATTGTTAAAAATTCCTGGCCCTTGAAGTAACTGAATTGTCCACTGAGAATCGTTACTGTATGCGATATGCAAGATTAAATATATCTGGTTAAAAGTCATATCTCTGCTTTATCGAATTGCCTCTTAGTTCTAGTCTGATCAGTTGTGAATCAATTTTCTCAATCTCTGCCCGGCATCAGCTATTTCATTCTGTTCCAATTCATCCTTGTTCCAACTGCTTGTAAGAACAAAGCTTTGAGGAAACAACCAAACCTAATTGTTAATTTTGTTATAATAATTGTCAAGAATCTTTTTTAAACAGAGGTGAACAAGGATATTTATTTTTTGTTATACAGTATTTCCAATCAAAAATCAATTAATGGTAAGCTTAAAGACCAAGAAAACTATTTAAAAGTGTGAAAATGAAAGTGTCTTCAGAAGAGCAAAGCTTCTGGATACTATGGTGAACAAGAACAATGATTTATTCTTCTGCTCCATACAGTGTTAATGAAAATTGTATAATTGTATAAATTAAATGCATAATGGAGAAATTGGCTGCTAGTTGTAAAATGTTGTTTTTGTTTTTACAGTAACAACAATCACACAGAGGTGCAAGGGATCTCAATGGCTATAAGTAGTCATATGAGCAAGGCTCCCAGTAACACATTTCATCCTCAGGACTTCTCTGATCTTATTAGTTTCATTTTGTATGGAAGTTGCCACAGAATTGGGTAAATTTTAATATTAGTTTCTAAACCCATCTCAAATCTGTGCATTTTGATTTGCATAATTTGTCATGTATTTGTCATGTACACTCAGCATGTTTGTAATTGACTCGGCAACATCAAAACATCTCTTGCCAATCAAAATCTATTTATAAGCAGAAAAAAAGATAGTTGGACACAGTGTTACTTTTTGCATGTTACTTTTAAGAGAGCCAACAATGTTTCAATGTACATTATAATAGATTAATATTCTGTGAAATTGCTGTACGTTTTGTATTTCTTTCAGCAAAGATCATTGGCTGGAAAGATTGTTTCACAGCTGTCAGAGATTAGACAAATGTGACCAGTTGACCATACCTCGAAACCTATTGAAAACTGAGGCTGTGTTATGGCAGTGGGCTGTGTGGGAAGCAGCACAATTTACAGTGCTTTCAAAACTAAGGACACCATTGGGCAGAGCACAGGATACATTCCAGACGATTGAAGGTAGTGATAAATTTGTCATTCTACAATCTTGTTTGTAGTGAGCAATCTATTATCTTGGCGTTGCCTTTTCCAGTGGTCTGTAAGCTAGTAACATATTTGGATCAATCAACGTGGACAGTTAAATACACCTTTCAGGATGCTATCTAAAAAAAATAATTGAGTGATTAGCTTAAATACTCCAATTACAAACAGAACGTAGCGAGAGCCAGACAAACGGACTGGCCTTCATCCTGCGTGACTGACACCAGTCTGGCCCAATAGGAGAAGGGATCGCCCTCTGGGCAGTCAGCTGTGGCCACTGAGGAGGGTTGCATGGTGCGGAGCGTCTCTGTTCTAGGCCCTTCCCAGTCTCCCGATCGTCCCAGAAACCCACACTGGCCGGGAGAGGCCACAACCCGGAGTCTCTCTTGGATGTCAGCGCTAAAATGGTGGCGGAGAAGTAGACCTAACGAAACAACTTGTTTTGTTAGGTCTATATTGGTGTGTGCCAATGTTCGATTTCAAATGGTTTATTAATGGAAAGGGTGTGGCTCCCCAAACAATCTTAGCCAAAATAGCATAGTTTTTTCTCTCTCTCACCACAACTTTCTTGTAGCCTATGACTAAGTTAATACTATTCATAAAAGTAATGCTTGCTCGGCAATCGTCTTCTTCAAAAAAACAAAATTTGTAAAGTGAAACACTTTGTAGTTATAGCAGAGACTGAGACTCGCGAGAGAAGGTTGAAAAAACGAAGGCAACGAAAGCTGTGGGAGCATGCGAGTGCACAACTGATCCGGCCTGCGTGAAGTCACATTTGCCCAATCCGGCCATTGTGCTAAAATGAGTTTGATACCCCTGAACTAGACCAACGTGGACCCATTGGGTCACCCTTCCCCAACACAATATTCCCCCAGTAGCACTCACCTATTCACATCGCTGGATGTTAAAATGGCGATCCCGGCCCGGCAATCCTCCCCCAGCTGCGCGGGCGAGGCTGACGGGTCCCAATTGTGACGCGAGTCAAAGTGGCAATCTCAAAATGGCGGCGGGCCCGGCAACCCCCCAACTCAGGAGTTCCCTGAGACATGAAAATTATTTCAAGGGTTCTGCAAGGATAAAAACGTTGAGAAACGCTGCTCTATATCAATAGATAAGTGCATGACTAATTAATTGCTGTTTAAATACATGGAGCATAGAACAGTACAGCTCAGGAACAGGCCTTTCAGCCCGCAAGGTAACAAACATGGTCCCAAAATTAAACTAATCTTCTGTGCCTTCATGTGACCCCACCATTCCTTGCAAATTCATGCCTATCTAAAAGCCTCCTAAATGCCACTCTTGTTTCTGCCTCTAATACCACCACTGGCAGTGCGCTCCAGGCACCCTCCACTCTTAAGTGTAAAACTCTTAAAAATTGCCCTGCACGTCTCGTTTAAACTTTGCTCCTCTCGCCTTAAATTTATGCCCTCTTGTCTGACATTTCCACTGTAGGAAAAAAGTTTTGTCTATCCTGTCTACACACCCCATAATTTTATATATACCCCTATCAGATCTCCCCTCAACCTCTGACATTCCAGAGAAACCAATCCAAGTTTGTCCAACTTCTTGTTGTTAATACCCTCTAATTCAGGCAGCATTCTGGGAAACTGCTTCTGTGCGTTCTCCACGCGTTCTCCAAAATCGTCACATCCTTCCTGTAATGGGGCAACTCTATGTAATACTCCAAATACAGCCAAACCAAAGTTTTTTTAAAATATAACTTCCTGACTCAATATCCCAATCAATGAAGACGAGCATACCTGCTTTACCACTCGATCTACTTCTGTTCTCACTTTCGGGGAGCTATGGACTTGGACGCAAGATCTCTCTGGAAATCATTCTTGCTTGAGGGTCTTTTATTAACTATATACTTTCCCCTTGCGTTCAAACACGGAATGTGCAACACCTCACTCTTGTTTGGATTAAATTCCTTTCTGCCATTTCTCCACTCCTTTCTGTAGCTGATCAATATCACAGGACATCACCTGCTCAAATACCTGCAGCTCTGTTAGAAAATTACTGTCAAGAAAAGTTTGTTTTCACGTAGTTACTGGATTTGATCTAAATATGTTATCAAATGGGAATCTAATTTGTGTTTTGTGTCTCAAATGTAATTAAGCCTGCCTGTTGGATTATTGATGTTGAATGTACTATTTATAGCTGTATATCATTAATAATGGAACTTTGACTTCTAAAATTACAGGTATTATTAGGAGTCTGGCTGCACATACTTTGAATCCTGATCAAGACATTAGTCAGTGGACAACAGCTGACAATGATGAAGGGCACACTAGCAACCAATTGAGACTTGTTCTTCTACTTCAGTTTTTGGAAAATCTTGAAAAGTTGATGTATAATGCCTATGAAGGATGTGCTAATGCACTCATGGCACCACCAAAGGTCAATATCAATTTTTATCTTTAAGTTGGTGTATTTTTATGTTCTTAAGTGCTGAGTGATTTAAGTTTTGAAACCATTATCATATATTACAGGTTATTAGGACTTTTTTCTACACAAATCGGCAGACATGTCAAGACTGGTTAACACGAATTCGAGTTGCTATAATGAGGGTTGGCTTGCTGGCTGGGCAGCCAGCTGTGACCGTCAGGCATGGGTTTGATTTGCTAACAGAGATGAAGAACAGTAATGCAGCTCAGGTAGGTAAAACAAATATAATTGTCAAGAAGATGCATATAAAATATGGTGTGCTATTAAGCAATGTTTCTGCAGGAGATTTTTTTCTGGTAACTTGGTATAATCACCAATTATATTAAGTGGCTGTTGTGAGAAATAATTGTGGTAGAGTAAAATATTCTGCTAAATGGAATTTTTAAAAAAACTTCAGTGCAACAGTAGGAACAACTACTTGTATTCCATGAGTAGGAATTTACTGCTGAAAACAAAATCAATAAACCAGGCACATTACTACAACCTTCAAACTGTCTTTGGCTCTTCTCAGCAAACTCCATGTGCATCTATATATATCATCAAACATCTCTGTTATACACTTGTCCCTGCCTCTTTACAGGATGCACTGTAGTTACATTGTAAGCCAATGATCCTGAATTGTGTTCAAATCCTATTACTGCAGTTAGTAATTTAAATTTGGGACAAAAATTGAAAACTGGATCAGCGGTGATGCTCTACCTGGAGCTTTTCAGCGTACTACATCCAAATCCAGATCTTGTTCTGTTTATCCATTGTTATTTGCATCCATTCTCTACCCCAGCGTTTCTCAACCTTACCCTTGCGGAACCCTTGAAATAATCTTCATGTCGCAGGGAGCACCTACATACAAATTATTATATATCCTTATTAATCTCTTTCTTTCTCTTTCATAAACTTAAAGTTCATAAGACAACCATAATATATTTTTCTGATGTGTGAAAGATACATCTTCTAGATGCGCTGGGATGCATCCTCAGTGATGTGACCTGGGGTCATCGGGTGTTTCGGGTCTCACAACATCAGACACCCTTGCCCAGGCGACCCAGCCGGGATTGATCAACCGACTTGCGTCCCAGCAGCAACCGCCCACGGATCAGCCCTCTTAATCCAAAGCCACCTAGTGGCTTTCTCTGCGGCTTCACTTGCGGATTGAATGGCCCTCTTCTTTGCCAGCACCGTAACGCCCAACTGGTTGAGGACTTTGCAGAGTGAGCGTCCTGCAAAGCCTCTATAGCCCACCTCTATGGGCTCATAGTGTGTCTTCCAGCCTCTGTCCTGGCACATCTCCACCAGTTCCTGGTACTTTGCGCGCTTCCTCTCATTAGCCTCTTCAATACGCTCTTCCCAGGGCACTGTCAGTTCCAGAATGATCAGCTATTTTGTCACTTCGGAGGTGATGATCATATCTGGCCGGAGTGATGTTGCTGTGATGTGCTGTGGAAACTTCAGCTGTTTGCCCAGATCGACGTGCAGCTGCCAGTCAGTGGCTGTGTAGAGGAGGCCCGTCCTTGTTTTTGGTTGTGGTCGGGGCTTCTCTCCAGCTTTGACAAAAATGATTGATTTCTTTGGGGCATGGTGGTGTTTGCTGTTACAGATGGCAGTGGCTATGCTCTCAGCAACCACCTTGAGCACCTGGTCACGCCGCCACCGATAGCGACCTTCCCCAAGAGACTTTGGGCAGCTGCTGAGGAGATGTTCTAATGATCCTCTTCCAGAACAAAGTGGGCAGGAAGGTGTCTCGCTCTTGCCCCAGACGTGGAGGTTTGCTGGACTTGGTAGGGCATCGTAGACAGCTTGGACAGGGAACCGGATGCGCTGGAAGTCTGCCTGCATGATGTTTGACCAGGTAATCCTGCGCTGCGGTATGCTCTCCCACCTTGTCCACGCTCCCTGCTGCCTGAGCCCCACCGTCCTGCTCACACGCTCTTCCTCCACATCTGCTCGGACCTCTTCCTGGATTAGATGGTGTCTCTCCTTGCCCTGGGCCTTGCCAACCGGTGTCTTAGGGAAGTATCCCAAACCCTGTCTGCCAGTTGCCATGACTCCTACCAATGCCTTTTGCCTTGGGCGTGACTCTGCCACCTCCACTGCTTTCACCGCCCTCCATTTCCTCCCTGTTCTCACCTCAATGCCAGCCGATGACACCTTCTGGTCCCTGGAGTCCCGGTACTGCAGTGCCTCTCTTGTTCACGCCACCATAAACTCTTCCGTGAGGCCACTGAATGGGAGCTGCAAGATGTTACTGGTCCCATACAGTGCAGCACTGTTGAGGCTGCGGGGAAGGCCAAGCCACCTGCGGAGAAAGCCGCTGACCTTCCTTTCGAGGGACTCAACTGTGGTCAATGGAACAGCGTAAACCAGCAGAGGCCACAGGACCCGGGGCAGGATGGAATGCTGATAGATCCAGGCCTTGAATCTGCCTGGCAGTCCTGACTTGTCGACTTTGGTGAGCCAGGCTTCAAGGTCTTTGATGGACTTTTGAATGGCGGCAGAGTCTTTCAGAGTTGCGTCAAAAACCTTCCCTAAGCTCTTGACAGGTTGCTCAGTGATGGAGGGAATGGCAGTTCTGGATAGTAAGAAGTGGAATCTGTCAGTTACCTTCCCCTTCTTCAGCACCATGGACCTTGACTTCGTTGGCTTGAAACTCATCCTTGCCCAGGTGATAAGTTTCTCAAGACCTTGTAGGATCCACCTACATCCTGGGACCGATTTTGTGGTGAAGGTAAGGTTGTCCATAAAAGCTCTAATTGGGGGCTGTCGCACACCAGACTTGGTTAGGGGGCCTCTGCATTCCACCTCGGCTGACTTGTCCACCATGTTCATGGCAAGAGCAAAAAGAATAACAGAAATGGTGCATCCCGTAATTATTCCTTTTCCAAGCCGATGCCAGTCTGATGTTTCTGACCCAGAAGTCACCCTCAGCCTGAAATTATGGTAATAATTCAGGATCAAGTCCTTGCTCTTGCTGGGAACATGGTGTCAGTGTAGTGCAAGCTCAACCAGTTTGTGCGGTATGGACCCATAGGCATTGGCGAGGTCCAACCACAGAACAACTAGGTCGCCTCTGTTTTCATGGGCTTCTCTAATGAGCTGCATAACTACTCCAGTGTGCTCCACGCAGCCGGGAACTCCCGGAATCCCACCCTTCTGCACTGAGGGGTCAATGTAGCTGTTTCTGAGGAGAAACTCAATCTTCGGGAGACAATGCTGAAAAACACCTTCCCGTCGACGCTCAGCAGCGAGATTGACCGAAACTGATTGATGTTCTTTGAGTTTTCCTCTTGGGATCCAAACTCCCTCAGCGCACCTCCACTGGTCAGCAACTCTCCCCCTTCGCCATGCCACCTTCAAGATCTTCCATAGGTGTCGAAGGAGCTCTGGGCAGGGCTTATACACTATGTTAGGTACGCCACTAGGGCCTGGAGCAGAGGCTGAGCGTGCCGCCTTGATGATCTCCTCAACCTCCTTCAGACTCGGCTCCCTCAGATTGAACTCTGTTGTTGGGGGGGCTGGGCTGATGAGAGCTTTGTTGGGTTCGAGCTCCAGTTCCCTCATTGGATCGCTCAGGGTGTCATGGAGGAAGCGATTTACTTCACCTGTTGAGCACATGAGGCGACCACTGTGCTTGTCCCCAAGTAATCGCTTGGTAAAGCCAAAAGGATTGGAAATGAACGCAGCTCGCTTCCTAGCTCTCTCTCTATCTCTTCTCCTGTGCCGCTCTGCTCTGCGGAGGGTCATAAGCCTTTTCCTTAGGATGTTTCGTAGTTCGGCCAAGGCTTGCTTCTCCTCATCGGTAGATCTCTTGTACTGGTTTTTGAGGGTTCGAAGCTCCAGCCGCAGTTGATGTATTTTGGTGGCCCTGCGGTTCATGGTGTAGGTGGTGGGCTTGGTGATACCTTTCTCGCGATGGCTGAATCTTTCCGAAGCATAACTGACTCTGATGGCAGTCATTGTTTGGAGTCGGCGATCTACATCTGCTTTGGCTGTGGCTTGAATGATGTTGGTCACGTCTTTGTCAAACTGCAGCCATTCATTCCGGTTGCTGGCTGGGGTCCCCTCAATCCGTTGCTGTGGAACTACTCTGCAGGGGTTGGGAGACTCTAGTGCGTGGAGGGACTGGGCTCTGTGGGGTGAGTCCTGGCCGGGCTCCTCCTGCGTCTCACCAGGTTCAAGGCCTGTGCGGTGCACCTCTTTCTCCTTCTCCGAGCATTTCATTCTTGCCTGATTGATTTTTAGGCCACGGTGGTTCTTACACAGCTTTCCGCAAATGCATCTTATAATCGTAGTCAGTTCGTTTGCGTGGGTCAATAACCTTTGGTCCGTCCTATTGGAGATCTCATCCTCCCCCCCCCCCCTCTCGGGATCTCCTGGGGGTATTTTTCATTAGGCCTTTCTGTAGCGATTGTTGGGTGTCTCTCACGAAAGACACAGACTGGGGTGCTAACCCAGCCTGTCCCGGGTGCCGTCTTTCCGTGCCGTCAACTGTCTCTCCAGTAGTCACCAAACTATTCTTGGTTGTCACCCAGTCTATTCCTAGGTGTCACTGACTGAGCCATGATCCAGTGTGAAAGATACATCTTCTATATGCGCTGGGATGCATCCTCAGTGATAACTGGTTTAAGCAAAAAACAACACGTTTTTCTCAAGTTTATCGACAATGCAAAAAAGTCAAACTGCTTGTTCAAAACTGAAGCAAATATAGGCAAACAGAACTAACCTTGGAGGAGAGAGAGTGAAAGAGAGAAAACAACACACACAAACTTTTCATAAACACCAAAAACATACATATATAAACTTTTCATAAACTAACAAAAATAAACATAAACATACATTTTTAAAATTCATATAACGTCACTAAATGATGGGTAAAACTTGCTAAATAATGTGGGTGAATGAGGGACTGTAACTGCACTCCAGGAAGCACAGACAGGACTGATGAAGACCATGCATGTGTCTGTACTCGAGTGAATCATTTGATGATACCTAAATCCGCCAGGTACAGCTTCTGTCCACTGACCACTAAAGTGTTTCACACTGGCACCGTATAGGCATTGCTAAATATGACGTTGCTAAATATGCTGTATAGATGTCGCTAAATATGCCGTAAGTGTATAATAAAATTACGAATATGAAATTAACCACAAAAATGACTCAAATTAATTTACATGTGATTAGCCTATTTATCACTCTTTTTCTCGGAACCCCTAGCGACCTCTCATGGAACCCTAGTGTTCCGGGAAACCCCGTTTGAGAAACACTGCTCTACCCACTAGGGCTATTTACAGAGACCAATTAACCAACAAACCCGCACGTCTTTGAGATGTGGGAGGAAACCGGAGGAAATATGCGCTGTCACGGGGAAAACGTGCAAAATCCACACATATAGCAGTGAAGGTCTGGATTGAACTAGGATCTCTTGCCATAAGGCAGCAGCTCTAACACCTGCACCATTATGGTGCACTTGTATTTGAACAAACATTGGATTGATGTGGGTTCATGAGCATCCCTCTTTCAATGCTGTTGGAGTTCTATGTATGAGTGTAAGAAGCAAGAACAAATGAGAAATGCCTGGTTGATGCAGCCCTGTCACTTGTATGTCATTCTGTCACAAATGTCCATTTTCAAATGGATTCACTTTGATATCAAGAGAGAGTTTTGGGACTCAATATTCCATGTTGCTGAACTAGAACTAACTCATGGCATGTTTTCAGTTCACTTGTAGCACTAGGATTGATGCAATGAAATAGTTTAACCAATTTTATTCTCTCCGTAAAAGCCTTTCAAACTTGAGATTTCAAAACCATGCTAGGCATACCAAATATGCTAGGTAATGCAATATTTTCTTGCACTTACTACCGCTTCAGTGCAGTTTCGTGGGAACCTAAATATTAGAAACTAAAATTGAGGCCAGCTTATCATTGTATTTGAGATCCTGACAATTGATTACATTTGATGATCATCTCAAAGTGAAATATTTTGTTCTCAAGCTAAAATGAGTTCAAATATTAAACCAGATCTTTTAGTAGGATATTCAAATGCATTTCAAAGCATTGAGTATATTATTTGCCCTCTATGTTTTTCTGCATCCAGTAGTTTATTCATAATTGTAAACTATTCTGCTTATTCCAAAGGGAAATGAAACGGAGGTGACGGTGATGATGATCGTTGAAGCACTATGTGAACTGAATTGCCCTGAGGCCATACAAGGAATGGCTGTCTGGTCTTCTGCAATTCTGGCAAAGAATCTCCTGTGGATAAACACTGTAGCACAGCAGGCTGAAGGAAGGTATAAGATGTGCAATTTGTAAATTTAGTTATTGTTTAGTTCATTGTTACGTGTACTGCGGTACAGTAAAAAGCATTTTTTGCTTGCTAATGAGTCAACGGAATGACCACATGATTACAATCGAACATCCACGGTGTATAGATTTGTGATAACGGGAATAAAGTTTTGTGCAAGATAGTCTAAAGGCCTCCAGTGAGAGAGATAGTAGCTTAGGATTGCTCTCTAGTTGTTGATAGGATGGTTCAATTGCCTGCCAAGTCAATGGATATTTTAAAGGCAGATATTGATAGATAGATTCTTGCTTATTATTACGGGTTAGTTATCGAATAATAGCATTGAGTCTAATCTGAATGAAAAATTGATAAAGTCTGGAGGCCATATCTGCCAAGGAAAAAAAAAACTGGATTAGGGCTGAGTTATGAGGAAGGCATTCCAGCCAAGTGAAATTTGAATGAAAGATTACATAAAGTGTACAAGCCGTGCTCTAGTCCAGTGCTTCTTAAACTGGTGAATGGTTCCCCCAAGCGCGAATTAAATTATTTTGGGGTGAATTACTTAATTTATTCAGACATTTATATATTTTTCTATACTTAAAAGCATTGCCATTAATGTGGTAAGTAAGCTCTTATTGGTTTTAATGGCAGTGGAGCTGGAAATTTGATGTTTTTTTCTCTCTACCTATGGTTTTCTCATTTCAAAGTAGCAAGATATTTCCCAAATTTACTGTAATATAATCTTTTAGGGAAGACCATGGTTTTTTTGAGCTAGTTTCCCAAGAAACAAACTGCAGTAATCAAAGCCCGAAACGGTAGGATGGGGCTGAAGCCTAGTGTTCCGTCGTTGGGATGTTTTTTTTTTATCATTCTAATAGAATGATTTTCCAACTCCAGTGGTAATTAAACTCTATTTTCACTCCTAGCTTTCGTTACATATTTTTGGATGTTCAAAAAGTTGAATAAAATAAACACTTAAGAAATAAGTTAATTTATGTTTTTTGCTCATGTGACAAAATAAATTATATATAAAATTATACACGGGAGAATAAGACGAAAATTACCAAAAAACATAAGAAAATGCAGTCGAGGGTGAATGAAATTTTGTGATAAAGACTCGGGTGAATGTCACAGTAATAATTTAAGAAGCACTGCTCTAGTCCATTCAGTAGGTATGTTATTTATGTTTAAGAATAGAAATGGAGGATAGTGTAACAATGTTTTGTTTTTTTGCCGCATTGCAGAATCAGTGAATTTCCTGGCAATTTTATCCCAAGCTGACATTGTCTTACCTAGCGTGTAATGTTTGCATGCATATTTATGACAGGCTGTAATATAACTTGCTAGAATCATAGAATATCATGATAATTTTCTTGTGTTCTTTGTCATAACTTGGAGTGAAAAGATTTTATGGCTGCATGTGACAAACCAAACAAAACAGGAACTCCAGATGCTGGTTTATTGAAAGAAACACTTTGTTAGAGCACTTAGTGGGTCAGGCAGCATCCCTGAAGGAGATGGACAAGCAGCATTTTGGGCCAGATTCTTGGTACTAGGGGAGAGGATGCTGTAAGAATGCTGGGGGCAGGATAAAGCCTGGCAAGTGATCAGTGAATACAAGTGAAGTGTTTTTAATTGGCAGGTGGTTGGACAAAGAGTGGAGATGAAAAGACAGTGTGAGATAAAGGGTAGAGGAGGCGTGAAATGTGAAGCCAGAGAAAGGTATTGTGATGGAAGGAGACGGAGCAGCGAGCAGGGGAAGGGAAAATGAAATGGGTACGTAACCTGGTGTGGCACAGGGAAGAGGGCGAAAAAGGGGGTTCCCATCAGAAATTGGAGAATTTAACGTTCATACCATTGGATTACAAGCTGCCCAAGTGGAATATAAGATGCTGTTTGTCCATTTTGTGTGTGTGGCCTCACTCTGGCGATGAAGATGGCCCAGGGCAGAAAGGTCAGTGTGGAAATGGGAAGGGGAGTTAAAATGGCTCGTAACTGGGACATCCATCAATCTGAAGAAGGGTCCCGCCCCCATAACATCGCCTATCTATGTTCTCCAGGGATGCTGACCTGCTGAGTTACTCCAGCACTTTGTGTCTATCTTAGTGATTTCATTGCCTAGTGTTGAGAAGCTCCTTGAAATTAGAAAGACTAAAGATGTAATGTAGATGGTGGTGTTACCACCTTGATTTTCCTGTAATGTTGCTCTGCCAGGGATAATTTGGTACTTTATTCTCTGCAGAATTCTATTTGAGATGACATTTAAAACCAACATTTCTTTCATAATTCTGCATTCTGTTTATTGCTTCAGATTTGAAAAGGCAGCAAATGAATACCAGGAACAGCTGTGTTCCATGACAGGGGTAGACTGCTCCATCAAAGGCCTTGACAAATCCCTTCTCAAAGTACCTAACAGCAGTAGCGGTGGTAATTTTGCCAGCCCTAAGCATGCAGGGAATGGTGAGTGAATGATTTGTATATATTTAAAAATACAATAATTATTAAAAGGGCTGGTGAATATTCTTGCTCTGAGTGGCATAATTTTAGGCTGGTTGACCAGCCTCTGTTTGGATTGTAAATCTGAAAATGACCAGTACAATGGCAATAGAAATGCCCTTTTGGATACATTTCAAAAATAATGAATGGGCTATAATGTTTAAAGAGCTATAGAAGTTCATATAGTTTTTATAAGCCTGAGGTTTGAACACTAGTTTAAACCCTATGCTGTTTTTGTTTAATTCTTGCCTTCATATGCTTTCTCTCAGCATTGAGGATTTCACTACAGTTCTGTCGGTTTGGAAATGACTTATTCCAATGCAGGATCCACAGATTTTGTTCACTCTACTGCTGGGCTTGACCTCCATTTACCTTGGTGGGAGAGATTCCAAGTGCTTCGGGCTTCTCTTTCCAGGCCCAGGTTTCCAATGTGTTGCGTATTATCAAGGAGGCCATATTGTCGAATCAGAGTTTTTTGTCCACTTGGAGATTGCTTACTATGATGGAGCTGAGAGTATTAGCCTATTTTGGAAGTCTAATGTCCAAATGTGCTGAAGCTGGTGGACTAGTTTGGGAAATTAAATGAAGAAACAAGGACCTGCATATGCTGGTTTACAAACAAAATCAAAGTGTTGGGCAAACTCAGCAGGTCAGGCGGCATGGATAGGTAGATCCAGGTGAAGCAGGTTTTTGATTGGCAGCTGGTTGGACAAAGGCCAGAGATGAAATGACAAGACAAAAGCATGTGCGATATGGATAGAAGTGCGAACTGTGGGGGGGGGGGGGGGGGGTGGTGGTGGTGGTGGTGGTAGTGGAGGGGAATAGGAGTTTTGGTAGGTCACCTAAAATTGGAGACTTCAATGTCTATCCCACTGGGTTGGAAGCTGCCCATGTGGAATATGACGTGTTTATCCAGTAGCTTAACTCTGACGATGGAGCTGGCTCAGGAAGGAAGGGTCAGTATAGGAATGGTAAGGGGTTAAAATAGAGATCCAATAACCGTAGCAGACCAAACATAAGTTTTTGGCGAAATGCTAGCTCGCCGATGAAAAGGAGGCCACATCGGGAGCACCTGAGGAAGTAGATAGAGATGCACATGTAACACTCTCACCTTGAAGGACTGCTGGGGTTCTTGGATGGCTGCGAGGATATGGTCAGGTATTACACCCCCTGCAATTGCAGGGGAATGTACCTCGAGAAGGGATGGTTTAGGTAGGAAGGGATGACTGAACTAAGGAGTTGCGGAGGAGGCGATCTCTGTGGGAAGGGATGGGGATGGGAAGATGTGACTGGTAGTGGGATCAGGTTGAAGGTGGCAGAAATGTCGGAGAATGGTGTATTGGATGCAGAGGCTGGTGGGGTGGCAGACCAGGAAAGTTCCTTATTCTGTTTGGTGGGTGGGGTAGCAAGAACTATGGGACAGGGAGGAGATGCAAGTGAAGGATCTGTACAAGGGCATGTAGGATACCAGGTTTACTAAAGAAAGGACATCTTGAATGTAAAACCTCATTTTGAGAGCAGATGGAGCGGTGAAGACAGAAATTAAGTGTAGGTGATAGCATTTTTGCAATAGGACATCTCTCTCCCCTTTCTTGATCTATGTTTGTTCATCAGGGACAGGCTATCAACGAATGCCTACTACAAACCCATGATTCCCACAGTTATCTAGCCTATACCTACGCCTACCCTGCCTCTTTCAAAGACGCTATTCCCTACTCTCAATTTCTCTGTTTGTGCCACATCAGCTCCCAAGCTGATACTTTCAACTCTGGGGCATCCAATCTGCCCTCTTTCTTTAGTAAACATAGTTTCCCTTTGGCTGTCATAGATGGATCCCACACCCGCATCTCCTCTGTCCTGTAGGTCTGCTCTCGTTCCTCTCTCCCCGGACAGAACAAGGATAGAGTTCCCATGGTCTTTCACACCACCAGCCTCTGCATCCAACACATTCTCTGACAGTTCCGCCACCTCCAACATGATCCCACCACCATTGTCATATGTCCCAGATAGAACAATTAAATTCCAACTTACAGCAGCATTTACAGAATATGTAAACATAGTACACTGTAAATATAATAAACGAGAGGAAAAAAGTTGTGTGTATATACACATACTCACAAATACACACATTTAGATCATATTTAGATCATATTTAGATCATATATAGTATTGCAATAATAGTCTTATGTAGTTCAGAGCTTATTTCAGGTTGTAGTGTTTTATAGCCGAATGGGTGCGGAGAAGAAGCTGTTACTGAACCTGGGCGTTACAGTTTTCAGGCTCTTGTACCACCTTCCAGATGGCAGTGGTGAAATGAGTGAGTGGCCATCGTGGTGTGGGTCTCTGATGCTGGCTGCCTTTTTGAGGCAGCGACTCTGATAAATCCCTTCGATGGTGGGGAGGTCAGAGCCGGTGATGGACTGGACAGTGTTCACAACCTTTTGCCGTCTTCTTCGCCCCTGGGCATTCAAGTTACCAAACCAGGCGGTGATGCAACTAGTCAATATGCTCTCTACTGTGCACCTGTAGAAGAGAATCCTCTCTGACTTAACAAATCTCTGTAATCTTCTCAGGAAGTAGAGGCGTCGATGTGCTTTCTTTATAATTCAGTATGCTGGGTCCAGGAAAGATCTTCGGAAATATACACGCCCAGGAATTGGAAATTTTTATTTCTGTCCACCATTGTCCCATTGATGTAAACAACAATTTGGGTCCTCATCCGTTTTCCAAAGTCCACAATCAGTTCATTGGTCTTACTAACATTGAGAGCCAGGTCGTTGTGCTGACATCATTTCTATACTCTGACTCATCACCATCTGTAATTTGTCCAACAACAGTGGTGTCATCGGCAAACTTGAAGATGGAATTCGCGCTGTGTTCAGCTACGCAGTCGTGAGAATAGGATAGAGCAGGGGGCTGAGCGCACAGCCTTGAGGTGCTCCCAAACTGATTGTTATTGAGGAAGAAGTGTTTCTGCCAATTCGAACAGACTGTGGTCTGTTGATGAAGTCGAGGATCCAGCTGCAGAGAGATGCACAAACACCCAGTTCAGTGAGCTTGGTAACTAGCTTGGAGGGGATGATGGTATTGAACATCGAGCTGTAGTCTATGAACAACAGCCTGACGTATGTCACATTTTCTCATCCTTTCATCATCCACAGAGACTGTACCACAACTCCTTAGTTCACTTATCCCTTTGCTACCAAACCATCCCCATTCCCGAGGTACTTTCCCCTGCAGCCACAGGAGGAGTAACACCTTGGTGTAGTTTAGGAGTTATAGTGTACTAATGTGCATTCAAAGAAAAGGATTGCAATCAAGCTGTCAAGGGTTTAACATTTAGTGCAAGATAAAGTAAAATTAAAGATAGTTCAAAGGTCTCCATTGTCGATGGGAGGTCAGTCGGGACCGCTTACCCTATGGGAGAGGGACAAAGAGGGGTGAGCCTGGTCCTTGATGATGCTGATGGTGTTGCCAAGGCAGCATGAAGTGTAGATGGAGTCAATGGAAGAGTGGTAGGTTTGCGTGATGGTCTGGGCTACATCCACAACTTTCTGCAATGTCTTGTGGTCATGGATGGAGCTGGTCCATATACATGTGTAGGAAAGAACTGCAGATGCTGGTTTAAATCTGGACGCAAACAGTCTGTCCAGGTGAGGCAGAGGTTCACTTGCAGCTCCTTCTGCCTCATCTACTGCATCTGCTGTTCCAGGTGTTAACTGCTCTATATCAGCAAGACCAAGCGTAGTCTTGGCGATCGTTTCGCTGAACACATCTGCTCAGTCTGTCTTAACCTGCCTAATCTCCTGGTGGCTCAGCAACTCCCCCTCCCATTCCCAATGTCCTTTCTGTCCTGGGCCTCCTCCATTGTCAGAGTGAGGCCCAGTGCAAACTGGAGGAACAGCAGTTCATATTTCGCTTGAGGTAGCTTACACCCCAGCGGTATAAACATTGACTTCTCTAACTTCAGATAGCCGTTGCTTTCTCTCCCCTCCCCCTTCCCAGTTCTCCCACTATCTTACTGTCTCCGACTACATTCTACCTTTGTCCCGCAACCCTCCCTTGACCCTTGACATCAGTCTGAAGAAGGATCACCCATTCCTTCTCTCCAGAGATGCTGCCTGACCCGCTGAGTTACTCCAGCATTTTGTGTCTACGTTTGGTCCATATACATCCTCCCTCACATCCATCCAAGGATCCCAACAGTCCTCCCAGGTGAGGGACGTTCCAGTACACCACCTCTAACTTCATCTACTACATCCAATATTCCTGTTGCGGCTGCCTTTACATCGGACCAAGTGTAGACTCAGTGACCATTTTGCTGAAAACTTGCACATGGTCTGCCAAGGCCTCTGTAACTGCCGGTTGCTAACTATTTTAACTCCCCTTCCCATTCCCACACTGACCTTTCTGTCCTGGGCCGCCTCCATTGCCAGAATGAGGCTGTGCATGTAAGCACCTCGTATTCTGCTTGGATAATCTACCAAACCCACATCCTGTGCACCATTTGCACACTTCATCTTGGCACTGTCACTAATATTACTTTTTTTTAAATAGCTGAAAGCAAGAAGACTGTTCTTACAAAGCAAAGTGATACATCCCCTGAAGTAGTGAATTATTTGGCAAACAAAGCTTGTGAATGTTACATTTCATTAACTGACTGGCCAGCAGTGGAGGAATGGCAAAATTCTACATTAGCCTTGAAGAAAGGAACTAATGGATCATCCATTCACATGAAGGCTGATTTAAACTACATCAGGTTAGCAACTTCATACTGTAATGTCTAATTTGTACATTGTCTAT
Organism: Raja brachyura; assembly: GCA_963514005.1. The sequence continues at coordinate 340,806 of OY740801.1, read as the reverse complement.
ACAATCAACTTGCCTGAACAATGTATGTTTTGAAAGGCAAGGGCATCTCCATTTGGCAGAATATTACAATTATAAAAATTAATTAGACTGAAGCTCAATCTGCAGAAATGATCAGATGAGAAGAATCTAATACCTTGGTGATTCTTGTTACAGAGCTCTCGGTAGTTTTGAATGTGGTGATTTTTCTGCATGTCAGGAACAACTGGAATTATTACCTGGGGAGGATATCAATTTCATAAATGGAGCTGCTAAAGAAAAATTAGGTATGTAAGAATAACATCCTTTGAGTCGTGATTTGGAGTGCTTTCCCAGTAGAATTTAGATACAAAGTATCATTTATAACGTATAAGCAATTAAAATCCAGAACAAGGGGTCACAGTCTAAGGATAAGGGGGAATTCCTTTAGGACCGAGATGAGGAAAACATTCTTTACACAGAGAGTGGTGAGTCTCTGGAATTCTCTGCCACGGAAGGTAGTTGAGGCCAGTTCATTGGCTATATTTAAGAGGGCGTTAGATGTGGCACTTGTGGCTAAAGGGATCAGGGGGTATGGAGAGAAGGCAGGTACGGGATACTGAGTTGGATGATCAGCCATGATCACATTGAATGGCGGTAAAGGGCCGAATGGCCTACTCCTGCACCTATTTTTCTATGTTTCTAAATATAGAAGCCTCTTCTGCAATTAATTTACCCACCCTTGCCATTTATACTCTTGCCTGTCAACTTTTTGATTTCACCTCTGGAAATTCCATTTGTGGCATCAAAGGTCCATCAAGCTGCTGCAATGTCTGTTGCTGTACTTCAATTATCATTCCATGTGGTCCACACAAGTGATTATAATCCTATCTTTGATTTTGTACACAATACCTGACAATATTTATTTGGGTATCTAGTGCCTAAATCCAAACACTATACTCATGATTAGGTTTGACGCAACCATATTTTTAATATTTTAATGTATTTAAAAAATGAATAGTTTAATGATCTAGGCATAAGAGTGTCCTCACTTTGCAGAATATCTTACTTTTCTGTCTGGTGATTGCCTTTTATTAAACCAAAATCTGCTCATGAATGTAATCATGAAATCTGCTCATGTTTAAAAGTAAAGTGCATAGGTATATGGAAGGGAATGGAGGGGTATTGTCTGAGTGCAGGTAGATGGGACTAGGGGAAAATAAATGGTCGGCACGGACTGGAAGGGCCGAGAAGGCCTGTTTCCGTGCTGTAATTGTTATATGGTTATATGAATGGTTAGGAATTAAAAAGCTTAATAATTTGAAAGTTTTAAAATCACTGAATATCTTTTATGTCCAGTTGATAAACTGGTTGATAATGCACTTGATTTATGCCCAGAAATTCCATAATAGTTAACTTTTTATTACTTAACCTGGATAATTATCTAGTGTGTAAACGGTATAATGACACCTACATTTTTTTGCTTCTAATTGCCTCCTACATTTAGAGAAAAGCCTTGTTGATCTTCTGTGAATGTCCCAGACTTTACATTCAGCCTTATCTAAACCACTCATCTTTCAGGATAAACATCTCATCTCAGAATCAGAATGCCTTTTATTGTCACTATACACATGTACAGTGAGATTAAAAACTGCTCCTACTCAGTGCAAAAAAACAAGACAAAAAGGGGGGGGGGGGAGATAAGGTGCACAGTTCCTGCAGCGCTATATACATATTTATAAAAAGACAATGGATAAATAGAATGGATAATAGGATTCCTATATCCAGTATGGGTTACAGTTACAGTACAAATTACAAATTACAGTAGGTGGATAGATGAAAGTCCAGGCGTTAGGCTGTGAAGTCAATGCATGTGTGAGTTCAGGGAGATGATGGATTTTGGAAAGAAACTGTTCTTGAGTCTATTTGTCCTTGTGCTGATGCACCTATAGCGCCTCCCTGAGGGTAGCAGGTTGAACAGGCCAAATGCAGGATGGGAGCTGTCCTTGATAATGTTCTTCGCCCTGCTGAGGCAGCGGGTAGTGTAAATGTCCATCAGAGAGGGGAGAGGGCAGCCGATCTTCTGTGCTGCCCTGACTACCCTCTGAAGCCTCTCCCTGTCTGCCATGGTGCAGCTGCCGTACCATGCTGTAATGCAGTATGTTAACAGGCTCTCAATGGACGAGCGGTAGAAGGTCAGCAGCAGGTTGGAGTCTAGGTTGTGCTTCCTGAGGACCCTCAGGAAGTGCAGCCGCTGCTGAGCCTTCTTGATAACCGCTGTGATGTTGTCTGTCCAGGAGATGTCAGCGGAGATGAGGACGCCGAGAAACTGGAAGGTGTGGACCCTCTCCACACAAAACTCGCCGTTGATGTATAAGGGGGCTAAGTCGGTGCTGTGCTTCCTGAAGTCGACAATGAGCTCTTTGGGTTTTCTTGGTGTTCAGAGCCAGGTTGTTTTCTGAGCACCAGGCTGTCAACTTCAGGACTTCCTCAATGTAGGCTGCCTCATCTCCCCTTGAGATGAGTCCGACTACTATAGTGTCGTCAGCAAACTTGACGATTCGGTTGTTGTTGTGGGCCGGACTACAGTCGTGGGTGTAGAGACAGTATAGGAGGGGGCTTATCTAAAAAGAGAATAACCTTCCACATTAGATTTTACTGGTTGTGTGCTTGGGTCAACTGAAAGCTATTTCTAATTTTTATTTTCTAATTCTCCAATTTAATAATTGCTTTCTGGATATATTTATCTCCAGATTTAGCTGTTAATCTTTGAGGTGAAAATATGATAAATACTGAACATTCTTTTGTAGACATGAAGAAGCTGCTTCCAAATGTGATGAGTCCTGACCCAAGGGAACTTCAAAAAGCCATTGAGGTTCAACTCTTGAGAAGTGCAGTGTGTTTTTCCTCAACTATTGAACAAACCGAACAGGAAAAAAAGATCCAGAATAGCACTGAGTGAGTGTTAACAATCTGCTAACACTGTGGTAGTTGATTATGTTGGATGCAATTTGTTTCTGTTGTTTTTAAAAAAGCAACTGAATTTTTTTCGAACATATTTCTGAGAAGGTTCACAAATTCCATTTTTTTAAAATCTACATGAACCACATTTAAGAATAATTTGTGCCATTGCATATCTTTTGGAAAACATTAGTTCAAAAATTACTTGGTAATACTTAACTAATTTCTTTTGGCACTCTGGACCTGAGCAATTTGGTGGTCATCTTAATTGTGATGCATCAAAATTTTGCTTCTGTAATTTATGCTTTATCTTCCAATTAACATGGCACCGGGACCTGCAATATTTGTGACCTAAAGGTTTTTATAATCAAGAAGAAAAATTTGACATTGGAATGCTGAATATAATTTTGGTAAATGAGTCGCCTGCTGATGCATTTTAAAAGTTATCTTGTATCCATCTGTTCTAGAAACATTTTCTGATTGGCAGCAGTGCAGTCGGGGAGCGGTATAGCTATGTTTGGTGTTTCTTCCAGCATCTGGAATGAATTAGCAAGTGTAAAAATTACAAGTTTAGAAATAAGAAATTACTTTCTCAAAAGTAAAATGTATAATGAGATTTTTGACTGCATATTTATAAATCAGGCACACAGTGAAGTATCTGAAGCAGATGGCTCGGATTGCTGTGGGGCCATTGAGACTCTCCACATTATCAATGGCAGGGTCTCTGCCAATGATGAGCACGCTACAGCTGTACTGTTCAACTGCCCTTGAGAATACTGTGACAAACAAGTTGTCCACTGAGGTATGTTTTCTAATCTTCTAAGAGGTAGAACTTGTTAAAAGACATATCAAACACTTTACACTTCAATTGTCAAGTTTTCACCCAATCTTACAGTTTATCTATATCTTGCAGAATCCCAATGTCCTCATCACAACAAACTAGGAATCCTTAAATGTTATTCCTTCGCCAAGGCAGGGCTCGAAATTAACGGTTGCCCGGGTGCCAATTGCCAACTAAAGTCCCGCCGGGCAACCTAAAAGCTGTTCCATTTTGCCCGGTTTGGCAAGCACCCGGGATACCTGCCGTTCAACTCTGAATGGGCCCCCCTCTCTATCTCTCTCTGTCCCTTTCTGTCTCCGCCCGCCATCTGTGTTCGGGCCGTCGTGCTCCGCTCTCCGGCCGCTCCTCATCCGACGGCACGGCCGGCCGCCTTGCACATGCGCACAAGCACGGCCAGCACATCATCGGCCGACCTGCACATGGGCACTGGTCGGCGCCGAGCGCTTTCTCCCTCCCTTTGCATTGTTGGAGATCTGGCCACCATTGCTGCCTGGTCGCCGCCTCGCCGCGACCGCTGAAAACCAACGCAGAATCACTCCCTGGAGCTGGAGTAACTCCCTGGAGTAACTCTTGCTTCAGCGAGCAAGTGTTATTCCAAAAATATTTCAAATGGAATTTAAACTGGAGGTGATGAAGGGTCCACCACCAAACTCTGAACAATAACAGCCTATTGCACTTATATCTGTTTATTTATTGTTTATATATATGGTCTATGGTATATAGACACACTGAACTTTTATCTCCTGTTCTGTATTATGTTTACATATTCTGTTGTGCTGCAGCAAGCAAGAATTTCATTGTCCTATCTGGGACACATGACAATAAAACTCTCTTGACTCTTGACCTGGACTTAAGCAAAAAAGGGTTCTTGGGGGGGAAAAAAGAGCTACCTTAAATTTAGTTGCGTCTGGTTGGGTAACTATGTTAGGGTGAAGACTATTCCATGCTTTAATTGTGCGGGGGAACTCCATGGAGTAGTCAGCATCTCTGGATAGAAGAAATTGGTTGACATTTTGGGGAGAGGTCCTTCTTTAGACTCCCTCTGGTTTTAGTGTTTTTAGTTTAATTTAAAGATACAGCATGGAAATAGGCCCACCGAGTCCACGCCGACCACTGATCACCCGTACGCTAGTTCTATCCCACACATTAGCGACGTAAGTCAAGTGTCAAAAAGCTAGAGTAACTCAACAGGTCAGACAGAATCTCTGGACAAAAGGAAAATATTACGTTTTGGGTTGGGTCTGAAAAAGGTTCCTGCACACCTTTGGAATGTGGAAGGAAACAAGAGCACCCGGGGAACACCCATGCGATCAAAGGGAAAATGAATAAAATCCATACAGACAGCACCCATATTCACTATCAATTCCTGGTCTCTAGCACTTTTAGGAAGCAACTTTATGGCCAATGTACTGCCCCACCGTCTTGAACTGAATTAAAACACACAGTAGCTGTAAAGGGGGACATAGCGTCACTTAAGGGCCTGTCCCACCAGCACGCGACTCCATGCGGTGAGCGCGACGTAACATGGTCGCTTGAGCCGTCTGGCCTCGCGGGGCCGGTCCCACTTCGATCGCCGGAGCCATATAGAGTTGTGTGGAGCTGGTCCCGACATCGCGCGGGGCTCCGAAAAACTGACCGTGTTCAAAAATTCCGAGCGGCAAGGGTCTGTCGGCCCGCAGCTGCCTCGACGCATTACGCACCGCCTCAACATCGTGCCTCCGTCCCTCTCTATATGTGCCTCTGTGACCCTCTCTGTGTGCCTCCGTGCCCCTCTCTATATGTGTGCCTCCATGACCCTCTAAAGACTGCATGGATGAACTACAACAATTGTTCATCCCAGTTTGGCAAAAGAATAAATCAGGGAAGGTAGTGCACCCATGGATAACAAGGGAAATCAGGGATAAAACTACTTTGGTTCTGTCTTCACTAAGGAAGACATAATCTGCCGGAAATAGCAGGTGACTGGGGGTCAAATAAGGTGGAGGAACTGAGTGAAATCCAGGTTAGCTGGGAAGTGGTGTTGGGTAAATTGAATGGATTAAAGGCCGGTAAATTCCCCAGGGCAGATAGTCTGCATCCCAGATTACTCAAGGAAGTAGCCACAGAAATAGTGGATGCGTTAGTGATAATTTTTCAAAACTCCTTAGATTCTGGAGTAGTTTCTGAGGATTGGAGGATAGCTAATGTAACCCCACTTTTTTAAAAAGGAGGGAGAGAGAAAACGGGTAATTATAGTCCGGTTAGTATAACATCGGTAGTGGGGAAAATGTTAGAGTCAGTTATTAAAGATGGGATAGCAGTACATTTGGAAAGTGGTGAAATCATTAGACAAAGTCAGTATGGATTTACGAAAGGTAAATCATGTCTGACGAATCTTATAGAACTTTTCGAGGATGTAACTAGCAGAGTGGATAAAGGAGAACCAGTGGATGTGTTATATCTAGACTTTCAGAAGGCTTTCGACAAGGTCCCACGTAAGAGATTAGTATACAAACTTAAAGCACACGGTATTGGGGGTTTAGTACTGATGTGGATAGAGAACTGGCTGGCAGACAGGAAGCAAAGGGTAGGAGTAAACGGGTCCTTTTCAGAATGGCAGGCAGAGACTAGTGGGGTACCGCAAGGCTCAGTGCTGGGACCCCAGCTATTTACAATATATATTAATGATTTGGACGAGGGAATTGAATGCAACATCTCCAAGTTTGCGAATGACACTAAACTGGAGGGTAATGTTAGGTGTGAGGAGGATGCTAGGAGGCTGCAAGGTGACTTGGATAGGCTGGGTGAGTGGGCAAATGCATGGTAGATGCAGTATAATGTGGATAAATGTGAGGTTATCCACTTTTGTGGCAAAAACAGGAGGGTAGACTAATATCTGAATGGTGGCAAATTAGGAAAAGGGGAGATGCAACAGGACCTGGGTGTCATGGTACACCAATCATTGAAAGCAAATGGTATGTTAGCATTCATAGCGGAAGGATTTGAGTATAGGAGCAGGGAGGTTCTACTGCAGTTGTACAGGGTTTTGGTGAGACCACACCTGGAGTATTGCGTACAGTTTTGGTCTCCAAATCTGAGAAAAGACATTCTTGTTTCACCAGACTGATTTCTGGGATGTCAGGACTTTCATATTTGGAAAGACTGGATAGACTTGGCTTGTACTCGCTAGAATTTAGAAGACTGAGGGGGGATCTTATAGAAACTTACAAAATTCTTAAGGGGTTGTATAGGCTAGATGCAGGAAGATTGTTCCCAATGTAGGGGAGGTCCAGAACAAGGAGTCACAGTCTCCTTGATAAAGGAGAAAGGGGAATTCCTTTAGGACCGAGATGAGGAAAACATTTTTCACACAGAGTGGTGAGTCTCTGGAATTCTCTGCCACAGAAGGTAGTTGAGGCCAGTTCATTGGCTATATTTAAGAGGGAGTTAGATGTGTTCCCTTGTGGCTAAATGGATCAGGGGGTATGGAGAGAATGCAGGTACAGGATACTGAGTTGGATGATCAGCCATGATCATATTGAATGGCGGTGCAGGCTCGAAGGGCCGAATGGCCTGCACCTGCACCTATTTTCTATGTATCTATGGTTCTATGACCCTCTCTGTGTGTCCCTCTCTGCACTTGCGAACTTACCGCGGACTTCGCTCCAACTTCGCGCCACGTCGCACCACTCACCCTACCTCCGCGCGGCCCCCGCTGCCGGTTTGGTCGTGCTCGCCGCATGCTGGTGGGACAGGCCCTGCACGGGGATCACCCGACCTCCGCGCGGACCCCGCTTCCAGTTTGGTCGCGCATGGAGTCGCATGCTGGTGGGGCAGGCCCTTTTGAGATTTAAGACTGAAAATTGATAGTTTTTTTTTAAAGTAACCAAAGTTATCAACGTATGATTTTTTTTTGTGTGTTGGAAAACAAAATATAGTGGCACAGCTGGTAGACCTGCTGCCTCACACACCAGAGATCTGTGTTTGATCCTGTCCTCGGGCACTGTATGTTGAATTGGCACATTCTCCCTGCAAGCATGTGGGTTTCCTCCCACATCCCAAAGACGCATTGGCTTTGTAGGCTAACTTGTATCTGTAAAATTGCCTCTAAACTGTCATTTGGCAACCTAAAAAGCTGCCTAGGTTGCCCGGCTAGCAACAGAGAAAAAAAGTTAAGTGAGAGCTACTACTAAATGTAAATAGTAAATGACTGAGAGACAAGAACAGATTCTTGAGGTATTACAGTAGTAACATCGTTACAGCCTGAAATTGATTCATTTACTCCAACTTTTTTCTATGTATCAGCTAGTCATCATTTCATACTAATGCACTTCCTCCAAAACCTTGGTCATAGTTTATAGAAACATAGGAAAATAGGTGCAGGAGTAGGCCATTCGGCCCTTCGAGCCTGCACCGCCATTCAATCTGATCATCCAACTCAGTATCCCGTACCTGCCTTCTCTCCATACCCCCTGATCCCTTTAGCCACAAGTGCCACATCTAACGCCCTCTTAAATATAGCCAATGAACTGGCCTCAACTACCTTCTGTGGCAGAGAATTCCAGAGACTCACCACTCTCTGTGTAAAGAATGTTTTCCTCATCTCGGTCCTAAAGGAATTCCCCCTTATCCTTAGACTGTGACCCCTTGTTCTGGACTCCCCCAACATCGGCAACAATCTTCCAGCATCTAGCTTGTCCAACCCCTTAAGAATTTTGTAAGTTTCTGTAAGATCCCCCCTCAATCTTCTAAATTCCAGCGAGTACAAGCCGAGTCTATCCAATCTTTCCTCATATGAAAGTCCTGACATCCCAGGTATCAGTCTGGTGAACCTTCTCTGTACCCCCTCTATGGCAAGGATGTCTTTCCTCAGATTTGGAGACCAAAACTGTACGCAATACTCCAGGTGTGGCCTCACCAAAACCCTGTCCAACTGCAGTAAAACCTCCCTGCTCCTATACTCAAATACTTTCGCTATGAATGCTAACTTACCATTTGCTTTCTTCACTGCCTGCTGCACCTGCATGCCTACTTTCAATGACTGGTGTACCATGACACCCAGGTCTTGTTGCATCTCCCCTTTTCCTAATCTGCCACCATTCAGATAATAGTCTACCCTCATGTTTTTGCCACCAAAGTGGATAACCTCACATTTATCCACATTATACTGCATCTGCCATGCATCTGCCCATTCACTCAGCCTATCCAAATCACCCTGCAGCCTCCAAGCATCCTCCTCACACCTAACTATACCCCGCAGCTTGGTGTCATCTGCAAATTTGGAGATGTTGCATTGAATTCCCTCGTCCAAATCATTAATATATATTGTAAATAGCTGGGGTCCCAGCACTGAGCCTTGCGGCACCCCGCTAGTCACTGCCTGCCATCCTGAAAAGGACCCGTTTACTCCTACCCTTTGCCTCCTGTCTGCTAGCCAGTTCTCTATCCACATCAATACTGAACCCCCAATACCGTGTGCTTTAAGTTTGTATGCTAATCTTTTATGCAGGACCTTGTCGAAAGCCTTCTGAAAGTCTAGATATAACACATCCACTGGTTCTCCCTTATCCACTCTACTAGTTACATCCTCGAAAAATTCTATCAGATTTGTCAGACATGATTTACCTTTTGTAAATCCATGCTGACTTTGTCCAATGATTTCACCACTTTCCAAATGTGCTGCTATCCCATCTTTAATAACTGACTCTAGCAGTTTCCCCACTACCGATGTTAGACTAACTGGTCTGTAATTCCCCGCTTTCTCTCTCCCTCCTTTTTTAAAAAGTGGGGTTACATTAGCTACCCTCCAATCCTCAGGAACTACTCCAGAATCTAAGGAATTTTGAAAAATTATCACTAATGCACCCACTATTTCTGTGGCTACCTCCTTGAGTACTCTGGGATGCAGACTATCTGGCCCTGGGGATTTATCGGCCTTCAATCCGTTCAATTTACCCAACACCACCTCCCGGCTAACCTGGATTTCACTCAGTTCCTCCATCTTATTTGACCCCCGTTCCACTGCTATTTCTGGCAGATTATTTATGTCTTCCTTAGTGAAGACAGAACCAAAGTAGTTATTCAATTGGTCTGCCATGTCCTTGTTCCCCATGATCAATTCACCTGTTTCTAACTGCAAGGGACCAACATTTGTTTTAACTAGTCTCTTTCTCTTCACATATCTATAAAAACTTTTGCAGTCAGTTTTTATGTTCCCTGCCAGTTTCCTTTCATAATCTATTTTCCCTTTCCTAATTAAGCCCTTTGTCCTCCTCTGCTGGATTCTGAATTTCTCCCAGTCCTCCGGTAGGCTGCTTTTCTGGCAAATTTGTATGCCTCATCTTTTGTTTTTATACTATCCCTGATTTCCCTTGTTATCCATGGATGCACCACCTTCCCCGATTTATTCTTTTGCCAAACTGGTATGAACATTTTTTGTACTTCATCCATGCAGTCTTTAAATACCTTCCATTACACATCCACTGTCAACCCTTTAAGAATCACCTGCCAGTCTATCTTGGCCAATTCACATCTCATACCTTCAAAGTTACCTTTGTTCAAGTTCAGAACCCTTTTTTCTGACTTCATTTTGTCACTTTCCATCCTAATGAAGAACTCAACCATATTATGGTCACTCTTGCCGAAGGGACCACGCACAACAAGACTGCTAACTAACCCTTCCTCATTACTCAATACCCAGTCTAGAATAGCCTGCTCTCTCGTTGGTTCCTCCACATGTTGGTTGAGAAAACTATCCCGCATACATTCCAAGAAATCCTCTTCCTCAGCACCCCTGCCAATTTGATTCACCCAATCTACATGCAGATTGAAGTCACCCATTATAACCGTGTTACCCTTGTTGCATGCATTTCTAATTTCCTGTTTGATGCCATCCCCAACTCCAATAGTACTGTTAGGTGGCCTGTACACAGCTCCCACTAGCGTTTTCTGCCCCTCCACGCTAATGTCCTTCCTTTCTATTGCATTAATCTCCTCTCTCACCAGCAACGCTACCCCACCTCCTTTTCATTTTCGTCTATCCCTCCTGAATATTGAATATCCTTGGATGTTCAGCTCCCAGCCTTGGTCACCCTGGAGCCATGTCTCCGTGATCCCAACTATAGCATAGTCATTAATCGCTATCTGCACCTTCAACTCATCCACCTTATTACGAATGCTCCTCGCATTGAGACACAAAGCCTTCAGGCTTGTTTTTACAACACTCTTACTCCTTATACAATTATGTTGACAAATGTGCCCCTTTCACATCGATCCCTATTACACTTGGCCATACTCTCCTATCCCTTTGTGAGCTTTCTTTCCCGTTAATTCTGGGGTCATTAACCATCCCTTTACTCTCTTTCCCTTTAACTCCGTCCTCGACTATCCCATTTGACACCCCACCCCCCTTATTCAGTTTAAAACCATCCGTGTAGCAGTGGCAAACCTGCCGGCCAGAATGCTGGTCCCCCACCTGTTAAGATGCAATCCGTCCATTTTGTACAGTCCCCCCTTACTCCAAAACAGATCCCAGTGATCTAAGAATCTAAATCCCTGCCCCCTGCACCAGTTCCTCAGCCACACATTCAGGTCCCGTATCTCCCTGTTCCTGCTCTCGCCAGCACGAGGAACTGGAAGCAAACCGGAGATAACAACCCTGGAAGTCCTGCTTTTCAGCATTTTTCCAAGCTCTCTGAAGTCCCGCTGCAAAATATTCATCCCCTGCAAAATATGCACCAGCCTTTTAGGTTGCACGTTGTCAAATGCTTTTTGGTAACCTAAACATTATATCTACAGGCTCCACTCAATCAACACATTGTCATAAACTCAAAGAATTCAAGAACATTTGTCAAAAATAATTTGCATCTGGTAAAACTCTGATAAGGTTTGATTTTATTCAACGGTCCTCAATGATTTTTTTAATTCATAATTTATGCTTAACTCTAGCAGCTTGCAAGCAGTAGATGTAAAACTAAATGGCCGTTAGTTCTGTGCCTACTGTTTTCCTCCCTTCATTATTAATTTTCTGGAGTCCTCCTAGAATTTAGCGTTGTAATGAGTCGTCAAACACATATCAAAATACAACGCATGTTTATTAAATCTACTTACAGCATCGAACTGCAGGGCATTACATTTCCTGGCAGCTACTCATACTGACTGGCGCAGGCAACCTCTTGTTAATGTAAAACACATATTAGGCGGAGTCACTACCAACAAGCACTGCAATTGGCTAGTAGGAAATAACCAATCTACATCTTTCCTTGTAGAACCAAAATAAAGCATAGATGGCTAAGCAATATAGGTGGCGGAACGTTAATAATGATAGTTACACAAAATCACCGTATCTAATGGGTGGCCTGCTAACCCGTCTGGCGCGTGTGGGGTACAAATCTGCCTCACCTCCTTTCACCGGGGAGGGAATGGGGGAAATGATTGGGAACCCGACCGGGTGGGGAGGTGATAAGATAGGCGAGCTGGGCGCCAAACGCCGCGGGAAGGCCGTGGTGTAAATGTTCGCTGAGATTGGGCAGCAGGACCGGCAGTGGGAGGGTATACGAAACGCGAGACATCTGGACAAGGAGTCGCAGGACGCGGTTCCTTCACTGGAAGGATCTGTTGACGGTTATATCTGTAAATGGCTCTGTCCGCTTCAACCAGATAGAGCGCGGTTCTTTAGCAGGGCTGTAGACGTGACCCAGACGGCCATAGCCCTTGTTGGTCTGGAGACGAACCACTTGTCACTGGCGAGAGGTTTAAGTGGCTTGCTGGATTTGTCAAAAAAATGTTTCTGTGTATCACGCTTGAATTGTAGTTGTTTCTGGACTGTAGGCGGGGAACGAACTTGTGGCTGCAAAAGCTGCTGGTACACTGGTAGGGGAGCACGGGTTTGGCAAGACATCAGTTGCTGGGCTGGGGAACCTAGTATGGGGTCCTTTGCAATGTTCCTTAAGTTGAGCAGGTCTAGGTACACATCCAATTTTGCAAGGTACGATCGCTCCATTAGTAGTTTTGCGCTTTGGACGGCGCGTTCAGCAAGTCCGTTGGACTGCGGGAACTCAGTGCTGCTGGTAATATGTCGGAAGTCCCATAGTTTTTCAAAGTTTTTAAAAGAGTGGCTGGTGAACTGTCTGCCGTTGTCGGACAGAAGAGGTTGTCGGACAGAAGAGGTGCAGGGGAGCCCTGCACGGAGAAATGACGCTGCAACTTCTCGATAACCGCTTCAGAAGTTATGGTTTGGAGTAGATCAATGTCGAACCAACCCAAGTAAGAGTCAACAAGAACCAGATAGTGTTTCCCATGCCGTTCAAATATATCAGTGGCTAACACGGGAGAGGAGGGACCGGGTGCGGCAGTAAAGGCTGCTTCTACTGATTTGGAGTCAGGCTTTTGCAGACGGCGCAAACTTTTTTTTGCGTATGTACTTGGTCATACCAGGCCAGTAAAACATGCTTTGTGCCCTTGTAGGGTTGCCTCCATGCCGGGGTGGCGCCTGTGGACGGCATCGAAGTACTTGTCCCAGAGGACAGCTGGGACAACTGCCTTGTGGCCCTTAACTATAATCCCGTCCTGTAACACCAGTTCGTCGTGAACCAGGAAGTATGGGCGGATTGCGAGTGTTGTGTTGCGTTGTTTACCCGGCCAGCCACGCCGGATGACTGCAGACAACAATTGTAAAGTCTTGTCAGCAGCCATGTGTTTTGCTAGGATGCTCAGACAATCAGTAGGAACATACGATACCTTCATTACTGAGAACTGGTCCTATTCAGAGTTGTTGTTTGTTGGTTTTGCGTGGGGCTCTTGATAGTGTGTCAGCTATGTGCATGTCTTTGCCTTTCTTATAGACCATGTTGAAGTCATATCGCTGCAGCTGCTTCATCATTCGTTGTAGGCGGGCTGGGGCAGCGTGGATGGTTTTGTTCGAAATAGTGACCAACGGCTGGTGGTCAGTTTTTATAGTCACAGACTTCCCAAAAATAAAGTCCTTGAATTTCGTGCAGGCGAAAACCACTGCGAGCAATTCTTTTTCGATCTGGGCGTAACGTTGTTCAGTGTCAGTTAGTGTGCAAGAGGCGTAAGAAACAGGCTTTTAGTCGCCATCGGTAGTGGTTTGCAGGCAAGCAGCGCCAAGTCCGTACAGGGATGCATCCTGGTAACTCTAAAGCAAAGTAGGCGAGAATAGGTGCGCTAACCAGCTTCAATTTGAGTGTCAAAAGCTCTTTGGTGCTGCGGATACCAGGACCAATGAGCGTCCTTGTGTGTCAGTTCTCGCAGGGGGGGCAGATATGTTGCTGATATGTACCTGGGAATAAATTTCCCCAGGTAGATGACCATTCCAAGGAACCTTTATAGACTCGCAACGTCAGTAGGAACCGGCATTTTGTTTGATGAGTCTGGTCTGAGACCATCACTTGTGAAAACATGTCCGACGTAAGTAACATCTGGGACTCGAAACTTGCACTTCAGAGGATTGAGTTTGAGCTGAATGTCTTTGGCACGGTCTTGTACTTCAGATTTTAAAATATATATATTTATTTTATTAGAAGCAATTGTGCAAGGAGAAAGCAGTCGACATAACAATTATACCATTTTCGTACAGCTTCAGTTTTAACATTTTATAAACTATTAAGTGAATCGGAAAAAAGAAAAAAAGGAAAGGAAGAAGAAAGGAAAAAGAAAATAAAGAATTTTGAAAAAGATACGAAAAAGAAAGAAGAAAAACCCCTGAACTAACGAAGAAGTGGAAAAAAAAGAGTACATATATCCCACTACCCTTCCCTACACCCGATCATCTGACCCTAGTGTCGGTTTTGAATTTGTGTTCAACCATTCTGTTGAAGAAATTCAATGAAAGGAGACCATATTTTGGAAAATTGATTTGTCAGTCAAAACAAGCCTTATATTTTCTAAATATAGTGTCTCGGTCATTTCTGATTTCCGCATCTTCACTATGGGAACTATTATCTTTTTCCAGAATTTACATATACATATTTCGCAGTTATTAAACCATAGTCAAGGTAGCGTCTTTGGAACATCGTTAACTTAGGGCAGCCCTCTGACATACCTAATATTATTAATTTTGAATCTGACTCCAATTGAATTTTGAGTGTTTTAGAAATGGTATTGAATATTCCCATCCAGAAATTTTGTATTTTTATACAGGATACAAAAGAATGGGTTTGGATAGCTTCTTGGAAGTGACATTTATCAGAGTTGGGAAGATCTTGTTCAATTTGGTCTTTGAGTTGTATAACCTATGCAATACTTTGAATTGTATCAGGCAATGCCTAGCATTTAAAGAACAGTAATGTATGTATAGTAGGCTTTCATCCCATATATCGTTTGAAATGGGTAAACCCAGCTCATCCTCCCATGCTCGCCTATAAATCTCAGAAGGTGGGGTATCAATACTTAGAAGAGTGTTCTAAATGTAAGATATCAACTTATATAAGCATGTCTATTCAAACAATCGTCTAACATATCTGGACCCATAAGAGGACAGTCTTGTGTATATGTTTTCCCATAATCTCGGATTTGAAGGTATCTAAAAAAATTGTGGACGTTCAAGTGATATTTCTCCTGTAGTTCTTGAAAAGAAGACTCCCCTTCTTATAGAGGTCTTCCACAGTATTAATTCCCAGGTTCTCCAATTGAACAAACACCATATCTAAAGTAGACGGTTTAAATGAGGGATTGTATGCAATAGGAAGAAGGAGAGACATGTTTCTCAATTTAAGACTGAATTTCAACTGTTTCCAGATACGGATGGTACTATGTATTATCGGATTTTGCTCATGCGTTGACTTATTTAAATATATTGGAGATAGGAGGATCGAGCCTCTACTAAAAGGCAAACAATCTTCCCTCTCCATTTTTAACCAATTTACATGTTGACATGTATCGTCCAACCAGAAGGTTATATTTTTAATGTTAGTTGCCCAGTAGTAAAAAAGAAAATTAGGAAGAGCTAATCCTCCATTTTCTTTGGATTTGCACAAATGTGTTTTGTGTATTCTATGGGTTTTGTAGTCCCAAATAAAGTTAGTGACAATAGAATTAATTAAAAAAAAAAAAAACTTTTTGGGAGATATATCGCTATTGATTGAAATAAATATTAATGTTGCGGAAGGAAGATCATCTTTATGGCATTTAATCTACCAATAAGGGAGATAGGAAGTGTTTTCCAAAGTTGGCATATAGTTTAGTGATTAATGGTGGAAAGTTTATTTTAAACAGAGAGGAATACTTTCTAGTCACGTAAATTCCAAGACATCTGAACTTTTCAGTAACAATTCTGAAAGGAACTTTTTGGAGTTGAGAAGGATTTTGTTCTTTTATTGGCATAATTTCACTTTTATTCCAATTTATTCTGTATCCAGAGAAAGAACCAAATTGTTCTATACTTTATTCAGATTGGCGTCATGTTCAGCCACATGTTCGTCCGTAGACGAGAATGTCATCAACAATGATGAAGCATGGATATTCAGCAAACAATTGTTCCATCGTACGCTGGAAAACTTCGCTGGCGGAGTTGTTTCCAAAGGGCATTCTTAGAAATTTTTATTGGCCGAAGGGGTGCCAAACGTAGTAAGATTGGACGAGCCTGGGTCCAGTGGAATTTGCCAAAACGAGCTTTTGGCATCCAGAATGGAGAATACTGATGCGTTGCCTATTTGAGCAGCAACTTCCTCTACTGTACGCATAGGGTAGTGTGGGCATTTGATAGCAGTGTTAAGATCTCTGGGGTTTATGCAGATACGGATCTCCCCTTTTTCGTTGTTGCGACCACCATGGTGGAAACCCAGTCAGATGGGCCTGTAACTTCAGCAATAACACCCACGGAGACCATCCGCTTGAGTTCATTGTGAACTCTGTCACACATGGCATGCGGAACACAATGTCGTGCTCAAACCACAGGAGTGACGATGGGATCGACAGCAATGTGGTATTTGATGGGCAACTTGCCAATCTCGTCGTTAAACTCTCGTGTATTCTCGAGAGTGCTTGTTGAGTACTTGTTGTACTCGTCTGTGAGAAAGAGTTGATGGACAGCGCGGCCAAAGTATATCAGGCCTAGATCGTGGCATGCATTGATACCGAGCAAAGTCTCTGAATCCCCCGTGACAATATAGAACTTTAAGGTATGGGGCTGCTTGTCTATGGTGCACTTTAAATTAGTTTGTCCAAGTGGCTGTAGAACATCTCCCCCGTAAGCCCGAAGCGTGGCCGAGGCCTTTTCAATATGTTCAACATTACGAATTTTTAAAAACTCTGATAACGAGATGACATTGCGTTTGGCGCCCATATCAACCTTAGCGATCAAGGGTCTGTTATTCACAAACATGGTTACCTCAGGGTCAAGTTGCTCGTTGGACAAAGGGAGGAGTGGATAGCAGAACTGGTATCTGTACTTTCTGAGAGCTGAGCGGGGGATAGCAAGTCGGGCTTTTGGAATTTGTTATCAGCAAGCTCGTGTTGTAACAGGTGCAGGCTTGTCCTTGGAGCTGGTTGAGTTGCACGGGAACGGCAGCAACTAGCAAAGTGGTTTAATTTCTTGCAGAAGTTACAGGTTTTCACATAAACAATACAGAACTGTCGACCCCATAGCATGAAAATAGTTGCAAATTTGACATCGAACAGCGGATCCTCTGCTGCCAGGCAGGAGAGGGTTGGGAGTGGCTGTTACGGGAGGAAATGTCTGTACATTGACACTATACGGCGAACGCTGACCGGAGGGCCAGGACTTAGTGTGAGAAGATTTTATCTCAGCAATCCGACAGGTGTGCTCAGCTTGATTAAGGGTTTGGTCAGTATTACAAAGCAGTTCATCCTTTAACTTGCTATCATGCATTCCTCCAACAATCTTAGCACGTATGAGTTCATCGCACTGATCACAAAATTGGCAGCGTGCAGCCATGCATTTTAAGTCGCTAATAAAACATTCAATCGGTTCATCAATCTGTTGCATATGAGCATAAAACTTGGTTTGTTCAATAATGTAGTTTGAGGGCAGGTCACACAACTGTCTGAACTTTGCAAGCAAGATGGCAGGGTCATCAATCGTCTCTGCAGGCGCTAGGACCTGTCCATTAGCATCCAAAACGGCAGGCTCAAATGTGAAATTGTCGGCACGTTTCATTGCGTCGGGGCCAGCTAAGTTGAGTAATACAGAAGCACGCCCATCAGGGTGGGTCGTTGCGATGAAAATAGTGAATGTTGTCACGCTCGAAAAGACGCCAGCGTTCAGCAATGTCAGTCAAAGATCAGAGGACTAGGACGGCGAGACAAGTTTACCATGATAGAGATAACTGGCAAATAAACTAATTAAAAAAACAAAACCCGATAAACGTGAACGGAGTAGGTAAGACTCGCTCTCTGACACCATGTAATAAGCCGAGTCAAACGCATATCAAAATACTACACATGTTTATTAAATCTACTTACAACATCGAGCTGCAGGACATTACATTTCCTAGCAGCTACTCATACTGACTGGCGTAGAATTAGGCGGAGTCACTACTAACAAGCACTACAATTGGCTAGTAGGAAATAACCAATCTACAAGCGAGTTTTGAAAAATATGAATCATACAATGGATGCATGAACAGGCAGGAAATAGTGATGCAAACCAAGCAACAGCAGATGGGATTTGTTAGATTGGCATCAACACAGACATAGTGGGCCAAAGGGCCTGATACATTGCTGAACATTGCTATGTTGGGAGCACATGTCATGGATGCAATGAAAGGACTGTATAGAGTTGCCTGGGTAGACAAAAGTGCTGGAGAAACTCAGGGGGTGCGACAGCATCAATGGAGCGAAGGAAATGGGCAACATTTCGGGCCGAAACCCTTCAGACCCGAAACGTTGCCTATTTATTTCGCTCCATAGATGCTGCCACACCCGCTGAGTTTCTCCAGCACTTTTATCTACCTTAGATTTGCCAGCATTTGCAGTTCCTTCTTAAACGTATAGAGTTGCCTGTTTTGTTTATGATTCAAGATATCAATTTCCATTTGTCATTCAACTCATTTGTGATCCTCGGGCAGTTCAATTGTCTAGGCCAATAAAATGGCACAAGTTCATTGGTTGTCTGGAGCAATCTGAGAAGGTTGCTTAATTTCCATCCCCAGTGAGTTATGGTCACTGAGGGTATGGACTGTGCAAAACTCATGACAATAAATACACTACAGCAAAAAAACAAACAACAGCAGGGCTCTAGATGTGATGTGAATGTACCCATAATTGGAAATAGCTGTGAATTTTGTACACATGTGGAATTATGTAATTTGTATTAATTAACAAAATTGTTTGTGCAGGATTGCCTTTTGCCACTCTATAGTGAAGCTCTGCAATCTTGTAAACAACATGATGTTCGTCCCTGGCTTCAGGCTTTAAGGTACACTCTGTACCAAGCTCGAATAGCTGAAAAGTTGAAAGGTAAGACATTTACCATAGAAGTAATTTAAAAACGAATAAAACAAGCTTCTGTTTTTACTAATGTTCTTGTTACTTCCC
Organism: Raja brachyura; assembly: GCA_963514005.1. The sequence goes on along the minus strand of OY740801.1, from coordinate 321,554 downwards.
CTTATCTCTCTTTACCTCCTTCCAATGGGTAAATATCTAGCTTGCTCACGCTAGTTGAATCAGATGCAATACTAATTAAGTTATTTGTGGTAACAGGTAAAGTCTCAAGGAAGATCTTACGTTTTTTCTGAATGAGGAACTTTCCTGAATATAAGGAAAGTTCTACTGTTTTTATTAAAGTCAAACATTGAACCAAATGTTGTTTGTTAAATACTAGACATTCTTTAATACAATTTAAAGTATTACATAGATTGCATTATTCAAAAACAAAACTGAATAGAATTTTTCCAAGTGTTTCCCCTATTTGTGATAAATGTCAACACTTAGAGGCTAACCTAATGCACTAATTCGTAAGTTGTATAACAATTAATAATTTTTGGATGGAAATTTTTAAGATAATCTCAGAAGTCGTCAATACCAAACTGGTTCCTGACTTAAAATTAATAATATTAGGAATAACGGAACCAATTCAATTAATTACATTGAATCAAAGAACTTTTATTGATTATAGTTTAATAATTGGGAAAACATTTATATTAAAATTTTGGAAAGGCTCTATAACCCCCACAATTAAAATGTGGACCACAGAAATGTCGGAGACCCTATATTTGGAAAGAATAAGATTTGTCTTAATGGACAAACAAGAACTATTTAAAATAATATGGTCCCCATTTATTGAATATTTGAAGGGGCAAACTGGTTCGGCACGAGAACCCGACTGAAACCAGAATCAAAGAATAGATGAAGTAGTACATTTTATAAAACAAGGATATATCTCCAACGATGCAAAATCTGTAGAACATTCCATTCTTTCCCAACTTTTTATATATATTTTGTTTGTTTAATCTTTCCCTACTATTCTCTATCTTATTAAAAAATGAAAAAAAATAATACAGAAGCACAATTATTATGCAGTCATTAATATAAATAATACTGATTATGTATATCTACAAAGAACAAAATGATTTTTATTATGTCAACAATGAACACGCACCTTTTTTATTATGTAATTGCTTCTAATTAATAAAAAAAATTAACAAAAAACATTGAACCAAATGTTAAATGTTTAAAAATGTATTCACATCTGAAAATGTAAAATCTTTTGTCCAGGTTCCAGTACTTCAGTTAATGGACATCTCATGGAACTGGGGCTCACAGCAGTTAAATTTGCTCGTAAGCAGGGGAATGTCCTTCTAGCCACAAGACTGCTTGAGCAGTGCAGTAAGACTTCATTGAGTGATGTTAACACAACACGAGATTTGGTGCATCTATTCAAACAGATGTCATTTCACGGCACTGTTAATGAAAAGTGGGGACCAGAACTTGATATCGAGAAATCAAAGCTGTTATACACTGCAGGTAACTGAAGAAAATATTTTAATATAATATATTCCCAATATACATTTTTTTTCATTATCTCTGGCTATTTTACAGTGCATGCAGAAAGTATTCAGACCCCTTCATTTTTTCCCACATTTTGTTATATTTCAGCCTTATTTTAAAATAGATTAAATTCATTTTTACCAGTAAATGGATGACAGAATGAAAGTAATTCACGTAGTGGTCCAATTGCAGCATAGTCCAAGTGAATTATTTTCATTCTGTCATTCCATTTACTGGTATGAAAATGACCTGAACTTTTGTTATCAAGCAATGTGCACACACGGTGGTACCATCTCCTGTTGCCAGTCTTTCTGAAGAAGGGTTTCGGCCCGAAACATTGCTTATTTCCTTCGCTCCATAGATGCTGCCTCACTCGCTGAGTTTCTCCAGCACCTTTGTCTACCTTTCTTTTGACTGACTTTAGGAACTCTTTGCAGCAGCTTGGTTAATAAATCAATCTTCTGCAGTCTCTAAACTCCATGATTAGGTGGAATAATGCCATGTGCAGTAGTATCGTCTGCAGAGAAATGCTTGACTTTTTATACTCTGGGCCAATGGCACCTGTAATTATGGACAGGAATTAATATTATTTAAATTCTAGGCTTTCCTGTCTGTGCAAAATATGAGATTTTGAATTTAAGCATGTTCTGAGCTTTAGTGAAGTTAATTATTTTGGAAGTATGTTATACTCTGTTGATAAACTAAATATTTGAAAATTTGATCAATGTCAATAGGTCATTCCACGCATGCCATGGAAATGCTGAGTTCTTGTGCTATAGCATTTTGTAAATCTGCCAAATCAGAATCTGCAGTTGCAAAGTCGATACTCACATTGACCAAGTGGATTCAGGCAGAATGGAAAGAAATGTCTACTCAACTGAAACAAGTCTTCAGAGCTCAGCAGCAAAAATCGATTATTGGCCTACCAACTCTGGCAAAAAACATACACACTTTGGCTGAGCTGACCCCTCCTGGTTTAATAGAGGAAGCAGATTGTCCCAAAATGGTGGCAGAATCAACAGGTGGGAATGCTGACATTTCACACCAATGAGCAAGAGATTTGTACATTCTTAAAACTAACATTACCTTTGTTTATTTTCAGTGAATATAGGAGTTGGAGAACCGGACTTCATTTTAGGGCAGCTGTATCATCTGTCAGCAATTCAAGCACCTGAGATAGCCAAGTCTTGGGCAGCTTTGGCCAGCTGGGCATACAGATGGGGCAGAAAGGTGGTTGATAATGCTAGGTAAGTGTGTGAGTGATTGGATCAAATTATTTCAGCTCGCAATTACATACAAATGGATTGGGACTAATAAATTGATAATATATGAACATTGCCTTCTACGTGGATTCTGCAATTTGTGATCAGTTTTTGGTTGTACTTTGAAACAGTCAGGGTGAAGGTATTCCACTTCTGACCAGAGAGAAGGCAGAAGTTCAAAATTTACTTCCAGAAAAGACATCTGAAGAAGACAGAGAAACAATTTATGGAATTTTGGGACAGGCTTTGTGTCGACCAACTGGAATTCAGGTAAATATTGGAAAAGTATGCTCTCTTGTTTTTATCATTTCACATGAAATATATGCCTCGAATATTTTAAGATTGAATCCAAGCTATATATCTGAAAAATGAATATAAATGGTTGTATTTATTAAGTTTGTATACTCAAAATTTAGTTTGGCTAGATAACATTAACAGGCCCTTCGAACCACAGAGCCCATGCTGACTATGAGTTCTGTTATCCTACTTTTGCATCCACTCCTTACAAACTAGGGGCAATTTACAGATGCTAATTAACCTACAAACCTGCACATCTTTGGCATCAAAGTCTGTTGCCTGCCTGGTGTCCAGGTTCAAGACATCTTGTGTAACCTGCAGAGGAATTTGGAGTGGGAGGGGATAGATCCAGTCATCATGGTCCATGTGGGTAACAATGATGCTGGGAGAACAAGGAAAGAGGTTATGCTAAGGGAAGGAATAGCTAGGGATTAAATTGAAAAGCAGAACCAAAAAGGTAATGATCTCTGGATTGCTACCGGAGCCACATGCTAATTGGCATTGGGTTGTGAAGGTTAAAGAGTTGATTGCGTGGCTCAAAGATTGGTGTGGAAGAAGTGGATTTGAAATCATGGGACATTGGCACTAATATTGGGGAAGGAGGGTACTGTTCCGAAGGGACCGTCTCCACTTGAACCTGGCTGGGACCAGGGTCTTGGTAAACATAACCAAGGCCGTAGATCGGGCTTAAAACTAAATATGGGGGGGTGGGGGGGAGACTGCTGTGAGAAGAGGGGTGGTGAATACTGAACTGAAGGTGTTATAGTTGAATGCACATAGTATACGCAGTAAGGTGTGGGAACTCATGGCGCAGTTAGAAATTGGTAGGTGCAATGTTGTGGGCATTACGGAGACGTGGCTGAAAGAGGATCTGAGCTGGGAGCTGAGTTCAAGGTTACACGTCCTATCGAAAAGACAGACAGGTGGGCTGAGGAGGTGGGGTAAGGAATGCAATTCAGTCCTTAGCCGGGGCGACATAGGATGTGCTGTGTAAGATTGGTGTAATCATTGTCAATTAGTGTAAAATCTTGTGAATTTTGTTTTTCTTTTTATGTGAATTAACAGTCTGTAGCTTTAAGTCTAACCTTTATATAAAACCTTTACACAGGATGAAGATTTGGCCCTGCAAATAAATGATGATGAAGAGGATGACATGATGGAGGTTATCTGGAGGCAATTAATAACTAACTGCCCATGGCTTGGTGATCAGGATGAGACCGTGGTTGAAGGACTAATTGAAGTGTGGCGAAAAGTTGTAGACAGAATATTTAACCTTTATAAGCTTTCTTGCAAAGCATACTTCACTTTCCTTAAACTGAATGCTGGTCAGGTTAGTAATCAAATTATTATGTTTTCATTTGAGAGTGTGGAATTGAATTGGGAAACAGTCATTAAATATCCATCCAGCTAATATGCTTTTATTTAATCAGCTTCATCTTTTTCTTACAATGAAATTGCACTTTGGCCGGCTGGAGATAGTGATCACACTATCATCTTCGATGTTAAGATAGTCACTGATTTTGGAACTGCACTTTGTGCTTTCCTATATTGACTTTGAGCATCTCCAGGGAAGAATACACTAATATTTACAGTCCGTGCCAAATTGATTGTTCCCTCAATCCTGCACATTTCTTGAAGTAACTTCTATTAATAGCTGTTGGTGATTGTGAAAAAGTAACCTGAAAATCACTGGATCAGTCTGAAGAAGGGTCTCGACCCGAAACGTCACCTATTCCTTTGCTCCATAGATGCTGCCTCACCCTCTGAGTTTCTCCAGCATTTTTGTCTACCATTTTTATATTCTTGGCCAGTTCACGCTCGTACTTCATCTTTTCATAAAAAGTATAATTTGTTTATATAATGTGTAGGAAGGAACTGTAGGTGCTGGTTTAAACTGAAGATAGACACAAAATGCTGGATCCAGTAACTCAGCAGGACAGGACCTGAAGAAGGGTCTCGACCCGAAACGTCACCCATTCTTTCTCTCCAGACATGCTGCCTGTCCCACTGAGTTACTCCAGCATTTTGTGTTTGTATCTTTGTTTATATAACATTGATCTACCTTCCATTACATTTAGTTCAAGAATTTAATTCACCTCTTGAGCCCCCCATAACAGTAAATACTTGCAATACATTACAAAAAACGGGATTTATTGTTATAATCTGATAAACCTATTTCTAGCCTTTTATAAACAAGATTTATAACAAGCTGAATTTAATGCTTTTCATTATTATCTTAGGTTCATGTGGATGGTGAAGATCTGAAGGCAATTCTTAATCGTATACCCATGAAGCAAAGCAATGACGATGTAATTGTTATGGCTACTTTAAGACTTCTGAGATTATTAGTGAAGCATGCTGGTGAACTCAGGGAGGGCTTAGAGCATGGACTAGCCACCACTCCCACAGCTCCCTGGAGAGGTAAGTAAAAGTAGGCGGTTTATACTCTTGATACAAACTTTATATTTGTAAAAATAGACTGGAATTGGTTTGACAATAACCAGTGTGTTTAAAATTAAAAAAAAAAAGTAAATCATTTGGTCACTCTTGTCTGTTCTGCCATGATATGAGATCATGGTTGTTGAGTTACCTCAGTCCTTTTTTCACATTTGTTCATTCCTTTTTAATCAAAAATCTTTCGGTCATGAATATACTTGGTAACTAAGTTCTATTTTCCCATTCTTCTAAATTCTTGAGTATAAATGATATTCCTTGAATTCTCACCAGGAATTTATACAATTGTAGTAAGATATCTTCACTCTTGCAATCCAATCTTCTTGAAGTAAAGACCAATGCAGTCTTTGCCTTCTGATTGTTTACTGTTCCTGCATGTTAAATCTGTGATTTGTTTTTCAGGTTGCTCAGACTGCTCTACACATTTTTCAATCTCGCCATTTAATACATGCTTTTATATTTCTGCTGAAGAGTGTGAATTGTTTTTCTTTACCTTCCCCATTCACTTGGTCTGCTTGTAAACCCTTAAAGCCCCTTTTGGCCGTCCTTGTAACTCTCTCCCTTGCTGCTTTGCATCATCTGCAAGCTTGCAAATGCCTATCTTGGTCCCATCATCTTAACATTTGAGACCCCAGCACCAATCCCTACTGCAGTCCATTAGTTACCCAGCCTTGCAACTTAAAGATGACCGATTTATTTCTAATGCTTTTGAAAATAATCTTTAATCCACATGTATATCATCCCCAATACCACTTCTGAATGATCCTTCTGTAAGCTAAGGTACTATTTAATTTGCCTCTATAGTTCAGTTTAGTTTATTGTCACTTGTACCGAAGAAGAGTGAATAGCTTTTGTTGCGTGGTAACCAGTCAGCGGAAAGATAATACATGATTACAATTGAGCCATTCACAGTGTACAGATACAGGATAAGGGAATAACGTTTAGTGCAAGACAAAGCCAGTAAAGTCTGATCAAAGATCGTCTGAGGGACACCTCTGGGAAGAGACTGTCCCTGAATCTAGAGGTGTGCGTTTTCACACTTCTGTACCGTTTGCCTGATGGGAGAGGGGAGAAGAGGGAGTGGCCATGGTGCGACTAGTCTCGACAAGGTGCCTCGACAAGGCCAGCAGAATAGTCCTTGATTATGCTGCTGTCCTTGTCGAGGCAGCATGAGGTGTAAATGGAGACAATCGGAGGTTTGTTTGTTGGATGGTCTGGGCAGCATCCTCAATTCGCTGCAATTTCATACGGTCTTGCATGGAACTGTTCCCAAACCAAGCTGTGAGCCATCCCGATAAAATGTTTTCTACAGGAAAGTTGGTGAGGGTTGTCGCTGAAATGCCAAAATTCCTAAGCCATCTGAGGAAGTAGAGGCATTGGTGTGCTTTCTTGGTCGTTGCTTCAATATGGGTGGTTCAGGAGAAGTTGTTGGTGATATTTACTCTGACAGTGCCCTCCATAATGTTTGGGGCAAAGACCCATCATTTATTTATTTGCCTCTGTATTCCACAATTTGAGAATTGTAATAGGAAAAATCACATGTGGTTAAAGTGCACATTGTCAGATTTTATTAAAAGGTATGTTTATACATTTTGGTTTCACCATGTAGAAATTACAGCAGTGTTTATATATAGTCCCCCCAATTTATGGCACCATGATGTTGGGGACACATTGCTTCACAGGTGTTTGTAATTGCTCAGGTGTGTTTAAATGCCACGTTAATGCAAGTATAAGAGAGCTCTCATCACCTAGTCTTTCCTCCAGTCTTTCCATCACATTTGGAAATTTTTATTGCTGTTTATCACCATGAGGACTAAAGTTGTGCTAATGTCAAAGAAGCCATTATGAGACTGAGAAACAAGAATAAAACTTAGAGACATCAGCCAAACCTTAGGCTTACCAAAATCAACTGTTTGGAACATTATTAAGAAGAAAGAGAGCAAAGGGATTGGCAGGCCACAGAAGACTCCACAGTTGATGACAGAAGAATTCTCTCTATAATAAAGAAAAATCCCCAAACACCTGTCCGACAGATCAGAAACACTCTTCAGGAGTCAGGTGTGGATTTGTCAATCACCACTGTCCGCAGAAGACTTCATGAACAGAAATACAGAGGCTACACTGCAAACCACTGGTTAGCTGGTCAGGTTACAGTTTGCCAAGAAGTACTTAAAAGAGCAACCACAGTTCTGGGAAAATGTCTTGTAGAGAGACGACGAAGATTAACTTATATCAGCGATGGCAAGAGCAAAGTATGGAGGAGAGAAGTAACTGTCCAAGATCCAAAGCATATCACCTCATCTGTGATACATGATGGTGGGGGCGTTATGGCCTGGGCATGTATGGCTGCTGAAGGTACTGGCTCACTTATATTCATTGATGATACAACTGCTGATGATGGCAGCATAGTCAATTCTGAACAGAAGTGTATAGACACATCCTATCTGCTCAAGTTCAAACAAACGCCTCAAAACCCATTGGGCGGCAGTTCATTCTGCAGCAGGACAATGATCCCAAACATACTGCTAAAGAAACAAAGGAGTTTTTCCAAGCTAAAAAATTGACAATTCTTGAGTGGCCAAGTCTATCACCTGATCTGAACCACAACTGAGCATGCCTTTTATATGCTGAAGAGAAAACTGAAGGGGACTAGCTCCCAAAACAAGCGGGTAGACTGGGAAACTCAGGTTGGTACTGGACCCCAAGAAAGGGACTTTGTAGAGTGCCTATATCTCCTATACAGGCCTGGCAGAGCATCGCCAGAGAAGCCACCCAGCAACTGGTGATGTCCATGAATCGCAGACTTCAAGCAGTCATTGCATGCAAAGGATATGCAACAAAATACTAAACATGACCACTTTCATTTACATGACATTGCTGTGTCCCAAACATTATGGTGCCCTGAAATGGGGAGGACTATGTATAAACGCTGCTGTAATTTCTATATGGTGAAACCAAAATGTATAAAAATGACCTTTATTAAAATCTGACAATGTGTACATTAATGACATGTGATTTTTTTAATATTACAAATCTCAAAGTGTGGATTACAGAGGCAAATAAATAAATGATGGTTCTTTGTCCCAAACATTATGGAGGGCACTATAGGAATTTGAGGTTTTCGACCATTTCCACTTCAGCACCGTCAATATAAACTAGGGTATGTGTACCACCTCCTGAAGTCGATCACTATCTCCTTTGTCCTGCTGACATTGAGAGAAAGGTTGTTGTCTCGACACCAGAACACGAGGTAAGCATGCAGGTAGAGCAGGCAGTGAAGAAAATTCATAGCATGTTTGCCTTCAGTGCAGGAGGATTTAAGTTTAGGAGCAAGACGGTCCTACTGCAGTTGTACAGGGCCCTCGTGAGGCCGCAACCGGAGTATTGTGTGCAATTTTGGTCTCCAAATTTGAGGAAGGACATTATTGCTATTGAGGGATTGCAGCGTAGGTTCACCATGTTAATTCCCGGGATGGCGGGACTGATAAATGATGAAAGACTTAGTCGACTGGGCTTGTGTTCACTGGAATTTAGAAGGATGAGAGGGGATCTTATAGAAACATATAAAATTCTTAAAGGATTGGACAGGCTCGATGCAGGAATATTGTTCCCGATGTTGGGGGAGTCCAGAACCAGGAGTCACAGTTCAAGAATAAGGGGTAGGCCATTTATGACTGAGATGAGGAAACATTTCTTCACACAGAGAGTTGTGAACCTGTGGAATTCTCTGCCACAGAAGGTCAGTGGAGACCAATTCACTGGATGTTTTCAAGTGAGAGTTAAATTTAGCTCTTAGGGCTAAAGGAATCAAGGGATATGGGGGGAAAAAAGCAGGAACAGGGTACTAATTTTGGATGATCAGCCATTATCATATTGAATGGCGGTGTTAGCTCGAAGGGCCGAATGGCCTTCTCCTGCACCTATTTTCTATATGTTCCTCAATCTCCTTCCGGTAATCTGACTCATCAGTGAGGAGTGCCCAGTGAGAACATTGGACTTTGTCTGAGGAACTGATGTCCTAAATGCTAGAGTCAGTTATTAAAGATGGGATAGCAGCACATTTGGAAAGTGGTGAAATCATTGGACAAAGTCAGCATGGATTTATGAAAGGTAAATCATGTCTGACGAATCTTATAGAATTTTTCGAGGATGTAACTAGTGGAGTGGATAAGGGAGAACATGTGGATGTGTTGTATCTGGACTTTCAGAAGGTTTTCGACAAGGTCCCACATAAGAAATTAGCATTCAAACTTAAAGCACACGGTATTGGGGGTTCAGTGTTGATGTGGATAGAGAACTGGCTGTCAGACAGGAAGCAAAGAGTAGGAGTAAACGGGTCATTTTCAGAATGGCAGGCAGTGACTAGTGGGGTACCGCAAGGCTCAGTGCTGGGACCCCAGCTATTTGCAATATATATTAATGATCTGGATGAGGGAATTGAATGCAACATCTCCAAGTTTGCGAATGACACAAAGCTGGGGGGCAGTGTCAGCTGTGAGGAGGATGCTAGGAGGCTGCAAGGTGACTTGAATAGGTTGGGGGAGTGGGCAAATGCATGGCAGATGCAGTATAATGTGGATAAATGTGAGGTTATCCACTTTGGCGGCAAAAACAGGACAGTAGACTATTCTCTGGATGGTGGCCGATTAGGAAAGGGGGAGATGCAACAAGACCTGGGTGTCATGGTACACCAGTCATTAAAAGTAGTCATGCAGGTGCAGCAGGCTGTGAAGAAAGCGAATGGTATGTTGGCATTCATAGCAAAAGGATTTGAGTACAAGAGCAGGGAGGTTCTACTGCAGTTGTACAGGGTCTTGGTGAGGCCACACCTGGAGTATTGCGTACAGTTTTGGTCTCCTAATCTGAGGAAAGACATTCTTGCCATAGAGGGAGTACAGAGAAGGTTCACCAGACTGATTCCTGGGATGGCAGGACTTCCATATGAAGAAAGACTGGAGAGACTCGGCTTGTACTCGCTGGAATTTAGGAGATTGAGGGGGGATCTTATAGAGACTTACAAAATTCTTATGGGGTTGGACAGGCTAGATGCAGGAAGAATGTTCCCGATGCTGGGGAACTCCAGAACAAGGGGTCACAGTTTAAGGATAAGGGGGAAGTCTTTTAGGACCGAGATGAGAAGATAATTTTTCACACAGAGAGTGGTGAGTCTGTGGAATTCTTTCCACAGAAGGTAGTTGAGGCCAGTTCATTGGCTATATTTAAGAGGGAATTAGATGTGGCCCTTGTGGCTAAAGGGATCAGGGGGTATGGAGAGAAGGCAGGTACAGGATACTGATTTGGATGATCAGCCATGATCATATTGAATGGCGTTGCAGGCTCGAAAGGCCGAATGGCGTATTCCTGCACCTATTTTCTACGATTCTATGATTCCACAATGCTGAGCACTATATTCCCTCATTCACTGCTTTGCTACTATCCTGCTTATCAAATATTTATCAAATATATTGTTGACATAGGCTAAATTGACGCTGCAACCAAACTATGCACTTATGCAATGTCTGAAGAAGGGTCTCAACCCGAAATGTCACCTATCCTTTCCTCCAGAGATGCTGTCTGACTCGTAGTTACTCCAGCTTTTTGTGTCTACCTTCAGTTTAAACCAGCGTCTGCAGTTCCTTCCTACACTATGCAAGCAAACTGATTAAGAAAGCTGTTCCAGTTATAATTCCTGCTACTTTTCAGCGTTTTATGAAGAATTACAGATGACTCTAAATTTTGAGGAAGATAAATGTTCATGAGGAAAATGGCAGTAAAATAAATGGTATTAAATTGGCAAATGGATTTTGATAAGTGTGAAATGGTATTTCATCAGAGAAGTTAAGAAGACTTCAGAGTCTTTGGAAAGCCAAGGACCATAGGAGAGGTATGGATAGGGTGGACAGTCAGAAAAAAAATTCCCGGGTGGAAATGTCCATCACCAGTGGGCATAGATATAAAGTTAGAGGGGAAAAGTTTATTGGAGATATGCAGGGCAAGTTTTTTTTACACAGTGATGGGGCTTGGAATGCATTACCAGGAGGTGGTGGGGGCAGATACGATAGGGGCATTTAAGAGGCTTTTAGAAAGGTATATGGAAGTGCAGGCAATAGAGGGATGTGAATAATGTACAGGCAGATGAGATCAGTTTAACCAGGCATCATGTTTGGCACACGATGCCGCATTCCACAGGGCTCGGTGCTGGGGCCCCAGCTCTTCACGTTGTATATGTATAATTTGGATGAGGAGATTGAAGGTTTTGTGGCCAAATTTGCGGATGATACAGAAATAGGTGGAGGGGCAGGTAGTGTAGAGAAAGCAGGGACTCTACAGGACTTGGACAGGTTGGGAGAATGGGCAGAGAAATTGCAAATGGAATATAGTGTAGCAAAGTGAGGAGTCATGCATTTTGGTAGTAGGACTAAAAGCATAGATTATTTTCTAAATGGGGAGAGAATCCAGAAATCAGAGGTGCAAAGGGACTTGGGGAGTGCTGGTGCAGGATTCACGAAATGTTAATCTGCAAGTGGAATCAGTTTTTGGGCACCATATCTGAGGAAGGATGTGCTGGCTCTTGAGAAAGTCCAGAGGTGGTTTACGAATGATCCCAGGAATGCCGAGTTTAACAGATTATGAGTGTTTGATGGCACTGGGCCTGTATTCACTGGAGTTTAGAAGAATGAAGGGGGACCTCATTGAAATGTACAGTATAGTGAAAGGTTTGGATCGAGTGGATGTGGAGAGGATGTTTCCACAAGTGGGAGAGTCTAGGACTAGAGATTATAGCCTCAGAATTAAAGGGTGTTCTTTTAGGAAGTATTTGGGGAGGAATTTTTGTAGTCAGAGTGTGGTGAATCTGTGGAATTCTTTGCCACAAGGCTGTGAAGGCAAAGTCAGTGGATATATTTAAGGCAGAGATAGATAGATTATTGATTATTACTGGTGTCAGATGTTATGGGGCGAAGGCACGAGAATGGGGTTAGGAGGGAGAGAAAGATTAGCCATGATTGAATGGCGGAGTAGACTTGATGGGCTGATTGGCCTAATTCTGCTCCTATCTCTTATGATATTAGGGTCATTCCTGTGCTATGTTCTATGACCAAGGGTATTTAAATCACTGAAAATAGTAACACAAAGTTTGTTTTCAACAAACTACATTTCTGAAAAGCTTGTGTAAAACCAGGGTTAACACGCATGTTGAGTTTGTGCAGTTCTCGGACTAGAACTACAAAGAAGATGCACTGGTGCAAAACAAATATTTACCATCGGTGATACCACAAGCAAGTGCTTATATTTAATCAAGAAAAATAGAGCGTATTCTTTCCAAGAAGACTGAAGGGTGATTTGAAAATTAGACTAAATCTTATTATATTTCAACAGTAGATTTGTAGAGTTTCATTTACGGGAAGACCTAAACTGAGATCTATAAATATAAAATTAAAGCCAACATATCCAATACAACAAGAAATCTATTTCCTCAAGTGTGGTTCAAATCTGGAACTTGATACCATGATGAAGCATAGACCAAAGAGAACCAAATATGAAACAACAAACAGCAAAATATGTTGGGTCATGTGTGATGAGCGTTTGCTTGTCAGGATACATGCCATTATGCGCTGGAAGGGCTGAGCGTCCCTAAGTTTTGTTGATTTTAATGTCTTTTGTCTCTAAGAATATAGTACAGGGTGAGGTTACAGACTACAAAATTATAGCATTTCCCTGGACTTAAATAAAAACAATTTATATTTGTCAACTGGTCTGCATTAAATGTTGGAAAAGTGTTTGATCATCTTTAATCACATTTGTTTTGACTAATAGTTCTTAACAGGCTAACCAAAAATGACAAGGAGGCACATGTTAACACACATTATGGTTCATAGTGTTCCAATCACAATGCGTAACCAAGAGCAGTGTGTTTAACAAACTAAAGGGGTTTCATCAAACAGATGAAGGATTGAACTAGGAGTATAGTCTCTTGGAAACACTGATTGGTGAAGTATTAAGCTCAACCCACATAATTTATGTTCTTTAGCATTTTTGTAGTGAAGCTATATCTGTCGAGGTTTATTTTTCAATCGTCAAATCTCGTAGACTTTGCAGACAACTTGCAGGAAAAAGTTCCTAAAGCTTTTTTGCAAGGAACAGCAGCCTGCTGAATTGCTGCTCGGTATTAACTCATTCCCTTGTAGAAAAAGTCTGTGGACTCAAAACCACAATTTAATTAAAATAAGAACAAATGAATGCGTTCAGTAAATATATGTTCCTTTATTGTCTGATGCTATTAATTTCAGCAGCAATCAAAATGTGAAAATATTTAGCCTGATCAAATGTGCTTTATATCCCCCCCTTTTGTGCATTGAATTCCAGATGTCTGAATATCCCACTCATGCCAAACACTTTACCTCTGTTTTTCTGCCTTCTGCCTTCTGCCCACAGGAACAATTTACCTTCACTCTTTCTATACCCTTCATGATTTTGAATATATGTATAACATTATTTGTTGGTCTCTTTTATATTAATGAGAACAGTACCTTACCCTGCAGCCTACGCTTATGTGGGACTTAAGTTCAACCAATATTTAAACTTTCTATATATAAATAAAAGTGCCACTAAACTTTTTTTGACATTTTAAATTTGTTAAAGTTATATTGGCAGTGATTTAGAATCCATAGACAAATGCTTCAAACACATCCAAGAGCAGTTGATGCAGTTCTGGATCATTGGGACTTCTTTTGGGGTAGGTGGGACCTGTACAGAAAGGATGGGTTGCACTTGAACCCGAGGGGGACCAATATCCTGGCGGGGAAATTTGCAAAGGCCACTGGGGAGACTTTAAACTAGAATGGTTGGGGCGAGGGATGCAAATAGCAAAAGCTAGTAGACAGAATGGGAGGCAGGAAGCAGAAAAGGGAAGCACTCGGACACAAGAGGAGAAAGAAAAAAAAGGAAATAAACAGAGAACAAGAGATGGGGGGTTTCTTAAATGTGCATATTTTAATGCTAGGAGCATTGTCAGAAAGGTGGATGAGCTTAGAGTCTGGATAGACACCTGGAAGTATGATGTTGTGGCGATCAGTGAAACATGGTTGCAGGAGGGCTGTGATTGGAAAATAAATATTCCAGGATTTCGTTGCTTCAGGTGTGATAGAATTGGAGGGGCAAGAGGTGGAGGTGTTGCATTGCTAGTCAGGGAAGATATTACAGCAGTGCTTTGGCAGGATAGATTGGAGGGCTCATCTAGGGAGGCTATTTGGGTGGAACTTAGAAGTGGGAAAGGTGTAGCAACACTTATAGGGGTATATTATAGACCGCCAAATGGGGAACGAGAATTGGAAGAGCAAATATGTAAAGAGATAGCAGATATTAGTAGTAAGCACAAGGTAGTGATTGTGGGAGATTTCAACTTTCCACACATAGACTGGGAAACACATTCTGTAAATGGGCTGGATGGTTTGGAGTTTGTAAAATGTGTGCAGGATAGTTTTTTGCAGCAATACATAGAGGTGCCTACTAGAGGAGGGGCAGTGCTGGACCTCCTGTTAGGAAATGAGACGGGACAGGTGGCGGAGGTATGCGTAGGGGAGCACTTCGGGTCCAGTGATCACAATACCATTAGTTTCAATATAATTATGGAGAAGGACAGAACTGGGCCTAGGGTTGAGATTTTTGATTGGAGAAAGGCTAACTTTAACGAGATGCGAGATGATTTAAAAGGAGTGAACTGGGACATTTTGTTTTATGGGAAAGATGTAGAGGAGAAATGGAGGACATTTAAAGGGGAAATTTTAAGAGTACAAAATCTTTATGTTCCTGTTCGGTTGAAAGGAACCAGTAAAAATTGGAAAGAGCCCTGGTTTTCAAGGGAAATTGGACATCTTGTTCGGAAAAAGAGGGAGATCTACAATAATTATAAGCAGCATGAAGCAAATGAGGTGCTTGAGGAGTATAAGGAATGTAAAAAGAATCTTAAGAAAGAAATTAGAAAAGCTAAAAGAAGATATGAGGTTGCTTTGGCAAGTAAGGTGAAAGTAAATCCAAAGGGTTTCTACAGCTATATTAATAGCAAAAGGATAACAAGGGATAAAATTGGTCCATTGGAGAGACCGAGTGGACAGCTATCTGCAGAGCCAAAAGAGATGGGGGAGATATTGAACAATTTCTTTTCTTCGGTATTCACCAAGGAGAAGGATATTGAATTATGTGAGGTAAGGGAAACTAGTAGAGTAGCTATGGATACTATGACCAAATCTGGAGTATGGTGTGCAGTTTTGGTCACCCAATTATAGGAAGGATGTCAACAAAATAGAGAGGGTACAGAGGAGATTTACTAGAAGTAAAAGAGGTACTGGCACTTTTGAAAAATATAAAAGTGGATAAGTCTCCAGGTCCTGACAGGATATTCCCTAGGACATTGAGGGAAGTTAGTGTAGAAATAGCCGGGGCTATGACAGAAATATTTCAAATGTCATTAGAAACGGGAATAGTCCCTGAGGATTGGCGTACTGCGCATGTTGTTCCATTGTTTAAAAAGGGCTCTAAAAGTAAACCTAGCAATTATAGACCAGTTAGTTTGACTTCAGTGGTGGGCAAATTAATGGAAAAGATACTTAGAGATAATATATATAAGTATCTGGATAAAGAGGGTCTAATTAGGAACAGTCAACATGGATTTATGCCTGGAAGGTCATGTTTGACTAATCTTCTTGAATTTTTTGAGGAGGTTACTAGGGAAATTGACGAGGGTAAAGCAGTGGATGTTGTCTATATGGACTTCAGTAAGGCCTTTGACAAGGTTCCTCGTGGAAGGTTGGTTAAGAAGGTTCAACTGTTGGGTATAAATGCAGGAATAGCAAGATGGATTCAACAGTGGCTGAATGGGAGAAGCCAGAGAGTAATGGTGGATGGCTGTTTGTCGGGTTGGAGGCAGGTGACTAGTGGGGTGCCTCAGGGATCTGTGTTGGGTCCTTTGTTGTTTGTCATGTACATCAATGATCTGGATGAAGGGGTGGTAAATTGGATTAGTAAGTATGCAGATGATACCAAGATAGGGGGTGTTGTGGATAATGAAGAGGATTTCCAAAGTCTACAGAGTGATTTAGGCCAGTTGGAAAAATGGGCTGAAAGATGGCAGATGGAGTTTAATGCTGACAAATGTGAGGTGCTACACCTTGGCAGGACAAATCAAAATAGGACGTACATGGTAAACGGTAGGGAATTGAAGAATACAGTTGAACAGAGGGATCTGGGAATAACCGTGCATAGTTCCTTGAAGGTGGAATCTCATATAGATAGGGTGGTAAAGAAAGCTTTTGGTATGCTAGCCTTTATAAATCAGAGCATTGAGTATAGAAGCTGGGATGTAATGTTAAAATTGTACAAGGTGTTGGTGAGACCAAATCTGGAGTATGGTGTGCAGTTTTGGTCACCCAATTATAGGAAGGATGTCAACAAAATAGAGAGGGTACAGAGGAGATTTACTAGAATGTTGCCTGGGTTTCAACAGCTAAGTTACAGAGATAGGTTAAATAAGTTAGGTCTTTATTCTCTGGAGCGCAGAAGGTTAAGGTGGGACTTGATAGAGGTCTTTAAAATGATGAGAGGGATAGACAGAGTTAATGTGGACAAGCTTTTCCCTTTGAGAATAGGGAAGATTCAAACACGAGGACATGACTTTAGAATTAAGGGACAGAGGTTTAGGGGTAACATGAGGGGGAACTTCTTTACTCAGAGAGTGGTAGCGGTGTGGAATGAGCTTCCAGTGGAAGTGGTGGCGGCAGGTTCGTTGGTATCATTTAAAAATAAATTGGATAGGCATATGGATGAGAAGGGTATGGAGGGTTATGGTATGAGTGCAGGCAGGTGGGACTAAGAGAAAAAAGTTGTTCGGCACGGACTTGAAGGGCCGAGATGGCCTGTTTCCGTGCTGTAATTGTTATATGGTTATATGGATGCACACAAAGGACCAATAGAAACAGTGGTAAGTTCCTTCAGGCAGAGTTTAGGGAGCTTAGAAAAGTTAAAAGGCAGGATCTCGTAGGTAGTAATCTCGGGGTTCCTGCCAAAAGTCTCATTTCTGTGGAAAATGTTCTGTAGTTTAGTTCTGTTTGCTTAAAAATATGACACTTACCATAGAGGGATGCAACAAATCTATTTGACTAATTCCAAGAATGGCAGGCTTGCCAAATGGGATGGGGTTGAGTAAATTGGGATTGTGTTTATTGTTTAATAATAATAGATCTTGGTCAGAATAATTGAAAGGGCTTGATTCAGGGAAGATGTTTCCTGTGGCAGAAGGATTTAGAATCAAGCAGTAGAGTTTGAGGGTAGGGTGGTTAAGACTGAGGAGAGAGCTATCTTGACTCGGGATCATGAACCTTTTGAATTCTGAACCAAATAGCTATGGAAGCTCAGTCGGTGTTCATTCAAAGCATATCAATATATTTCTGGGTGCTAAAAAAATTAAGGATTACAAGATAATGTTGAACATGATTTTAAGGTAGAAGATCAGTCATGGTCTTAATGCAAAGCCTGCTTGTAGGGCCAGATGGCCACTACCTTTGTATTGTGTGGTACTGAAGCTCAATCAAATTTCTAGTGACAAGAAATCACTTGTAGAGTGTAGTTTTCTTGGAAGAAGGGTCTCAACCCAAAAATTCACCCATTCCTTCCCTCCAGAGTTGCTGCCTGCCCCGCCGAATTACTCCAGAATTTTGTGTCTAGTTTTCTTGGATGCAGGATGTAATCATTGGTTTCTGTATAATCTTGTTCTAGATAAATATGTAAAATTGATGTGCTTTGAGTTTGCAATAGGCCCATCTGTCATAACCCTGAATACTCATTTGAAAAGGGTACTAATTTTTTTATTTGTTTGTACCAGGTATTATTCCACAGCTATTCTCACGTTTAAATCACCCCGAAGTGTATGTACGTCAGAGCATCTGTAATCTGTTGTGTCGTGTGGCTCAAGATTCTCCTCATCTTATTCTATATCCTGCAATTGTTGGCTCGATATCACTCAGTGGTGAAACCCAGTCCTCGGGTAATTAGCATTTTTGTTTGTAGCTTAATCTGCATTGACATTGCTATTGTTGAAAGTAAGGTTGTTGAGCATGTTTAAAATCATGTAGTTTACACCCTGGCGGTATGAACATTGACCTCCAATTTCAGGTAGTCCTTGCTTTCTCCCTCCTTCCCCTCCCCTTTCCAGCTCTCCCACACCCCACTGTCTCCGTCTCTTCCTTTCTTCTTCCCACCCCCCCACCCCAACATCAGTCTGAAGAAGGGTCTCAACCCGAAACATCACCTATTCCTTCGCTCCATAGACGCTGCCTCACCCGCTAAGTTTCTCCAGCATTTTTGTCTGCCTTCGATTTTTTAAGCATCTGCAGTTCTTTCTTAAACATGTTTAAAAACATATTATATTAATTATTCCAATTGGGTAACATTTTCATTCTCCATATTAATCCTTGATGAAATGTATGTTTCAACGAAAAATACATGCCTCTCTGTTTAAGAAAGAACTGCAGATGCTGGTAAAAATCAAAGTTAGATGCAAAATGCTGGAGTAACTCAGTGGGTGATAGGAATAAGGAGAGAAGGAATTGGCGACGTTTCGGACTGATGTCAGGGGAGGGACAAAGATAGAATGTAGTTGGTGACAGTCAGACTGGTGGGGGCACTGGGAAGGGGGAGGGGGTGGAGAGAGAAAGCAAGGGCGATCGGAAGTTAGAAAAGTCAATGTTCATACGGCTGGCGTGTAAACTACCCAAGCAAAATATGAGGTGCTGTTCCTCCAATTTGTGCTGGACCTCACTCTGACAATGGAGGAGGCCCAGGACACAAAAGGGCAAAGGACATTTATTGACTTGCCATGCAGCACACAGATAAAGATAAGACACAACACTAAAGAATTAACAATGAACATAAAAACATCCCCCCACAATGGTTCCCACTGTGGGGGAAGGCACAAAGTCCAGTCCAATCCCCATGTCCACCCATAGATGGGCCTATTGAGGCCTCCGCAGTCGGTGCTACGGCGGCCCGATGTTTTAGGCCTTCTCGCCGGATGATGGTGCTCCGGCGTCAGGAGAGCCCTCACAGCGGCTTGGGACACCTGGAACGGCCGCTTCCTCACTAGAGACTGCGCAAGGTCACAAAGGTCAGATTGGGAATTGGAGCGGGCATTGAAGTGCTGGGCCACCGGAGATCTATCTAGTACATCAGAACAGTATCTGATATTTATCATACCAAATTTAGCATGTCTCTGCTAGAATGATTTCAGAAATAATGTCTGAAGATGGGTCTCGACCCGAAACGCCATCCATTCCTTCTCTCCAGAGATGCTGCCAGTCCTGCTGAGTTACTCCAGCTTTTTGTGTCTATCTTCGGTTTAAACCAGCATCTGTAGTTCCTTAAATAATTATACATAAATAATTTGAATCAAGTTAACATTTCATATTTCTTCTTTTCTGGCTCTTGGGGCATTCCTATTAGCCCCATTTTCCCCCACACTAATTCTTTAATTTATTCACATATACATGTGCATCAGCCTCCACTGCCCCCCTCTGATTCTCCTGGCAGCCACTGTCGGGGTAATTTTAAAAGCCAATTATGCTTTCAGTCAGTACATTTTGGGGATATGGAAGAAACCAGACTATATGCGATTGCAGAGAGAATTTCCTCGTTGTACAATATTGAGCCACGGCCACTGGAGATGAGGCAGCAGCACCTGAATGTACCATTCAAACTGGTGAATCTTTGCCACAGAAGGCTGTGGAGGCCAAGTCAGTGGATATTTTTAAGGCAGAGATAGATAAATTCTTGATTAGTGCAGGTGTCAGAGGTTATGGGGAGAAGGCAGGAGAATGGGATTAGGAGGGAGAGATGGATCAGCCATGATTGAATGGCGGAGTAGACTTGATGGGCCAAATGGCCTAATTCTACTCCTATTCCATATGACCTTATAAAGCTGTCCTTCAATGGATAACCTAGATTGTTCTTTATATTTCAATATTAGAACAGTAAATTTGTCTTATGTAAATAAATATTGTGTTGCCTTTTCAGGAGCAAAATTGTCATCTGCAATTCCAACCCTACTGAGTAATATCCAGGCTGAAGCTCTGTCTGGAGGTGAATGCGAAGAAAATAGTCCTCCTGGTTCACAGGATAGCATTAAAGATGAACAGAAATGTTGCTTTAATGAGGATCAAGCTATGATGCAGGACTGCTATAGTACAATAGTGGACAAATTATCATCAGCAAATCCTACGATGGTTTTACAGGTACTTCAAACATTGTCTTTAAATAGCAGGTAGAATTATTTTGTTCAGTTGAAATGTTTTATAATAAAGACCACGTAACTCTTTGGGTCCGTACCAGCTGTCAATGGAGCAATCCATTGCTCCTGTTCACCATCTCATTGTCCTATTACTTGATCATTTTTATTCCTGGTTACTTTGCCACTTATCTGAAACAAGGGCAATAAAGGAAACTCCAGCAGTTAGAGGGAGTGCATATGAATTCTGCACACCTACAGCCATGATTTGAAATGAACCAGGTCCCGAGAGATGTGTGGAAGTAGTATTACTAGCTGTGTCACTTATTGTTTTCATATAAACCCCAAAGTAGGATGAGTTGCGACCAATCTTGGTATATTAACATACATGAGAAACTGAGTGTTCCCATTTAATCGGTTTTTAAAAAATTAAACTAGGAAACTAAGATATTTGATGTCCAGACATTAGATAGAAAAATGTATGATTTCTATATCTTAAAACATTTCATAATGTTTAATCTCAAAATGCCACCTGATTGAAAATGGAACAACCAGTTCAGTTCATTGAAAAATCTTAACCTCTTACTTTCCTTTTTGAAGAATGTTTGAAATACAGAAACCTTGGTCCGACATTTTTAATCTGGTGGTTTTGGTTAGAGTAGTCACCAGGGTGGCTGTATATCAACACCTGGCTGCCAAGTTTAGATTTATTTTGTTCTGCTTTTAGGTTTATTTATACATAAGTTTCAAAGCATTGAGTATACATGAAAGTACAGTACAGCTTTTCATTTAAAAGATTGCATTTCACAAAAGGTCGGGTTGCATCACAGCTTCGTTTGGGAACAGCTCTGCTCAAGACCTGCGTAAAATTGAAGAGTTGTTGATGTAGCCCAAGTCCTTCACACAGACCAGATTTCCCACTGTTGACTCCTTCTATACTTCCTTCTATACTTCTATGCTGCCTCCAAAACACAACCAATGTATTCTAGCAGAAGGTACAGAAGTTTGAAAGCACGCACCACCAGACTGGAACAGCTTCTTGCTCTCTTATCAGGCTTCTGGTCCTTCCATAAGCCAAGGGTACTGTGCAATTGGACAGGTACTGCACAATTTGTTTCTTTCCACTTTTGACTTTGTCTCTGGAACTGATGCCATACAATGCTGAAAACTATCTTCTTTGCCCTCTGTCTTCCCCTTTGCTCTATCTATTGGACTTGAGTATGGCTATATTGCATTTTATAGAAACATAAAAAATAGGTGCAGCAGCAGGCCATTCGGCCCTTTGAGCCTGCTCCGCCATTCAATATGATCATGGCTGATCATCCAACTCAGTATCATGTCAATGGAAGACATTTAAAGACTGCATGGATGAACTACAAAAATTGTTCATCCCAATTTGGCAAAAGAATAGATCAGGGAAGGTAGTGCATCCGTGGATAACAAGGGAAATCAGGGATAGTATCAAAGCAAAGGATGATGCGTACAAAGTAGCCAGAAAAAGCAGCATACCAGAGGACTGGGAGAAATTCAGAGACCAGCAGAGAAGGACAAAGGGCTTGATTAGGAAAGGAAAAATAGATTATGAAAGAAACTGGCAGGGAACATAAAAACTGACTGCAAAAGTTTTTATACATATGTGAAGAGAAAGAGATTAGTTAAAACAAATGTAGGTCCCTTGCAGTCAGAAACAGGTGAGTTGATCATGGGGAACAAGGATATGGCGGACCAATTGAATAACTACTTTGGTTCCGTCTTCACTAAGGAAGACATAAATAATCTGCCGGAAATAGCAGGGGACCGCGGGTCAAAGGAGTACTTGAGTGAAATCCAGGTTAGTCGGGAAGTGGTGTTGGGTAAATTGAATGGATTAAAGGCCGATAAATCCCCAGGGCCAGATAGGCTGCATCCCAGAGTACTTAAGGAAGTAGCTCCGGAAATAGTGGATGCATTAGTGATAATCTTTCAAAACTCTTTAGATTCTGGAGTAGTTCCTGAGGATTGGCGGGTACCAAACATAACCCCTCTTTTTAAGAAGGGGGGGAAAGCGAAAACGGGGAATTACAGACCAGTTAGTCTAACATCGGTAGTGGGGAAACTGCTAGAATCAGTTATTAAAGATGGGATAGCAGCACACTTGGAAAGTGGTGAAATCATTGGACAAAGTCAGCATGGATTTATGAAAGGTAAATCACGTCTGACGAATCTTGTGGAATTTTTCGAGGATGTAACTAGTAGCGTGGATGGCGGAGAACCAGTGGATGTGGTGTATCTGGACTTCCAGAAGGCTTTCGACAAGGTCCCACATAAGCGATTAGTATATAAACTTAAAGCATATGGCATTGGGGGTTCAGTATTGATGTGGATAGAGAACTGGCTGGCAAACAGGAAGCAAAGAGTAGGAGTAAACGGGTCGTTTTCACAATGGCAGGCAGTGACTAGTGGGGTACCGCAAGGCTCAGTGCTGAGACCCCAGCTATTTACAATATATATAAATGATCTGGATGAGGGAATTGAAGGCAATATCTCCAAATTTGCGGATGACGCTAAGCTGGGGGGCAGTGTTAGCTGTGAGGAGGATG
Source organism: Raja brachyura (assembly GCA_963514005.1). The sequence goes on along the minus strand of OY740801.1, from coordinate 298,308 downwards.
CTAGGAGAATGCAAGGTGACTTTTATAGGCTGGGTGAGTGGGCAAATGCTTGGCAGATGCAGTATAATGTGGATAAATGTGAGGTTATCCACTTTGGAGGCAAAAATAGGAAAACCGACTACTATCTAAATGGTGGCCGATTAGGAAAAGGGGAGATGCAGCGCGACCTGGGTGTCATGGTACACCAGTCATTGAAAGTAGGCATGCAGGTACAGCAGGCAGTGAAGAAAGCCAATGGTATGTTAGCTTTCATAGCAAAAGGATTTGAGTATAGGAGCAGAAAGGTTCTACTTCAGTTGTATAGGGTCTTGGTGAGGCCACACCTGGAGTATTGCGTACAGTTCTGGGTCTCCAAATCTGAGGAAGGACATTATTGCCATAGAGTGAGTGCAGCGAAGGTTCACCAGACTGATTCCTGGGATGTCAGGACTGTCTTATGAACAAAGACTGCATAGACTCGGTTTATACTCTCTAGAATTTAGGAGATTGAGAGGGGATCTTATAGAAACTTACAAGATTCTTAAGGGGTTGGACAGGCTAGATGCAGGAAGATTGTTCCCGATGTTGGGGAGGTCCAGGGCAAGGGGTCACAGCTTAAGGATAAGGGGGAAATCCTTTAGGACCGAGATGAGAAGGAATTTTTTCACACAGAGAGTGGTGGGTCTCTGGAACTCTCTGCCACAGGGGGTAGTTGAGGCCAGTTCATTGGCTATATTTAAGAGGGAGTTAGATGTGGCCCTTGTGGCTAAGGGGATCAGAGGGTATGGAGAGAAGGCAGGTACGGGATACTGAGTTGGATGATCAGCCATGATCATATTGAATGGCGGTGCAGGCTCGAAGGGCCGAATGGCCTACTCCTGCACCTAATTTCTATGTATCCCGTACCTGCCTTCTCTCCATACCCCCTGATCCCTTTAGCCACAAGGGCCACATCTAACTCCCTCTTAAATATAGCCAATAAACTGGCCTCAACTACCTTCTGTGGCAGAGAATTCCAGAGACTCACCACTCTCTGTATGAAAAATGTTTTTCTCATCTCGGTCCTAAAAGATTTCCCCCTTATCCTTAAACTGTGACCCCTTGTTCTGGACTTCCCCCCCAACATCGGGAACAATCTTCCTGCATCTAGCCGTTCCAACCTTTTGTATGTTTCTATAAGATCCCCCCTCAATCTTCTAAATTCAAGCGAGTACAAGCCGAGTCTATCCAGTCTTTCTTCATATGAAAGTCCTGATATCACAGGGATCAGTCTGGTGAACCTTCTCTGTACTCCCTCTATGGCAAGACAATAAGTGCAGGAGTAGGCCATTTGTCCTTCGAGCCAGCACCGCCATTCAATATGATCATGGCTGATCATCCCCAATCAGTACCCCCCGTTCCTGCCTTATCCCCATATCCCCTGACTCCGCTATTTTTAAGAGCCCTATCTAGCTCTCTTGAAAGCATCCGGAGAACCTGCCTCCACCGCCCTCTGAGACAGAGAATTCCGCACTCACCACTCTCTGTGAGAAAAAGTGTTTCCTCGTCTCCGTTCTAAATGGCTTACTCCTTATTCTTAAACTGTGGCTCCTGGTTCTCGACTCCCCCAACATCTGGAACATGTTTCCTGCCTCTAGTATGTCCAAGCCCTTAACAATCTTTATGTATAATGTATTTGATCTATTTGAATAGAATGCAAAATAGGTTTTCATTGTAACTCCATACACGTGACAATAAACCTAAACAATAAAAGTATTTATTGTTTTATTTTCTGTTTAAAGCTCTATTTTACTTTATATGAGAGCAATAAATATGAAGACAACTGGGAAGCTTAGGAGTTGGGCATACGTTTAGGTAGTGGGTTCCAGGGACAATTTCTGTAGTCTGGAATTTTCTGTTGACGCTGCTTTCTCCCAAAGCGCCGGACTAAAGATCTGGGAACTATTTGTAATACAAGAGTTCTTGTCAATTTTAGGTAATCAATTTTGCAAACCGCATTTAGTATTTTTCTTCCCCATCTCTCTTTCCTGTGCCCCCACCCCATATTCCACCCTCTGGTGCGCACCCATTTCTCCCATTCCCCAATGTCAAACTGGGACAGTACTTTCCTCTGCTCTACTAAGAAAGCAGAGGAATTTAGGAGTACAATACATAGTTCCCTAAAAGCGGCCCTGCAGATAGATAGGATGGTGAAGAAGGCGTTTGGTACGTTGGCCTTAGGGAATGGCGTTAAGGCAAGTTTTTATAAGAATTTTTGAATATCATCAGTAACCTGGGAAAAAATGTTTCAAAGCCCAGTTATTCCCATCAATGCTAAGGCGTTTGCATCATTATCTTGCAATTGTCTTAGAATTAGTTGCGGAATTGGCCATACTAAAATAAGATAAGTAATCAAATCAGAAACTGACAGATGACATTAAATTATTCAGTCAATTACTGCATTGAATACTATAAAGTTGTTATACTTAGTAAATGTTGATGACTGTAGTTGATTATATTTTAGTCTTTTATAATTGTGCCAAACTGTCCTCGGTTGAAAAGGGGTGAGGGTGCTTTGTAAGTCAAGATGATTCCCCTCATGGCGGTTACTGAAACCTCATGGGGGTTACAGAAATGGTTAATGTCCGCATTTTTTTACACTGGTAATGTACAGCAACCCAGTTTGTGAATTGGTGCTCATTAATTTAAAACTCTATTTTAATTTATAATCTCCTGGTATTAGGTACAGATGTTAGTTGGTGAATTGCGGAGAATCACTGTACTCTGGGACGAACTGTGGCTTGGAGTTCTTCAACAACAGCACATGCATGTACTCAGACGCATTCAGCAATTGGAGGATGAAGTGAAGAGAGTTCAAAATAATAACACGCTTCGCAAGTAAGTGTTTGAAAACTTTAATATTAGTAAATGTATTCAACTTAAATACTTGTAGTGGAACTAGCTATGTTTTAATTTGAATTGAAACAATTGTTGATATTTCCAACAATTGTAAAATATTGCTAATCCTTGTAGGTATATGGTCATGATGCAGTTTTATAGGTTAGGCCACATTTGGTATATTGCATACAGTTCTGGTCGCCCCATTACTGAAAGGATGTGCATACATTGGAAAGGGTCCATAGGAGGTTTGCCAGCATGTTGCCAGGATTAGAAAACAGACATAGAAAAACAGGTGCAGGAGTAGGCCATTCGAGCCAACACCGCCATTCAATATGATCATGGCTGATCATCTAAAATTAGTACCCCGTTCCTGCTTTTTCCCCCATACCCCTTGATTTCTTTAGCCTTAAAAGTGGTATTAACCACAGTGACAGATTGGAAAGACGTGGATTGTTTTCTCTGGAACGTTGGAGGCTGTGGGGAGACCTGATGGAAGTATATAAAATTATGACAGACGTCGATAGTGTGGACAGTTGGCCCCTAGTTTCCCAGGATGGAAAAATTCAATACCAGAGATATAGCTTTAAGGTGAGAAGGGGAAGATTTAAAAGAGATGTGTGGGACAACTTTTTTTACACAGAGGGTGGTGAGTGCCTGGAACCGGGAAGTTAGTGGTTGAAACAAATATGGCGGCTTTTACAAAGCATTTTATGTAGGCATATGGAGAAGCATCAGCACAGTATGGAGGTATATAGATTATGTACAGGCAGATAAGAGTTGGATAGCAGCTCGGCACAGACATACAGTGCCATCCTTAATGTTTGGGGCAAAGACCCATCATTTATTTATTTTACTCTGTACTCCACAATTTGACATTTGTAATAAGAAGAAAGAGAGCACTGGTGAGCTTACTAATCGCAAAAGGACTGGCAGGCCACAGAAGACCTCCACAGCTGATGACGGAAGAATTCTCTCTATAATAAAGAAAAATCCCCAAACACATGTCCGACAGATCAGAAACACTCTTCATGAGTCTGGTGTCGATTTGTCAATGACCACTGTCCGCAGAAGACTTCATGGTCAGAAATGCAGAGGCTACACTGCAAGATGCAAACCACTGGTTAGCTGCAAGAATAGGATGGTCAGGTTACAGTTTGCCAAGAAGTACTTAAAAGAGCAACCATAGTTCTGAAAAAAGGTTTTGTGGACAGATGAGACGAAGATTAACATATCAGATTGATGGCAAGAGCAAAGTAAGGAGGAGAGAAGGAATTGCCCAAGATCCAAAGCATACCACCTCATCTGTGAAACACGGTGGTGGAGGTGTTATGGTCTGGCATGTATGGCTGCTGAAGGTACTGGCTCACTTATCTTCATTGATGATACAACTGCTGATGGTAGCAGCATGATGACTTCTGAAGTGTATAGATACATCCTATCTGCTCAAATTCAATCAAATGCCTCAACTCATTGGTCGGCAGTTCATTCTACAGCAAGACAATGATCCCAAACATACTACTAAAGCAACAAAAGAGTCTTTCAAAGCTACAAAAGGTAAATTATTGAGTGGTCAAGTGAATCACCCGATCTGAACCCAATTGAGCATGCCTTTTATATGCTGAAGAGAAAACGGAAGGGGACTAGCCCCAAAACAAGCATAAGCTAAAGATGGCTGCAATACAGGCCTGGCAGAGCATCACCAGAGAAGCCACCCAGCAACTGATGATGTCCATGAATCACAGACTTCAAGGAGTCATTGCATGCAAAGGATATGCAACACAATACTAAACATAACTACTTTCATTTACATGACATTGCTGTGTCCCAAACATTATGGTTCCCTGAAATGGGGGAACTAAGTATAAACACTGCTGTAATTGCTACATGGTGAACCCAAAATGTATAAAAATGGCCCTTATTAAAATCTGACAATGTGCACTTTAACCACATGCGATTATTTTTCTATTACAAATCTCAAATTGTGGAGTACAGAGGCAAATAAATAAATGATGGTTCTTTGTCCCAAACATTATGGACGGCACTGTAGTAGGCTAAACAGCTGGTTCTTGTGCTGTTAAAAGCAGTCAGCACGAATAGTAAGATTAAACTAGAACTTACCTGTTCGAAGTTTGATCTTTATTTTATGAGGAGTTACGTGAGGGATTTTATGAGGGATTACGTGAAGAAGCCACGCCTGGCGCTGAATCGGCATACTTCAAAGCAGCGGCATGAAAAACACAGAACCAATAGCCGGAGTAAGATAGTAAGGCTCAAGATAGACTAGAACTACCTGATGATCATTTATATTATGAGGTTGGGAGTGGAGGGCACGTAATCCCTCATCGTAACTCCTCATAAAATAAATATCAAACTTCGAACAGGTAAGTTCTCGTTTAATCTTACTATTTTACTTCGGAGTCACGTGAGTGACTACGTGAAGATTTTAAAGCTCTGTGTTTTTTATGTCGTAGATTCATTCCAAACGACTCTGTTTAGTCAAAACAGTAGTGAGTAAATAGTATTTTAAGACATTGTTACAATTTATGTAATAAGTCCTTTAATCATAAAAAATAACATTTTTTTAATAATAACTCTATCGTAGGGGAAAATTACAAAAGAAAAATGATAAATGATGTCAATGGTAACATAAATCGATAATATAAATCAATAATATAAACAAAGCAAGCATTTAAAGAGAACCCAGTACTGCGTGTCCAAATCCTGGCACCGTGACAACAGGTTTATCGTAGAACTTTGAAAACGTTTCTTCTCTACACCACCCTGCGGCCTCTAAAATTTGATCGAGTGGCACGTCCTGTACCTTCGCCGCGGACGTAGCTGCCGCCCTAGTGGAGTGAGATTTAAACACATCAGTGTCTATTCCTGCTAGACCCAAAACCCGTTTTAACCATCTAGAAATGGTTTGAACTGAAACTTTTGTATGTTGTTTTTTGTGCGTTATCAATAACGCTTTCTCAGAACCTCTGAGATTTTTGGTTACCTCAATGTATTGAGTTAAATGCTTAACTACACACAATGTTTCATCGATAGGATATGCTTTAAACATTACCTTAGCTCCAGTTCGCCCTGGTCTGCTTTGTTTGGTCAGGTCATAAACATAAAACACAATGTTATCTGCAGTCACATGCATGCAATCCAACCGTAACAATTGCAAAATTTGTACTCTTTGAGCTGATACCAATGCCATTAACATTACTACCTTGAATTTTAACTTCTGCAAAGACATTGAAGTAATTGGAGTCCATTGCTTAAGCAAAGTGAGAACAATGCTAACATCCCAAATTTCTGTATATCTGGGCTTGGGAGGATTTTTATTAAAAATTCCTTTCATGAATCGGGATACTAATGGGTGAGATTGCAAAAACACTACTGGCTGCTGAACTAAAATGTTCTTAGCAGCATGTGGAACATTCTCAATCCACCAATGCAATTCTGATAAGGCTTCCTTTGGCAATAGCATAGGTCTATCAAAATGGCCTGCTCGCTGTAAAAGCGCTTGAGTTTTTGCCCTTTGAAGATTTTGGTAATGTAGTGGACCAAATTCTACTGCTGGAAATGCTGCTACCAACTTCCCAATAACCTTAGCAACTTCTCGGATGGAGGGATAAGGTTTGTTAATCGGGCTCTGACACATATTTGTCAAATCAATCACCTTATCCATTGGTAAAGTTACCAACATGGTAACTGAATTAATCACAAACCCCAGATATTCAATGGTTTGGGATGGCTGTAACTTAGATTTTGTTGGATGAATCGGGAACCCCAGCTTTTCAAACAAGCTTGTAGTTGCTGAGACTGATTTTTCAGCTGACTCCTGATTAGCATTGACAATTAAAATGTCATCTAGATAAGCCTTAACGATGTGTTTTTGTGCCCTTAGCAGTGCAAGTGCTGGCTTCAACAATTTAGTGAACAATCTAGGTGCTGAGCTTAATCCATTAGGTAATGCTTTGTATTGCCACAACTGTCCCATCCATTTAAACTTTAAACACCTGCGAAAGCGATGATGAATTGGAACCGAATAATATGCATCCTTCAAATCTATTGTAGCCATATAACAACCCGTTGATACCAGCTGCATTGCAGTGTTGAATGTGTCCATTTTAAAATGTTTATACTGGACAAATGTATTCAATTGTGTGAGATCTAAAATGATTCTACAACCCCCATCTTTCTTTGGTCTGGGGAAAATATTTGAGACACATTGTTGTGGATCCTCTCCTGTTTTCTCAATCACTCCTTTCTCACACAAATTCTTAACCTCTTTGTCAATTTGAATTTTTTTCAAGAACAGAAAACATCAAAGAATGCTTAGGTTTATTCTCCCAATGGATCCATACCTTCTACAAAATCAATGGTAGATCCTAACACAGTATCTAATACAACATGATCAGATGTTATACTGTCCCATTCATTATAAAACATTTGGAGTCTACCACCAATCTGAGGTTCATCCAAACATTCTTCTTTAATAGGATAAAGTTTTTGTACCTCTCCAACTGGACGAAGTGATCTCCTTCTCCCAATAAATGGGTGTACATTCGGCTGTGCTGGCTGGTAATTCTTCTTTATCATACTCCTGCCTCCGCTTGTTCCAGCTCCAAAATCAAATCCCCTTCTCATTTGACCAGCCCTTCTCTGGTCAAAACTGAAGGGTTTCATAAGGCCAATAGTTTTTGCCTCTTCATCAATTTCTTTAATTTGTTTAGACAGATTTTCTCCGAACAAATAACCAGGAGCTTGAACATTGCTTGCCCTGCACAACCCTGCAAATCTTGGATGTAAAAGAGGCCGAATGGCAATCTTCCTCATGCAATTTATCTCAAAAAATGAGTTGCAGAATAAAGCCAACATATGCTTCTGAACTTTGGTCATTCCACAACCTTCCACTTGTCTTCCAAAGGCAGTGATGCCAGCCGAAATCAGCTTGAGGATTCTTTGAAATCGAATCTCCTGCGCCCGCATCATTGATGACATTGGCGCCCAAATAGCCGGATTCACCGTAGGTACCTTCAATGAGGTACAATTAATAGGTGTTTTATACAATTCTGCTGTCTCAACCATAACAGCTTCTTGAAGCGGGTGAGAGACCATATAATTAATATTGGCCGCTAGGTTTTCTTCCATGGCCTCACCGCCTCCTCCAGGTATAGCAAAACTTTGTGCCACATCAGGCACACCTGGTTCAACGTATTTGTATTGTGGTGGGTACTCCTGACCGCAATCACCACTTTCAGGGTCTGTCTCATACAGCCCTGGTACTCCTGAAACTTGTTCAAATGAGACTTCCTCCAGCCCAATCCCGGGCACTGGAGTTTCAAATTCCCAATTCAAACTGGCACCATATTTATGATATGGAACCCCCTCAGGGGCTGCCTGGGAATATTCTGGTTTCTTAGACCCTTGGTTGATTATAGTTTGGAGTGTTTTCTCCATTTGATCCATTCTGAGCCATAAGGCTTTTCTTTCTGGACCTTCTGAATCGGATTCATCAGAAACCTCAGGCCTTTCAGCTTTTCTTTTACATTTTTTAGGCACTGGGTTTTCCTCCAAAGTTTCTGTTTGTGGAGCAACCAAAGGCTCACTAACGGGTATTTCAACGGCCACCGGTATCGGAACCAGCTCCGCAATAATCTGCTGCCCCGACTCTTCCCCACCCCGGGACGCACGTTTTACCCGCGATTTCTTAACTTTCTCCATTTTAGTTTAACTCCTCCTGGTTTACCCACCAGGCTACGGAGTTTTGAAAACGCCCTAGAAGCAAAAATTTCACTTACTTGCGGGCCGTTTCCTTACCGCTGTGTGGAGCTGCGCTCTGCAGCTCTTTCCTCTACCGACAGCGACGACGTAATGCCGATCCAGTGCCAGGCGGGGCTTCTTCACGTAGTCACTCACGTGACTCCGAAGTAAAATAAATGTCTCAATGTTTCTTAATGTGCTGCATGTGCGTAATCAAATTGGATGCTTCATAAATGCCGCCCAGAAGTCTCAATCTGTCAATGATCTTTATACAGTTTTCCTTTCTCTCTTAACATTTGTTAACCAGGGTGCAAATATGTTTTCATTCCAGATATAATATTTATCTGCAGTGGGATTCTTACATAGAACATTTTGTAAAGCCCTATGAAGCTATTTATATCTAATGTAGACACAAGGAACTGTAGCTGCTGGTTTACAAAGAGATGCTGGTTTGGGTCTAATCTGTCTTTACAGACAATTCCTAATTTAAAATTCTACAACCGTTATGTACTTTAAAGTTAGGTGAAGTAATCTATTATTTGTTTGCAATGAGATTTTGTTTGTGTTTTCTGTGTTAGGGATGAGAAGATGGCCATTATGAGGGAGAAGCACACAGCTTTGATGAAGCCAGTGGTATTTGCCTTGGAGCATGTATGTAGCATTACTTCAGCCCCAGCAGAAACTCCCCATGAGAAATGGTTTCAGGACACCTATGGGGAAGCAATTAATAATGCTTTGGAAAAATTGAAGACCCCGTCCAATCCTGCTAATCCTAGCAGCAGCTGGTTACCATTTAAACAGGTAAGATACGTAACATAAGTCTGAAGAAGGGTCTCGACCCGAAACGTCGCCTATCTCCTTCGCTCCTTAGATGCTGCTGCACCCGCTGAGTTTCTCCAGCTTTTTGTGTAACCCTCGATTCTCCAGCATCTGCAGTTCCTTCATTAACAAGATATGTAACATAATTGTTCACTAATGGAAGAGCTTAATTGATTGGATGTGATAGTAATTAATCAGTTCTAGTTAATATAGTGTGTATAGGCACAGTGATGGAATATGCTTTGAGCTTAGCTCAGTTTTTAGATGGCATGTTTTTCCAATTTTTCCAAACTATTTCCATCTGACATCAAATGTGAAACTACGACCTGAAGACCGAGCAAATTGGTGTTGACATTGTGTTGTTGGGATTGGGTACACAGTCCCGAAATTAACCATAATGCTAGTTTGAAGATTACATTATAAGTGCTTGATGGAAGTTAAAGTAATTATATTTAATAAAAATGTAATAAGATAAGCACCAAGAAACATAGATTGGAGAGCTTGATTGTATGGCAGGCTACTGATTTTGGATGATCAGCCATGATCATATTGAATGGCAGTGGTGGCTCGAGGGGCCGAATGGCCTACTCGTGCACCTACTTTCTATGTTTCTGTGTCACTTTATGCAATGCAAAGATCCGCTTCCAGTTTCCTTCAATGGTGAAGCATATGGAATGATGTCTTTCATTTTTATTACATTACAGACAATGCTGAATTTACAACAGAGAGCACAGAAACGTACCAGCTACTTGTTGCATCTAGAGGAAATAAGTCCACGAATGGCTGCAATGTCTAACACAGAAATCGCCCTGCCTGGTGAAATCTCGGCGAGAGATGCAGTCACAATTCAGAGTGTTGGCAATAGTATTACCATTCTACCCACCAAAACAAAACCAAAGAAACTAATGTTCTTGGGCTCTGATGGGAAAAATTACCCATATCTGTTTAAAGGTAATGTAGGATTTGATGACTAAAGATTCTCCATTGATATTTAACTCTGTGACTTTTGAATTTATAGTGCCCATATTGTTTATCTGCCAGGTAGGATCTCAGTGGTGGGAGAAGCAGATATTTAATTCCTTTATCTGCTCTGATTAATGTGTTGCAATGTGAACATAATTTACTGTCATTGTTGTCACAATTTTCTTTGTTGCTTTGAAAAAATGCCATGGAAATGCATTAGACATAGACATAGAGATTCACTTAAAGCAACGGGTGAATGTTTTACCTTGCTCGTGTTGCTTATATCCTCCAATCAGTACAATACTCTTCGCTGTTTTTCACGCAACTACACCTGTGCTGCTCTCTTCAAGTACTTGCCAGACATTTAAAATTATTACCATGCAAATTAGTTAATTCGGAGGGAGAGCACACACCAGGAAAGTGTGATATTTTGATCTGTATTTCTGATTATGGGCACATATCAATTTGAAATAGTGCACAATAATCAATAGATGTTGTTGATGCACACCCTGATTTTTCTTTGGAAAGTACTTTTCAAACTAATATTTAAATGAAGACTCAACTATAAGTTAGAGATGCTGCCAGTGTTTGGATGGGGGCATCAAGTGGGCACATTTTTCAATTGTGGCTCAAACCCACTTCTGGTGACTTTGTGCCCGAGCACCTGCTGTTAATGGGGTTGTAGCAGACTGTTTTCATCGAGAAAAACATCCAGGATTTGTCCTCAAATGACAAAGGTATTGTGTAGACAAATATTTTCAAATTCAGTTTTTGCAGGTAACATTTTGTCCTAGAATGGTTCTATTTCTTGATCTAAATCCTTTAAAAGTTGCATGCAAATTAAATGTAATTTCATATTTTGTGTAGTCGCATCTCAAAGTAAAATTGACCACTGCCCAATGTGATTTATTTCAAAACTACTGATATTTTTAATTTGAACATTTGCAGACTTTTTTGATCTGAATGACCAAATAATTTGTGTTCACAGGGCTAGAAGACTTGCATCTGGATGAACGAATAATGCAGTTTTTGTCGATTGTAAATACAATGTTCATAAAAATTAATCACCAGGAGACTCCTCGTTTCCATGCCAGACATTATTCTGTGACGCCATTGGGTACAAGATCAGGACTTATTCAGTGGGTAGATGGAGCCACACCACTTTTTGGACTTTACAAGCGTTGGCAACAAAGGGAAGTGACTTTGCAGGCACAGAAGGTAGAGGCAAATGTTCCCAATTATATGTTGTTGCAGTGAAGTAAGATTGAGGAAGTGGAAGCTTTGAATGTTGATGGCAATAACTCTTGTTAACTCTTGGCTCCAGCCCGTCCGGACTGACTGCCTACTTGTGAGATGAGGATGGGAAGAAGTGGTTGGTGCTGTGACCCCATGGTGGTCATGAAGCCGAATGAGTGAAGCTGTTCTGATTAAGTTGTGTAAGAGAACTGCTCTGGCTTCTGCTCCCCACAGGGAATTTTGAATTGAGCAGGTTTTTAATGCTCATTTAAGAATCTGCAGATGCTGGAATCCAGAATTAAAAAACAGTGCTGGAGGAACTCAGCAGGTGAAGCAGCATCTGTGGAGGGAAAGTGTTAAAGAAGGAACTGCAGATGCTGGAGAATCGAGGGTTACACAAAAAGCTGGAGAAACTCAGTGGGTGCAGCAGCATCTAAGGAGCGAAGGAGGTGGGCGACGTTTCGGGTCGAGACCCTTCGTCTGAAGAAACGTCGCCTATCTCCTTCGCTCCTTAGATGCTGCTGCACCCGCTGAGTTTCTCCAGCTTTTTGTGTAACCCTATGTGGAGGGAAAGGTCAGACAACACTTCAGGTCGGGACCCTTCACAATTTTCATTCCCTCCACAGATGTTCTCTGAGCCACAGAGTTCCTCCTGAACTGTTTTTAATGCTCGATCTGACTAGGCCACAGCACCCACTCAGCATTTGTAGCTGGATGACTGATAGTTCAACCATTCCCTGTTGTCCAGTTGATCCTACAATGTGCTTCTGATTATGGATTGAGAATGGGTTTTGTAGCCCATTGTTGGTTTGTCTGCAACTATTAATGTAATTGACTTTTGAATTTTAGCCCGGATTCTGCTTCTAATCCAGGCTTTTGTTTGGGAAGTAAGCAAAAAGATATTATCTTGGAGCGGGAGCCGACAATTAAAAAATGTTAAACCCTCCCACACACTCTTCTTAATTGATGCACGGATTTTTATGCCACAATAGTTATCTATATTTCCTGTGAAACTGTAAATGTAAGATTGTACTTATTCACTTTCTCAATGTATTTGTTTTTTCATCCCAGAATCAAGATTCGTACCAGACTACTCAAAATCCAGCTTTGGTCCCCCGACCCAGTGAGCTGTACTACAGTAAGATTGGTCCAGCTCTAAAATCAGTAGGTCTTAATCTTGATGTTTCACGACGCGATTGGCCTTTGAGTGTAATGAGTTCCGTCTTGGAAGAACTAATGGAGTCCACGCCACCAAATCTTCTTGCTAAAGAGTTGTGGTGCTCATGTACTACTCCTGATGAATGGTGGTGTGTTACACAGGTATGAATGATGTAACATGATTACATGCAAAGCTATGAAAATATTCTACATTTAAAAATGGAACTTAAATGAACTTAAAAATGTTGCAATAAATGCTGTTGTACATTTGGAGACATAGTTGGGGAGATGTTTATTTATACAGGACTTTTCACACCTGGGGACATCCATAACAATGTATTCCTCTATAAACTACCCTCTCAAGTATGGAGACAGTCATGCAGGGCTCTGACAACTAGATGATTTAGCCATTTATATCAATGCCTGAGAAATAACTGCCTTTGTCTTTACAGTTTCAATCTACAGCCTTTTAATTATCTCAATCTATGAGTAATTTAAAAACCGATAGACCAAACCATTATTACATAATTCCTTAGAAAGTGGTCAAAAAGGCTTTCGGTATATTGGCCTTCAATGGTCAGATTATTGAGCATAGAAGTTGGGAGGTCATGTTGCAGTTATATAAGACATTGATGAGACCATGTTTAGAATATTATGTTCAGCTTTGATCATTTTATAGGAAAGATGTTGTCAAGCTGGAAAATGTGCAGAGATCATTGGGAGGGATAGACAGTAGGTGCAGGAGTAGGCCATTCGGACTTTCGGGCCAGCACCGCCATTCAATGTGATCATGGCTGATCATCCCCAATCAGTACCCCGTTCCAGCATTCTCCCCATACCCCTGCCTCCACCGCCCTCTGAGGCAGAGAATTCCAAGGCTCGCCACTCTCTGTGAGAAAAAGTGTTTCCTCATCTCCGTTCTAAATGGCTTACTCCTTATTCTTAAACTGTGGCCCCCGGTTCTGGATTCCCCCCACATCGGGAACATGTTTCCTGCCTCTAGCGTGTCCAAACCCTTAACAATCTTATATGTTTCAGTGAGATCCCCTCTCATCCTTCTAAACTCCAGAGTGTACAAGCCCAGCTACTCTATTCTCTCAGCACATGACAGTCCCGCCATCCCGGGAATTTACCTTGTAAACCTATGCTGCATTCCCTCAAGAACAAGAATGTCCTTCCTCAAATTAGGGGACCAAAACTGCACTCAATACTCCAGGTGTGGTCTCACTAGGGCTTTGTACAACTGCAGAAGGACTTCTTTGCTCCTATATTCAATTCCTCTTGTTATAAAGGCCAACATGCCATTCACTTTCTTCACTGCCTGCTGTACCTGCATGCTTACTTTCATAGACTGATGTACAAGGACCCCCAGATCCCGTTGTACTTCCCCTTTTCCGAACTTGGCGCCATTTAGAGAGTAATCTGCCTTTCTGTTTTTGCAACCAAAGTGGATAACCTCACATTTATCCGCATTAAACTTTATCTGCGATGCATCTGCCCACTCCCTCAACCTGTCCAAGCCACCCTGCATTTTCATAGCATCCTCCTCACAGTTCACACTGCCACCCAGCTTTGTGTCATCTGCAAATTTGCTAATGTTACTTTGAACCCCTTCATACAAATCATTGATGTCTATTGTAAATAGCTGCGGTCCCAGAACCGAGGCTTGCAGTACCCCACTAGTCACTGCCTGCCATTCTGAAAGGGACCCATTAACCCCTACCCTTTGTTTCCTGTTGCCAGGACTTTATGGGGGGGGGGGGGGCTGAACTACAGGGAGGTTGAGCAGGCTAGAATTTAATTCCTTGATGCAGGAAGACGAGGGGTGATATTATAGAGGTGTACAGAATCATGAGAGGAATAGATTGGGTAAATTCACAATCTTTTGCCCAGAGTAGGGGAAAGGAGAACCAGAGGAGATGGGTTTAGGGTGAAGGGGGAAAGATTTAATAGGAACCTGAGGGATAACCTTTTTACACAGAAAGGGTGGTGGGTGCATGGAATGAGCTGCCGGAGGAGGTAGTCGAGGCAGGTACTATCGCAACATTTAAGAAGCATTTACACAGGTACATGGGTAGGTGGGATATGGGCCAAACGTGGGCAGGTGGGACTAGTGTAGAAGAGGCATGTAGGTCGGCGTGGACAAGTTGGACCGAAGGGCCTGTATCCACACTCTGTGACTTTATCACTGACACATTCCATTAAACACAGCTTTTTGAGAAATGTATTGGCCACATTTTCTAATCTATTGCCCAGCAAAATATTTTTTGTAATGTTGCTGTGAGACAACTTAAAATATTATACAAATGTTTTAAGCTGTGTTGCTTGAATTGTTTTGTATTTTGATTGATGTCTTTTAACAATGAGTACTATTTTATTCCTAGTCGTATGCAAGGTCAACTGCGGTTATGTCCATGGTGGGCTACATAATTGGGCTTGGCGATAGACACTTGGATAATGTTCTTATTGACATGACAACCGGAGAAGTGGTGCACATTGACTACAATGTTTGTTTTGAGAAAGGTATTAACATTTACAATGTATATCATTTTAGTATCATCCTGTTGCATGATATTGAGAGAAATGTTGTCAATTATCTTTAGGGAAAAGCTTAAGAGTTCCTGAGAAAGTTCCATTCAGAATGACTCAAAATATTGAGACTGCACTTGGTGTGACGGGGGTTGAAGGATTGTTCAGACTTTCTTGTGAACAGGTTAGATTCATAATACATTGCTATTGGATGTAACTATAGTATATACACAATTACATCACCATTAATTCCAGTATTACTAGACACTTTCCATTTTCACTCAGCTGTTTTATTACTTTGTTCCCTTTTAGGTAGTTCAAATAATGAGACGTGGACGAGAGACTCTCTTGACCTTATTGGAAGCTTTTGTGTATGATCCGCTGGTGGATTGGACTGCAGGTGGTGAAATTGGATTTGCTGGTGCAGTGTACGGTGGAGGGGGGCAGCAAGCTGAAAGTAAACAGAGCAAGAGGGAGATGGAAAGAGACATTACCCGTAGTCTTTTCTCTTCCAGGGTTGCTGAAATTAAGGTAACTCGCTTTGAATATAATTAACAATTTTTAAGTATATAAAACCGAATTCAAGGTGAAACCTGATTTGAATAAAAGTTGGAATTAGTGATTCTTGAAATAAAATGCTTTGCGCTATAATATGCTTAAAGTATATTAGATATGTGACCAGTGAAACTTTGCAGAGACCTCTGTTGTTTGTGATATATAAATGACTTGGATCTAAATATAGATTGGTTAATACATTGGTAGACACACAAATATAGCTGAAGTTGTGGACAGTGAGGAAAGGTGTCAAAGTATACAGCAAGATATATATCGGCTATAGAAATGAACAGAGAAACAGCAGATGCAGTTTCATCCAGGAAGGTGTGAGGTGTTGTACATTGGGAGGTCGAAATACAAGGGGAAGGCAAGACCCTTATAAGCATGGATTTGTTTATATGCTCCTCGAAAGAAGCAAGAGTAGTAAAGAAAGCGTATAGTATGCTTCATTGGTTGAGGTATTGAGTATAAAGGGCCTGTCTCACTTGGGCGTCATTTGCGCGTCACGCAGGTGGCGTGCGACGATTTTGAGAATCCCAATATCCTGGTGCGCTGCGCGCTATCGCGCATCACTGCCTATGCCACCACGTCTCACCATGCCGGTGCGTCACGATGCATAAATGATGTCACGCAAATAACGCCCAAGTGGGTCACGCCCTTAAGAGTCGGGAGGTCGTGATGCAACACTAAGACACGGGTTTGGCCACATTTGGAGTATTGTGTGCACTTCTGGTCACCCCATTACAGCAAGAATAAGGTGGCTTTGAAGAAAGTGCAGAAGATGTTTACACCTGGATTAGGGGGTGTTAGTTACAAGGAGAGGTTGGATACTTGTATTGTTTTCTCTGAAACACTGAAGTTTGAGGGGAGACTTGATAGATGTTATAAAATTGAGAGGCATAGATAAAGTAGACAGTAGAACCTCTTCCCAGGGTGGAAATGTCAGACTAGAGGGCTTTATGGTGTGAGGCAAAGTTGAAAGGTGATGTGCAAGGCATGTTTTCTTACTTGGAGGGTGAAGGGTACCTGGAATATACTGCCAGAGGCAATGGTGGAGGCAGATATGATAGTGGGGTTTAAGAGATTTTTAGAAGGAATTAAGAGGTTTTTAGTAAGCAGATAGATATGCAGAGGATGAATTATGTGCAGGAAGATGAGATTAGTTTATCTAGGCATCATGTTGAGCATGGACATGGTGGCCAACAGGCTTGTCCTATGCTGCATTGTTTCATGTGTAAATGGAGCCAACTACCTTTGTTCTGAATTCATTCAATTCCAAGACATTGTAAAGAACTGATCTATTTTGAGTCGCAAATTTCTTGTGATGTGCTGGGATTTCTGGATTTTCTCTTGTTGCGGAAGTCCTGAAGAGTGGCAAGTGGTTTTCTGTGCTGTAGTGATTGGCTGGAGAAGTTGGTCTGTTTTGGTAAAGTAATCGGTGGGGACGATGGCCATGTCAACAGTGGCTGAATGGGAGAAGCCAGAGGGTAATGGTGGATGGCTGTTTGTCGGGTTGGAGGCAGGTGACTAGTGGGGTGCCTCAGGGATCTGTGTTGGGTCCTTTGTTGTTTGTCATGTACATCAATGATCTGGATGAAGGGGTGGTAAATTGGATTAGTAAGTATGCAGATGATACCAAGATAGGGGGTGTTGTGGATAATGAAGAGGATTTCCAAAGTCTACAGAGTGATTTAGGCCAGTTGGAAAAATGGGCTGAAAGATGGCAGATGGAGTTTAATGCTGATAAATGTGAGGTGCTACACCTTGGCAGGACAAATCAAAATAGGACGTACATGGTAAACGGTAGGGAATAGTAAGATTGAACGAGAACTTACCAGTTCGAAGGTTGATCTTTATTTCATGAGGAGTCGAAGTGAGGGATTTCGTGAAGAGCCCGCCGGCGCGCATGCTCGACATACTTCAAAGTAGCGGCGTGGAATCACAGAAACCAATCAAAAGAAATGACTTCACATAGTAAGAATGAAAACGACTAAGATTACCAGATGAAGGTGATTGAGGGTTGGGCGAGGAGGGCACGAAATCCCTCACTTCGACTCCTCATGAAATAAAGATCAACCTTCGAACTGGTAAGTTCTCGTTCAATCTTACTATTTCATTTCGGAGTCACGTGAGTGACTTCGTGAAGACTTCAAAGCTTCTGTGATGACACGCCCTGGACCACGTCCATGCTGTCACACCACTACCAGGGATGGATGGGAGGAATAACGTGCTGACTAGTCCATACTGCAAAACAAATCATATTTATTAACAACAAATCAAAAACCCCTTATTCGGGGACATCTCCACGTTCTTGCCCCGCATCTAGTACGGCTTCTGCGAACTGTAGAGGCGCAGCGACGGGCCGGTTGTAGAAACGCTGGAACACCGCTTCATTAGCCCATCCTGCTGTGGCGAGAATATGGTCCATGGGCACCTCCATGACCCTCGCCGCCGACGTCGATGCAGCCCTGGTGGAATGAGATTTGAACACATTAGTGTCGATACCTGACTTACCCAAGACGACTCGAAGCCACCTGGATATCGTCTGTGTTGTCACTCGATGGTGAGGTCTCTTATGAGTGACAAGCAGGTATCTCTCCTTTCCTCTGATGCTTGCCGTCACCTTGACGTAGTAACGGATGTGGGAGGCTAAACATAGCCTAGCATCTGCGGGGTATGCCGGGAACTTCAGCTGCAGCCCTGTGCACCCAGGTCTATGCTGCTTTAGTAGCTCGTCAACAAAGAAAACTACTTCTGTGGGGGTAGACATCATTCTGTCGACACGTAGTTTATGGAGTGTCTGTACCCTCTGTGCTGAAGTCAGCGCTAGTAACATCACCAGCTTCATGGTGAGTTTGTCCAGCTGGAGCCCTTCCATGGGGGACCACGTCCTGAGCAGAGCTAAAACTACCCTGACATCCCAGGTGATATTGTAGCGTGGTGTAGGCGGATTCGTATTGAAAATACCCCGCATGAGCCTGGACACTAGCTTGTTGGATCCCACCTCAATATTGAGGTAGAATGATAGAGCGCTCCTGGCGCTGTTGATGGCACTGTAGCTTAAGTGTTCATCATGGTGCAACCCCGCGAGGAATTCCAGGACGTCGGTTATAGTCACGGCATCGTACGTGATGCGAGAGCGGCTGCAGAAGGCTTCCCACTTCCTGATGTGAGAGCGGTATCTTCGCCTTGTAGACTCACGGCACGACGCTGCAATGGTATCCATGGTCCGGGTAGAAAGGCCGTATCCAACTAAAGGCCGATTCAGAATCTGCAAGCCAACAAATTTAAATAGCCATGGCAGGGATGTGGCTCCCCTGAAACAGGGTGAGTAACTAATTCTGGGCTACCCTGCAAACGGACCCAAGGTTCACTGAGCGTGTCAAAGACCATCGGATACCACGGCTGTGTAGGCCAGTCGGGTATGATAAGGATGCCCTTGGCACCATCCATCTGAATTTTTCGTAATACCCGACTGATGAGGCAAAACGGAGGGAATGCATAGAAAAAGCAATTCCCCCAGTCTAGCGAGAATGCATCTAACGCTATAGCCCCAGGATCTGGTTCCCACGAGACGTAGGTTGGTACCTGATGGTTCAACCGGGACGCAAAAAGGTCAATGTCCGGTTTCCCAAATTTGGCTGTGATTTTTGCAAAAATTTCAGGATGTAACATCCATTCAATATTATCATTGAACTTGCGTGACCTGGCGTCCGCCACAAAATTAAGCTCACCTGGCAAATAGGTGGCTGAAATCCAAATGTCTCTCTTGACACACCAGAGCCAAATTGAATTAGCCAATTTATCACATGAAACTGACCTGGTACCGCCCATGTGATTTAAATACGCCACCGCTGTGGTGTTGTCTATTTGGAGCCGGACATGTGCTCCCAAGATCTTGGAACAATATGCACGAAGTCCGTGAAACGCTGCAAGCAGCTCCAAATAGTTGATCCCTTGTGATACCAACATTGTATTCTCAAGGGTATCCCATCGGCCCCCACAACTAGAATGTTGATTCGTAGCTCCCCAGCCATCAGAGCTCGCATCAGTTTGTAAGTATATCATCGGTTTCGCCTCAATAATAGTTTTAAACGAGTTACTAATGTGGCAAACCCACCATCGTAACTCATCCAATGCTGCAGGCGGCAGCTGCATTGATCGATCATAATGACCAGCATGCCGTCGCAGCGCAGCAATCTTGGCTCTCTGCAAGTTTTGATAATGCAGAGGTCCATACCGGGCTGCCGGAAACAAAGCCACAATCTTGCCAATGACAGTAGCTGTGTGACGAATCGATGGTATACGAGTATTGAGTAAATCTGTACACACCTGTGTTACCTCCTCAATTTTGTTAATTGGTATGGTGACTCTCATGCTAATGGAATTCACCTGGAACCCCAGATAATTAATTACCTGGGTGGGGCAGAACTTAGATTTTTCTGGATGAACAATGAACCCAAGCTGTTGGAACAAATTGACCGCAGCTGCAACCCCTTGTTGAGCTGATTCCAAGGTGTGTCCGATAATTAAAACATCATCTAAATAGGCCATAACGATATGATGTCGTTGTCTTAAATAAGCCATAATTGGCTTCACCAATTTAGTAAATAATCGAGGGGCTGTGGTGAGCCCATTAGGCAACGCCCTATATTGCCACAGCTGGTCCATCCAGATAAATTTTAAGAACCTTCTGTAATATTTTTGCATGGGTACGGTATAGTACGCATCCTGTAAATCAATACATGCCATAAAGCACCCTTGTGAGATCAATGATTTGGCCGTTTCAAACGTGTCCATTTTAAAATGAGTATATGTTACAAAGTTATTCAGAGTGGTCAGATCAATAATGACTCTACAGCCTCCATCTTTCTTAGGTCGGGTAAAAATATTGGAAACAAATTCAACGGGCTCATGAACCGTTTTCTCTATGACCCCTTTCTGTTCCAACCTTAAAATTTCCTTATAGCCTACGGACTGTTCCGCAGCCGTTAGTTTAAACATACGACCCGGTCTATGCTGAGACGGAGGGATGTCCCCATTAATAAACTCAATGCTATGGCCCTGAATATTCCGTAACACATACTCATCACTGGTAATATCACCCCATGCACCCGCAAACAACCGCAAACGCCCACCAACATGTGAGGTTAAACAAAGAGAAAAAAGAGAACCAGACCGCCTCACCTCTGTGGTTACCGGAGGTCCCTGACACGAGTGGGTGGACGTAGAGGTGCTGGGTTGGTTTGAGGTTGTGGCGTCCTCATTTTCCATCTCGGCTTCTGCCGAGCCTGTCCTAAAAAAGACCCCTGTGGTTGGGGTGGTTGATATCGGTTTGGAGCTGGAGGGTAATTCCTGGTAGACGTGCTGGCAGACCCTCGTGAGCGGCCAAGCGGAGCTTTGGAGCTCGATGGCGTGGGGGCACTTTGAGAGCGCATGAGCCCCACGGTCTTGGCTTGTTCATCAAGCTCTCTGACCCTTTTGGCAAGGTCTTCGCCAAAGAGCTGACGGGGCGGCGGCGGTGGTTTGCACAACCCTGCAAATTTGGGGTTGAGCGCTGGGCGGATGCTATTTTTCCGAAAGCCGTTGATTTCATTTTGAGTAGCGCATAGAAGCGCCAGGGCATCCTCCTGGTCCAAATTAAGCTCCTCTCCGTCGACCGACCGCACAAAAGCAGTAATCCCGGCCGTGAGGAGTTTCAGGATCCGCTGAATCTTTAGTTCCTGCTGACGGATAGCCGCACTGATGTTGCCCCAGATTGGCATATTGACCACAGGCACGTTGAGGGAGTTGCAGTTTGATGGAGCCTTGTGACGGCTCATGGCTTGTAGTAGAACTTCCTCCTGAAGCTGGTGATTATTTAGGAAGTCCACAGTGGCTGCCAGTTTTGTATTGATAGGAAGCCCCAAGGATTGAGGGGCTGCAAACTTGGTGGCCACATCGAGGAGGTCCTCCGCCGGTAACTCAGGCGGGGGTGGGATGGGATCGACCACTGCCTCCTCGTTCTGCTGCTCCAGGCTGGTGTATGAAGCTGGTGATGAAGCCCTGTGCCTGTCGCTGCTGGATGCCTGTTGTTGTTGAAGGAGACGTTCCAGCAGCCGCTCTATACGGTCAATACGCCCTTCACCCTGAACACTCAGGTGGTCGGAGTCCTCCAGCTCTGAAAATTGGCCGGGGCTCCTGTCATCGGCCCGCACCTCGTCGAGGCCCTGCCGGTGCCGGTAGTTGTCGTCGACAGCCGCCGAGGCGAAACTGCGCGATTCCTGCACGGGCGTGTTCAACCGCCTCCGTATAGCGGGAGCGGAAGCCGTTGCCTCTAAGGACAGATGCGGCATGGTGTCGGCACCAGCCGAAGCCTGGATACCTTGGGCCCGTGCAGGCTTGCCAGCTGCCCACATCGTGGACCTTGCCGACGCATGGTCTCGCCCACCCATCCATGGGGGGCTCGGCGACCGTGACGGGACCCCCAACTGACTCGTCCCGGCGTCGGAAGTTGGGGGGCGACGGCTGGACCTCACAGTTGCCCCGGGTCCCGTCCTAGAACCTGACCGCTCCTTGGCGACAGGCAGAGCCTTAGCCCCGACAGGGCTAGGCTTTTGGGCTCCTGCCCTTCCCCTCCTCAGGGGGCTTCGTGAAGCGGGCCGTGCAGCCGCACGGACCCTTCTGCTCGAGGCCGTCAGCAAGCCTGCTGACGACCTGACTGCCACGGCAGGGTCGTCCTGCTCTGGCGGCACACCACACTCCTCCTCGTCGAACTCCTCCGAGCTGTGGTGTGCGGGCGGGTCCGGACCTGAAAAAACAGAGCTCACCGACATCTCCGCCCTCGTTCCGGTCTGCATTGCAGGTACCCCCGACAACTCTCGCTCCGGAACTGCTGGCCGGCGACTTCTCCTCGAACTCCGGCCTCTTAGACTCCCATCCATGTTCTTGCTGTGAAGCAAACACAACAAGAACCACCAACTTAAGGTAGCATACTTACCTGCGTGGTTCCCTTATGAAGGGCTGGCGAGGAGCACGCTCCTCCGTCAGCCGTCGCAGCAACGCGGTACGACGATATGTCGAGCATGCGCGCCGGCGGGCTCTTCACGAAGTCACTCACGTGACTCCAAAATGAAATTGAAGAATACAGTTGAACAGAGGGATCTGGGAATAACCGTGCATAGTTCCTTGAAGGTAGAATCTCATATAGATAGGGTGGTAAAGAAAGCTTTTGGTATGCTAGCCTTTATAAATCAGAGCATTGAGTATAGAAGCTGGGATGTAATGTTAAAATTGTACAAGACGTTGGTGAGACCAAATCTGGAGTATGGTGTACAATTTTGGTCGCCCAATTATAGGAAGGATGTCAACAAAATAGAGAGGGTACAGAGGAGATTTACTAGAATGTTGCCTGGGTTTCAACAGCTAAGTTACAGAGATAGGTTGAATAAGTTAGGTCTTTATTCTCTGGAGCGCAGAAGGTTAAGGGGTGACTTGATAGAGGTCTTTAAAATGATGAGAGGGATAGACAGAGTTAATGTGGACAAGCTTTTCCCTTTGAGAATAGGGAAGATTCAAACAAGAGGACATGACTTTAGAATTAAGGGACAGAGGTTTAGGGGTAACATGAGGGGGAACTTCTTTACTCAGAGAGTGGTAGCGGTGTGGAATGAGCTTCCAGTGGAAGTGGTGGCGGCAGGTTCGTTGGTATCATTTAAAAATAAATTGGATAGGCATATGGATGAGAAGGGTATGGAGGGTTATGGTATGAGTGCAGGCAGGTGGGACTAAGGGAAAAAAGTTGTTCGGCACGAACTTGAAGGGCCGAGATGGCCTGTTTCCGTGCTGTAATTGTTATATGGTTATATGGTTATGTCATGCTGTCGAAGGTAGTCTGACCAATCCTAACTTTCTTGTGATGCACCAGGATCTCTGGTATTTTAAGGAGGAATATCCAGAAAAGGATGGCTGAATATTTTGATCTTGATTGCACATAATGCCTATTTCCAGTTGAGAACCTCTGCATAAGATGATAGTCATAATTGTATGTACGGGGACAAACACTTCTGCACCTGAACAGATGCAGGACATCTTTTCTGCATTAGTCTAGTTCTGTGGAAGCATGCAGCCAGGAAAATCAGTTCCAAAACGTTTCTAAACAACTAGAATAAACTCAAAATGAAATTGTGGGAATTATCAATTGCTGCAAAAGACATAACTTTTACCTTGGGTGCTATTAATTCCACAATATCCCCATGTGCAAATGCATAACCGTCCACAAAGTAACTCCCTGGGAAACCATGGAGCCATGTTCAAGCTACAAGACTGAGCCACTGTTCTAGGCAATTGATCCAGATTAAATCTACACAATGTGATGGAACGTGGATTTGGGATGACATAGCTTGGTCAAGTAGCTGAGACAAAATCTGCCAAACAGCTGCTCCATCAATATTCTATGATTCTGCTTTCTTTTTGTGGATTTAAGTTCCACCAATGTAGCCAAAGAATTACCTGTAACACTGCGCACGTAACAGTTAGATTGTGTGAAGCTAATTGTTGTGAAAGCCAATTTACTCACCGGTGTTATTTGCGGAAATAAATCTGCCTTTCTTACTTGGTTTGCCCTTTATGCGATTCCAGAACAAATAATGTGGTTGAATCTTAACTGTCTTGCTTTCGTGTCTATTCAAATGTACAATAAATGAAAGTGGTCCCAATACTCCTAATGGGGCCCGACCAGCGCCTTATAGAACCTCAGCATTACATCTCTTGAGAGGATACCCACTCATGAGAGGGTAGCTTTTACCTCATCTATGTGAGTGAAGAAAGAAATGGCATGTTGGCCTTTATTGTGAGGGGATTTTAATTTCGGAACAAGGAGGTCCTACTGCAGTTGTACAGGGCCCTGGTGAGACCGCACCTGGAGTATTGTGTGCAATTTTGGTGTACTAATGTGAGGAAGGACATTCTTGCTATTGAGGGAGTGCAGTATAGATTCACCAGGTTAATTCCTGGGATGGCGGGACTGACATATGATGAAAGATTGGGTCGACGAGGCTTAAATTAGCTAGAATTTAGAAGGATGAGAGGGGATGTTATAGAAACATATAAAATTCTTAAGGCTAGATGCAGGAAAAATGTTCCCGATGTTTGGGAGTCCAGAACCAGGGGCCACAGTTTAAGAATAAGGGGTAAGCCATTTAGAACGGAGATGAGGAAAAACCTTTTCACACAGATGGTTGTGAATCTGTAGAATTCTCTGCCTCGGGAGGCAGTGGAGGCCAATTCTCTGGATGCTTTCAAGAGAGAGTTAGATAGAGATCTTAAAGTTAGCTGAGTCAGGGGATATGGGGAGAAGGCAGGAACGGTGTACTAATTGTGGATGATCAGCCATGATCACAGTGAATGGTGGTACTGGCACAAAGGGCCGAATGGCCTACTCCTGCACCTACTGTCTGTTGTATTCCAGTCCTCTTGATATAAATGCCAGCATTGAATTTGCCTTCCTTACTAATGATCCAACATCCGACAAGCAGCCTGACGTGCGGCACCTTATCAAAGGCCTTCTGAAAATCTAGGTAAATAACATCTACAGCCTCCCCTCTGTCTGTTTATTAATAACTTCCTCAAGAACTTCAGCAAATTTGTCGGGCAAGATCTTCCCTTCACAAAACCATGCCAATTACTTTGACTTTGGCCAATTTTATCGTGAACTTCTAAGTACTGCGTTACCTCGTCCTTTACAATTGACTCTAAAATCTTACCAACCACAAGTCAGGCTAATTGGCCTATAGTCTTTGCTCGTCTGCTTTACTCCCTTGTACAGCAGGATGATATTTGCAATTTTCCAGTCTTCAAAAAGCACTCCTAACTCTAGTGATTCTTGAAATATCGCAACTAATGCCTCCACAATCTCTGAGGCCACCTGCTTCAGGAACCTGGGTTGCAGTCCATCCAGTCCAGGTGACTTATCCACCCTGAGACCTTTCAGTTTTCCTAGCACCTTCTCCATAGTAATCGCAACTCCACTAACTTCCACCCACTGACTCTGGGATTGTAGGTGATCCTGCAATTAACCTGAAATTATCTTACAAAATCAAACCATGGAAGAAGATGTTGGAAATTTGAAAAATCTGAAAATATTTGTGTACTGGGGACAGATTGCTAGCATGCAAACAAAAGGTTTTCACTGTACCTCGGGAAACGTGACTATAAGAAACTAAACTAAAACTAAAAATACTACAATATTGAAATAATATTGGAAATCTCCAGTCACTTGTGCACTACCTGTGCAAGAAAAAGGTTTATGGTCATTACCTCATATCATTCATTACAATCAGTGTTATATGATGAAAGTTCTTTGGCCTGAACTAGTTTTTTTGAATACTTCTCTTTCCTTCTATCCCTCACACCTAAGGTGACTTGGTTTAAAAACAGGGATGACATGCTGGCAGTCATTCCTAAACTTGATACAAGCCTGGAGGATTATCTCAATCTCCAAGAGCATTTGACCAAAGTGGAGAAGCTCCAGGGAAAACTGCTGCAGGAAATAGAATTTCTGGAAGGAGCTGAAAATATCTCTGATCATCCTGCTCTTACCTTAGAACAAAGGTATGTATTTAATCACGATTATTTGTTTCACACTGTTTCCTGGTAACTACTGAGATTTATCTGACATTGACTGTAACATGTAGAAATTAAGATGCTAGATGCTAGCTTACAAAGAAGGACACAAAGTGCTGGAGTAACTCAGCGGGCCAGGATAGGTGATATTTTGAGTTGTGACCCCCCCTTCCAGACTGATTGTTGTGGGTAGGGAGGGGCGAAAGAGGAGGAGGACCAGGACAAAGCCTAGCAGATAATGGGCAAACACACGTGGGGAGGGGGTTTGATTGGACAAAGGCCAGATATTACAACAAAAGGTGTGAGACAGAAGACACAGCCCTGATTGGACTGATCCAGGTTGGGGAGGAATCTGCCTACAGACAGAAAGTGACACAGCTGCCGTCCTGGTGCCTTCGTAACAACCTGGAGCTCAATGCTCTTAAGACAATGGAATTGATAGTAGACTTTTGGAGAGCTATATACATACTTGGCCAATAAACATATCCATTCATTCAGGAGTTATAAATTGCCAGAGGAACAAATGTAGGTGGAAGCAAGGGGAGGAATAGGTGTGTCCAGGTTAGAAGTTGCCTAAAATTGGCAAATTCATTGTTTATTACGTTAGGTTGTAAGTTAGCCAAGCGGAATATTAAGTGTTGTTCTTCCAATTTGAGCTTGGCCTCACGCTGGCAATGGAAGGGGTAGGGGTGCTGAGGAAGAGGATTTCTTGGAATGTTTTCTAAACCAACATGTAGAGGAACCAACGAGAGAGCAGGCTATTCTAGACTGGGTATTGAGTAATGAGGAAGGGTTAGTTAGCAGTCTTGTTGTGCGGGCCCCCTTGGGCAAGAGTGACCATAATATGGTTGAGTTCTTCATTAGGATGGAGAGTGACATAGTCAGAAACAAGGGTTCTGAACATAAACAAAGATAACTTTGAAGGTATGAGAAGTGAATTGACCAAGATAGACTGGCAAGTGATTCTTAAAGGGTTGGCAGTGGATGTGCAATGGAAGGTATTTAAAGACTGCATGCATGAACTACACAATCGTTCATCCCAGTTTGGAAAAAGAATAAATCAGGGCAGGTAGTGCACCCATGGATAACAAGGGAAATCAGGGATAGTATAAAAGCAAAAAATGAAGCATACAAATTAGCCGGAAAAAGCAGCCTACCAGAGGACTGGGAGAAATCCAGTTCAGCAGAGGAGGACAAAGGGCTTAATTAGGAAAGGGAAAATAGATTATGAAAGAAAACTGGCAGGGAACATAAAAACTGACTGCAATAGTTTTTATAGATATGTGAAGAGAAGGAGATTAGTTATAGAATAGTTTCTTTATTGTCATTGTAACATGAACCATGTACAATGAAATTTAAAAATGTCAGCCAGTCAGTGCAACATTCAAACCATAAAAGCTAATGATACATACAGGGTAAAATATTAAAAAAGATGATAAACAACTAAAATAAATATTAAATATAAAAACAGCACACATAAACACCCAACCCTACATCCTTCTGTCGATTTCACAGTGTACCAACCACAGTCCCTTAGTCCCCGCGTTCCTTGGCGGCTACATTTAGTGCCTTTATAGCAGTGTGGTAAAAACTGTTTTTAAGTCTGCTTGTCCTTGTAGATCTGTAGTTAAAACAAATGTAGTTCCCTTGCAGTCAGAAACAGGTGAATTGATCATGGGGGACAAGGACATGGCAGACCAATTGAATAACTACTTTGGTTCTGTCTTCACTAAGGAAGACATAAATAATCTGCCGGAAATAGCAAGGGATCGGCGGTCAAATAAGGTGGAGGAACTGAGTGAAATCCAGGTTAGCCGAGAAGTGGTGTTGGGTAAATTGAATGGACTAAAGGCTGATAAATCCCCAGGGCCAGATAGTCTGCATCCCAGAGTACTCAAGGAAGTAGCCACAGAAATAGTGGATGCATTAGTGATAATTTTTCAAAACTCCTTAGATTCTGGAGTAGTTCCTGAGGATTGGAGGGTAGCTAATGTAACCCCACTTTTTAAAAAAAGGAGGGAGAGAGAAAACTGGTAATTACAGACCAGTTAGTCTAACATCGATAGTGGGGAAACTCAGTGCTCAAGGCTCAGTGCTGGGACCCCAGCTATTTACAATATATATTAATGATTTGGACGAGGGAATTGAATGCAACATCTCCAAGTTTGCGGATGACACTAAGCTGGGGGGTAGTGTTAGGTGTGAGGAGGATGCTAGGAGGCTGCAAGGTGACTTGAATAGGTTGGGGGAGTGGGCAAATGCATGGCAGATGCAGTATAATGTGGATAAATGTGAGGTTATCCACTTTGGTGGCAAAAACAGGAGGGTAGACTATTATCTTAATGGTGACAAATTAGGGAAAGGGGAATGCAACGAGACCTGGGTGTCATGGTACATCAATCATTGAAAGTAGGCATGCATGTGCAG
Source organism: Raja brachyura (assembly GCA_963514005.1). The sequence continues at coordinate 269,400 of OY740801.1, read as the reverse complement.
CAGGTAGTGAAGAAAACAAATGGTATGTTAGCATTCATAGCGAAAGGATTTGAGTATAGGAGCAAGGAGGTTCTACTGCAGTTGTACAGGGTTTTGGTGAGACCACACCGGGTGTATTGCATACAGTTTTGGTCTCCAAATCTGAGAAAAGACATTCTTGCCATAGAGGGGGTACAGAGAAGGCTCACCAGACTGATTCCTGGAATGTCAGGACTTTCATATGAGGAAAGACTGGATAGACTTGGCTTGTACTCGCTAGAATACAAGAAGACTGAGGGGGGATCTAATAGAAATATACAAAATTCTTAAGGGGTTGGATAGGCTAGATGCAGGAAGATTGTTCCTGATGTTGGGGAGGTCCAGAACAAGGGGGTCACAGTCTAAGGATAAGGGGGAATTCCTTTAGGACCGAGATGAGGAGAGCATTTTTCACACAGAGAGTGGTGAGTCTCTGGAATTATCTGCCACAGAAGGTAGTTGAGGCCAGTTCATTGGCTATATTTAAGAGGGAGTTAGATGTGGCCCATGTGGCTAAAGGCATCAGGGGGTATAGAGAGAAGGCAGGTACAGGATACTGAGTTGGATGATCAGCCATGATCATATTGAATGGCGGTGCAGGCTCGAAGGGCCGAATGGCCTACTACTGCACGTATTTTCTATGTTTCTATGGAAGAGACCCAGGCCAGAAGTGTCGGTGTGGGGAGGGGAATTAAGATGGTTAGCAAACGTGAGGGATCCATCTGTGATAGCTGAGGGGAAACAACATTTACTAAAGAAGACATCCAGGTTTCCTGGAATGGAAGACCCTCGTCTTGGGGTGCAACAGAGACAGAAATTGAGAGTGGGAGATAACATCTTAGAGCTGGGGGAGAGGTGGTGTAGTCCAGTTAACTGTGGGAGGCAGTAGGTTTGTAGATGTCAGTTGATAGTCTGTGCCCTATGATGGAGATCTAGAAAAGGGGGAGATGTTTCAGAGACAAGAATTCAGGAGAATTTGAATGAAGGGTAGGTTAGTAGTGAAGTTAATGAAATAATGAGTTCTGTACGGGTGAATGAGGCACCAATTAGTGGAGAAAGTGGCAGTGTATGGCTGAACCAAGGTCTGTTTGATGTTACCGACAAAGTCAGGCAGAGCACGGGCCCATGCAAGTACCCATGGCTACACCTTTAATATGGAGAAAGTGAGAGAAATCAAAGGGTAAGGTCAAGTTCCGACAGGCGGAGAAGAGTGATAGTAGAGGGAAATTATTTGGATCTCAGTTCGAGGAATAACTGGAGGGCCCAGAGACCTACTTTGTGGGGAATGGAGGTGTAAAGGGACTGGTTGTCCGTGGAAAAGATGAGGTGATGGGAGATTAGAAATTGAAAGTTATTGAAGAGTTGAAGGATGTGTGAGGTGTCTCTGAGGTAGGTGGGAAAGGACTGGAGGGGGGTGGGGGATGGAGGAAAGACAAAAATGCTGGAGAAACTCAGCGGGTGCGGCAGCATCTATGGAGCGAAGGAAGTGGGCAACTTTTTGGGCCAAAGGCATGTGGAGATGAGTTCAGTGGGACAGAATTAGGCAGAGGCATTGGGTCTGCCACGGCAGTCCTGTTTGTAGATTTGGGGGAGGAAAGAGAAGCAGGCTGGGGAACTACGGTTGGAGGCTGTGGAGGGAAAATTGGCAGAGGCAATGAGATTAGAAATAGTCACTGAGATGATGGCCTGATGTCAAGAGGTCGGTATAAAGAGTGTCTGAGAGCTGGCCTCAGCAGGTTGAGGTCAGTCTGCCAGATTACAATGGCACCTTCCTTATGGGCAGGTTTACTAACAATGTTGGGGTTGTTGAGGGCTGTGCGTTCAGAAGGGGTGAGATTGGTGTGAGTAAGGGGATTAGAGAGGTCAGGATAGTTGATGTCGCACTGGCAGTTGGAAATAATAAGGTCCAGAGAGAGTCGGCAGGGGGAGTTGAAAAGGAAGGGGTTGAAAAGGAAAGGAAGAAGGGGTCACCACCAGATTGTGAGGACACTTGACCATAGAAAAGGGCTGAGAAGCAGAGGCAATGGAAGGGCTCTACCTCATGGTGGGCCCTAAAGATGTGGGCATAGGGGTACACAGGTAAGGCCTTTTTGGACGACTGATCGTTCTGCATTCGATAGAGGGAGGTCGGGGGGAGAATGGTGAAAACACAGCAGGGTGTGGGCGAGGATAAGAGGGGAACAGAGAGGTGGAGGGAGGTTCAGGTGAGGTACAGTATGTGTGGGGGGAGCCAGGGGAAACACGTGGCTGCAGGGAACTAGCAAACTCCAAACAGACAGCACCCGAGGTCAGGATCGAACCTGTGTTCCTGGTTCTGCGGCAGCAGCACTACCAGCTGCGACACTGCGCTACTGTCTGTTGGAACTGCCATTGTTTTTGTCCATTAATTTACCAGTAAAGTATCCTTTGAATCATGCCTGTTAGTGGTAGGAAACAATTGTATGGTCCTAATACATTTTATTACCATCCTTCCACTGAACTGAAGCAACCTGCATTGTACATTGTATTTATGCATTGTTTCGATTTTCCAACCTGATACAGGGAGAACGAATTAATGCAGTTTTATTAAATTGTCCCGTAATATTTTAATGTAGCAATATGATGCTGTTGGCAACTGTGGCAGTGTAAAATTGAATATTTTTTAATAACTATAATACAACCTTATTTTCCATTCAGATATTCAGAACATACTCAGCTTCAGTCTCAACAACTGGCTGTACAGGATGCTATTCAGGTGAAACTGAATGACTTTGAACAGTGGATTACACAATATCAGGCTGCCTTTTCAAGTCTGGAAGCTACACAACTTGCAAGTCTGCTTCAGGATATCAGTACACCTCTGGACCTGGGTAATGGCCTTTCACTGACAAACCTCCATTGAACTTAGTTCACATGAAAAATATTTCAAATAAACTTGAGCTTTGCATAATAGAGGAAGATCATGAAGCGCACAATTAGTTATATTTGAGTGAGCCTGAATATAACGCTAATTCATATCCGACATCACTCAAGTAAATTACAGCATTAGATTTTCTACTCTGCATGTGATATAGTGAAGCTCCGGTCTGTCTGTCTGTCTGTCTGTCTGCGTTTCTGTTGTTAATTATCTTGCAGGTTTTGTACATATACAAAAGCATGTGACCTGAGAAATGTTCTGAATATAAATATATATAAATGTATAAACAGACCGCAATATGAACAACGGTACCTGATTCTAGTAACAAACTAGATTCTGTTTCCTATGACAGCTTACATTGTTTTTGTATGTAATGTTGATCTAAAATGAAAATAAATATTAGACCGGGTATAATTTCCTCATTATAACTGTAAAATCTACATGAGCAACTAACTGCAGGTACATTTTAAGCTGCTTTACCTATTGCTAAATATAAAATACATTTTTCTGCCTTGACCATTCAGCTGTGATCCTTCATTCCCCTCCACCCTCATTATATTTTAATATAGGTGCTCCAAGCTATGTACCAGCTACAACTTTCCTTCAGAATGCTGGTCAGACGCACCTGATCAGCCAGTGTGAACAGCTGGAAGGAGAGGTTGGAGCATTGCTGCAGCAACGTCGTACCATCTTGCGTGGCTGTCTGGAGCAGCTTCATAGCTATGCTGCTGTAGCTCTGCAGTACCCCAAGGCTGTTTTTCAAAAGCATAGAATGGAGCAGTGGAAAACATGGATGGAAGAACTGATTTGTGACATGACAGTGGAACACTGCCAGGAACTGTATCGAAAGTAAGTACAATGTGAACTATGGTGTGAACTAAATAGAAATTAGATTGATAGACACAAAATGCTGCAGTAATTCAGCGGGTCAGAGGGTGGTGAATCTATGGAGGGCTGTGGAGGCCATGTCAGTGGATATTTTTAAGACAGAGATAGGCAGATTCTTGATTAGAACGGGTGTCAAGGGTTATGGGGAGAAGGCAGGAAAATTGGATTGGAGGCAGAGATCAGCCATGATTGAATAACGGAGAAGACCAGGCCGAATGGCCTAATTCTACTCCACTTGTGAACTTGTGACGTTTCAGTCTGTCCATTTTCTTCGAGAACTGAACTCGCTGTGGAATGAATCCATTAACGGAGTGACCATGCTGGTGGATTGGAAGTTGTCCCTGCCTCAGAGCATGGCGAAAAGCAGCGGTGGAAGAGGCGATCTTTGCGTTGAGCAAGCGTGACGGAGCCAGGCCGGGGGGGGGGGGGGGGGGGTGGAGGAAGTGAAATCGGGAGCAGAATTAGCAGCAAAAATCCCCAGCGGGGGGGAAAAAAATGGTGGCGTTTTTGGAGGAGAGCGGGCTGCAGCAGCTGCCATTATGATGAAAAAGTGTACATAAAAATGTCTAAATGTAATGAGGGGTCCATGTAAAAGTGTAATGTGTAGCAAAATGGAAAATTTCTTGGGGTTTGAAAGTGTGGTTTTGGCAAACCATTCAATGAACACACACACACACACACACACACACACACACACACACACACACACACACGCGGATAGATAGATAAGATTGTATCGAGTTTACTAGTAAATAAACTCTTGTAGCCACTCAACATGGAATAGAAGTGTGAATGGGCTGACCACAGTAAAGCCAAGTTTTGGTCAAATCATTGTAGACATGGTTGTTCATATATATATATATATATATATATATATATATATATATATATATATATATATATATATATATATATTATATACATATATATATATTACTCTCATCTTGTTTGTTTCTATGCGTGCATGTCTGATCTATGATTTGGTGATGTCTTCAAATTACGCCAAAACAGTACACGATAGCGGTACAATTTTTGGACCACCTTACTGACAATTGTCATGTGGTGGTTTAATCAAGTGTCGTTCAGATTGATGTTATATTTTACAAGTTATTCACTTTTAAAGCTTTAAAAAAAATTAAACCAAGCCCCCACTTGTCCTTAGCAGTGTATGACGTCACAATAGGATCTCATTTACATAAACTGCCCCGATCATTTACAAACAAAATTCGAGATTTTCATTGTGTGTTGGGGGGAGGGGGGGGTCTGTGGGATGGGGGGACAGTGTGTGTGGGGGTGGGATGGGGGAGATGAACGCTGACACGTCACAATGGGATCTCATTTACATTTTTTAATACTCGCTGTCCCCAGTAAAAGTACGCCAGACACAGACAGGGCCCAGAGCCACGCTCCTCCCTCCCCCTCCTGCGGCTCAAGAGGGCAGCCTCAAACTCACTGGCTGACTTTCAGTTATTTTAAAATGCCACTCGTGCGAAGCCGGGAGAGGGAGAGGCAATCAGCCACGGGAGGGGAGAGGGAGATGCCTCCCCACAGGCCTGCTCGCACGGGCCCGAACCACAGCCCAGGGCCCTGAGCACGACTGGACATAGACACGGACTGGGCCCGGAGCCGCACTCCTCCCTCCCCTTCCCGCCGTTCCAGACCGGAATATTGCGTTGGGGAAAAAGGCCCAACGGGTTCTACTTGGGGTAGGGACGAGAGAGGGGTTATGGATAATGTTAACAAAGCCAGGACTTCCAGTCTAATTAGAGATTTATAACATTGGTGTTAGGGGAGGGGACGAGGAGAGAATTGTTGTTTCATGTTATTTAAACTGAGAGAGGGAGGGGAGAGGGTTATGGAGGGGGAGGGGAGTGACAGGGTATGGGAAAGGTGCGGGAGGGGAGGAGGAGAGGGGAAAGAAGAGGGATGGTGAAGAGGAGGGGAGGGAGTGCTGGGGATGAGGGGAAATGAGCTGCGCCTGCAGTTGGGGGCTATATGTGAGTGATTGAATATTGCGTTGGGGGAACGGGTGAGTGGTGGAAAATTGCGTTGGGGGAACGGGGCCCAATGGGCCCCACTTGGTCTAGTTTATGCTTAAAGTATATTTAAGGGTATCAAATAAAGAAGAGGGATTTTATAATTTTTGTGGTGTAAATCTTATTTTCAAGATTTAGTCCCACAGAAAGAAAGGCATGCAGTCTATTTAATATTCTTCATTTTTCCCCATTTCTCATATGGCAAAACAAATCATTTTACCCATGGAATCTAGATTAACCCTCGGCCATCTTATCTGTCCCGCCCTCTTACCTTTCTCTCCAAAGACCTAGTCTCCCCATCATTTCCTTCCAATTCTCTCACCAACCCCCTGCACCAAGGGGCAGTTTACAGATTCCAGCAAACCTACCTGACAATCTTTATGATCGCCATATACATAGGTCTTAGCTGGCGTAAAACATTTGATCCACATACAGAATAGTTTGGTTAAAGGTTTATAAAAGTGGCTTTTAGAATTTGATGAATGGATACTCTTGAAGGCACATATTTGCGCAAGGTATAATAATAGTTGGCAACCAGTTCCCAATGGGAATGATTGACAAAATCTGTCAGAATATTTGCAGGTTGACTTGAAAGGTAGATGCACTGCAGCATAATTCTAGGCAATGAGCCTGAAAGCTGCTACCATCTGCTATTAAATCGCTGGGAATTTTTATGCATGCAACTTTCTCTTTCTTTTCTAGGTATGAGGTCCAATATGCTTCCCAGCAGCCCACAACAATCTGTCAGTTCATAACAGCCACTGAGATGACTCTTCAGCGTTTTGCAGCAGATGTTAACAGTCGGTTAATCAGGCAGGTTGAGAGGCTGAAGCAGGAATCTGTAACTGTGCCCGTATGTGAAGAGCAGTTGAAGGAAATTGAACGCTGCATCAAAGTTTTTCTCCATGAAAATGCTGATGAAGGATCCTTAAGCCTGGCTAGTGTGATAATCTCTGCTCTTTGCACATTAACAAGGTATTGTTTGTTCTATGTGTAGCTACTTGCTTCACCAGATGTTAACATTTAATAATTATAAAAGATTATAAAATAATTTGAGTTTTAATAATTGGATTAATTCATCATCAAAACTTCCTGCTTTTGTCAAGTGCCGCCTTTATTCCCACAAATGTAAAATGATCCAAGAAAAGTTTAAAAGATCTGGTTTATGAGCCTGAAGTTTACTTGAATATTTGATCTATACATAACTGTTGCGATGATGAAATGAAGGGTCTGAAACAGTTGTGATTGGTGCAGCGATTAAAATCTTAAAGCTCATGTACACCCAACTGTTTTGTTTTAGGCGGAACCTTATGATGGAGGGAGCTGCATCAAGTGCTGGGGAGCAGCTGGTTGATTTGACTTCCAGAGATGGCGCTTGGTTTTTGGAAGAACTCTGTAGTATGAGTGGCAATGTCACTTGCCTTGTCCAACTTCTTGAACAGTGTCAACTGGTTCCACAAGATCTTGACATCCCCAACCCTAGTGAAGCATCAGAAGCAGTTCATTTGGCTAATGGAGTGTACACTTCCCTCCAGGTTAGTGTTGGAATGAATTGTTAGCAGAATGCATTTCATAGAACTATGCAGTACACCTTTGGTCCACGACGTCCTTGCCGAATGTCCTTGCATCTAATCCCCGCTGCCTGATGTGATCAATATCTCTCCATGGTATCAAACAGGAAATTAGAAATGCGTGCGATAAAGACAAAACAGTTATAATGGGTGACTTCAATCTACATATAGATTTGGTGAATCAAATTGGCAGGGGCGCTGAGGAAGAAGATTTTTTGGAAAATGTGCGGGATAGTTATCTAAATCAACATGTAGAGGAACCAACGAGAGAGCAGGCTATTTTAGACTGGGTATTGAGTAATGAGGAAGGGTTAGTTAGCAGTCTTATTGTGCGTGCCCCCTTGGGCAAGAGTGACCATAATATGGTCGAGTTCTTCATTAGGATGGAGAGTGACATTGTTAGTTCAGAAACAATGATTCTGAACTTAAGGAAAGGTAACTTTGAGGGTATGAGACGTGAATTGGCCAAGATTGACTGGCAATCAATTCTAAAACTGTTGGCGGTAGATACGCAATGGAAGACATTTAAAGACTGCATGGATGAACTACAAAAATTGTTCATCCCAATTTGGCAAAAGAATAGATAAGGGAAGGTAGTGCATCCGTGGATAACAAGGGAAATCAGGGATAGTATCAAAGCAAAGGATGATGCGTACAAAGTAGCCAGAAAAAGCAGCATACCAGAGGACTGGGAGAAATTCAGAGACCAGCAGAGAAGGACGAAGGGCTTGATTAGGAAAGGAAAAATAGATTATGAACGAAAACTGGCAGGGAACATAAAAACTGACTGCAAAGGTTTTTATAGATATGTGAAGAGAAAGAGATTAGTTAAAACAAATGTAGGTCCCTTGCAGTCAGAAACAGGTGAGTTGATCATGGGGAACAAGGATATGGCGGACCAATTGAATAACTACTTTGGTTCCGTCTTCACTAAGGAAGACATAAATAATCTGCCGGAAATAGCAGGGGACGGCGGGTCAAAGGAGTACTTGAGTGAAATCCAGGTTAGTCGGGAAGTGGTGTTGGGTAAATTGAATGGATTAAAGGCCGATAAATTCCCAGGGCCAGATAGGCTGCATCCCAGAGTACTTAAGGAAGTAGCTCCGGAAATAGTGGATGCATTAGTGATAATCTTTCAAAACTCTTTAGATTCTGGAGTAGTTCCTGAGGATTGGCGGGTAGCAAACGTAACCCCTCTTTTTAAGAAGGGGGGGAGAGAGAAAACGGGGAATTACAGACCAGTTAGTCTAACATCGGTAGTGGGGAAACTGCTAGAGTCAGCTATTAAAGATGGGATAGCAGCACATTTGGAAAGTGGTGAAATCATTGGACAAAGTCAGCATGGATTTACGAAAGGTAAATCATGTCTGACGAATCTTGTGGAATTTCGACAAGGTCCCACATAAGCGATTAGTATATAAACTTAAAGCATATGGCATTGGGGGTTCAGTATTGATGTGGATAGAGAACTGGCTGGCAAACAGGAAGCAAAGAGTAGGAGTAAACGGGTCGTTTTCACAATGGCAGGCAGTGACTAGTGGGGTACTGCAAGGCTCAGTGCTGGGACCCCAGCTATTTACAATATACATAAATGATCTGGATGAGGGAATTGAAGGCAATATCTCCAAGTTTGCGGATGACACTAAGGTGGGGGGCAGTGTTAGCTGTGAGGAGGATGCTAGGAGACTGCAAGGTGACTTGGATAGGCTGGGTCAGTGGGCAAATGTTTGGCAGATGCAGTATAATGTGGATAAATGTGAGGTTATCCACTTTGGTGGCAAAAATAGGAAAACAGACTATTATCTAAATGGTGGCCGATTAGGAAAAGGGGAGATGCAGCGCGACCTGGGTGTCATGGTACACCAGTCATTGAAAGTAGGCATGCAGGTGCAGCAGGCAGAGAAGAAAGCGAATGGTATGTTAGCTTTCATAGCAAAAGGATTTGAGTATAGGAGCAGGGAGGTTCTACTTCAGTTGTATAGGGTCTTGGTGAGGCCACACCTGGAGTATTGCGTACAGTTCTAGTCTCCAAATCTGAGGAAGGACATTATTGCCATAGAGGGAGTGCAGAGAAGGTTCACCAGACTGATTCCTGGGATGTCAGGACTGTCTTATGAACAAAGACTGCATAGACTCGGTTTATACTCTCTAGAATTTAGGAGATTGAGAGGGGATCTTATAGAAACTTACAAAATTCTTAAGGGGTTGGACAGGCTAGATGCAGGAAGATTGTTCCCGATGTTGGGGAGGTCCAGGACAAGGGGTCACAGCTTAAGGATAAGGGGGAAATCCTTTAGGACCGAGATGAGAAGGAATGTTTTCACACAGAGAGTGGTGGGTCTCTGGAACTCTCTGCCACAGAGGGTAGTTGAGGCCAGTTCATTGCCTATATTTAAGAGGGTGTTAGATGTGGCCCTTGTGGCTAAGGGGATCAGAGGGTATGGAGAGAAGGCAGGTACGGGATACTGAGTTGGATGATCAGCCATGATCATATTGAATGGCGGTGCAGGCTCGAAGGGCCGAATGGCCTACTCCTGCACCTAATTTCTATGTTTCTATGTTTCTATTACCTGTATATTCATGTGCCTATCTAGAGCCTCTTAAATGCCACTATCGTATCTGCCTCCACCACTCCCTGGCAGCCCATTCCAGGCACCTACCACTCTCCATGTAAAACAAAAAGTTCTGATGGATCTCCCCATAACCTCAACATTCACAGAAAACAAATACGTCTGTCAAACTTCTTCTTATTGCTAACATCCTCTAATGTAATATTTGCCAACTCCTCTTCCCATTCCCATTCTGAACTTCTGAAGAAGTCTGAAGAAGGGTTTCAGCCGGAAACGTTGCCTATCTCCCTCGCTCCATAGATGCTGCTGCACCCGCTGAGTTTCTCCAGCATTTTGTGTACCCCCCATTCTGAACTTTCTGTCCTGGGCTTCATCCATTGCCAGAGTAAGGCAACAGCTAAACTGGAGGAACAGCAGCTTGCAACCCAACGATATGAACATCGAATTCTCCAAATTTAGGTAATATGCAACCCCTTTCTTCCTGTGCCCCAACTGAACTTTCACCCACTCCCAGCTACATTCCTTCCCTTCATTTCACGATTTGCAACCCTTCTATTCTTATCTCAAACCTTTAGTCTTTTCATCTCAGACCTTTGTGCAAAGATTTGCCTGTTGAATCTCCTCTCCCAGCTTTACCCCCCCCCCCCCCCCCCCCCTCCACCACAACCAGTCTGAAGAGGGGGGCCGACCTGAAACACCTCCTGTCCATGTTCGACAGAGATGCTGAGTTACTCCAGTTCTGTCTTTTTTTCTATCCTCTGATCCAGGCAGCATTCTGGTAAAGCTCTTCTGCACCCTCTCCAAAACTTCCACATCCTTCCTGTAATGAGGTCACCATTCCAGAGGAATGTGATCATTACAGTACGAAGGATAAGAAGAGGGAATATAAACTAAAGGACACAATTGTGAAAAGGTTACTAGAACAGACACAGTGTGGTAGAGTTATACAAGATAGAAACAGACCCATTGGCCAACTGAGTCCATGCCAACCATCCAATTTCACAATTTGTTTTGTTATTCTTCCAACATCCCCAGATTCTAGCACTCATCAACATGCTAAAGACAATTGACAGAACCCAACTAACGTTGCATCCCCCAGAATGTGGCTTCTGAGTGCAGGTTGAATTGTTTGAAAACATACAAAAACAAGGAAGTAATGATGAACCTTACTGAAACACGCTATTGGTCATACTGGAGAATTATGTCCAGTTCTGGGCTTTTCCTTCAATGATGAGGTGGTTTTACAAAAGAGATTTACTTAAATGATTTTGACTTTGCGACACCGTAGATTGTAGAAGCTGAGTTTATTCTGGATAGAGGAGGTTGTAAGGGTACCTGATGGAGGTATTTACAATCGGTAAGTATTGTCGAGGCTGAAAATTCAGAATTTCTTCATAATAGCCAAGGTGCAAGGTGGCTTAGAATGAAGATGATTCATAAAACAATTTATTTTACACAGCAATAAAGATTTGGATTTATCTTCTTGGGTGGTAATGGAGGCAGCTTCCATTATAGATAGCATTCAGGAAGACTACACGCCCATGAGAGAGAAAGTGGGGCTAGTTAGATTGCTCTTCTGTAGAGCAGGTATGGAGTTAATGGGCTGAATGGCCTCCCTTTACACTGTAACCATTCTGTGATTCAGGTGTGTGTGTTCTGATAATATTTGAACTATTTTGTCTATTTTTAACAGGAGCTAAACACCAACTTCAGACAGATTATCTTTCCAGAAGCCCTCCGATGTTTGATGAAAGGAGAGAATACTTTGCAGAATATGCTGAATGAGCTGGATAGCATCATTGAACAAACAACTGATGGGATTTATTTGCAAATGCTCATAGATTCTCTACAGGCTTATCTAAGGAATGCTGCTATGGGAATGGAGGAGGAAACCAATGTTCATTATATTGATGTTACCAGGTAAGTGCCAGTAATAGAAGGAAATATTCATCACTGTGCCCTTCATAATGTTTGGGACAAAGACCCATCATTTATTTATTACGCCACAATTTGAGATTTGTAATATTAAAAATCACATGTGATTAAAGTGCACATTGTCAGATTTTAATAAAGGCCATTTTTATACATTATGATTTCACCATGTAGAAATTACAGCAGTGTTTATACATAGTCCCCCCATTTCAGGCCACCATAATATTTGGGACGCAGCAATGTAATGTAAATGAAAGTAGTTTTGTTTAGTATTTTGTTGCATACCTCTGCATGCAATGAGTGCTTGAAGTCTGCGATTCATGGACATCACCAGTTGCTGGGTGTCTTCTCTGGTGATGCTCGGCCAGGCGTCTATTGTAGCCATCATTAGCTTATGCTTGTTCAAGAAGGAACTGCAGATGCTGGAAAATCGAAGGTAGACAAAGTGCTGGAGAAACTCAACGGGTGCAGCAGCATCTATGGAGCGAAGGAAATAGGTAACGTTTCGGGCCGAACCCCTTCTTCAGACTGTAGGAAAATAGCTGGGGCCCATGCGCGTGCCCTACACTTTGTATTTGGAGGCAATGGGAGGAGTCAAATGAAAAGTTATTAAGGGTAAGGACCAGCTCCGCTAGGCGGAGGAGACGGGGATTGGTTGGTTCTCCGGACAAGGAAGAACCGGAGGGCTTTGAGGCTCTCCTTGTGAAAGATGAAGCTGTAGAGTGACTGGACATCCATGGTGAAGATGCGGGATGGGGGCCTAGAGAATGGAATGCCCGGAGACGACGGAGAGTGTCTGAGGTGTCTTGAATATAGCTCGGGAGGGATTTAACTGGGGGGGATAGGATGGAGTCGAGAGAATTCCACTGACTCGCACTCACTGTGTGAAAAAGGTTTTCCTCATCTCCGATCTAAATGGCTTGCCCCTTATTCTTAAACTGTGGCCCCTGGTTCTGGACTCCCCCAACATCGGGAACACGTTTCCTGCCTCTAGCGTGTCCAAACCCTTAATATTTTTTTCAATAAGATCCCCTCTCATCCTTCTAAATTCCAGAGTATACAAGCCCAGCCGCTCCATTCTATCAACATATGACAGTCCTGCCATCCGGGAATTAACCTGGTGAACCTATGCTGCACTCCCTGAATAGCAAGAATGTTCTTCCTCAAATTGGGAGACCAAAACTGCAAACAATACTCCACGTGTGGTCTCACCAGGGCCCTGTACAATTGCAGAAGGACCTCGTTGCTCCTATACTGAACTCCCCTTGTTATGGAGCCAACATGCCATTTGCCTTTCTTCACTGCCTGCTGTACCTGCATGCTTACTTTCATTGACTGATGAACAAGGACCCCCAGATCCCGTTGTACTTCCCCTTTTCCCACTTGACTCCATTTAGATAATCTAATAGTTATATTTCATATAATAATCTAATAATTATATTTCATGATAATTAGTGAGTGCAACCGTGCAATATTTTGTCATATTATTAAATTAAGTATTATATGTTTTATTGTACTAGTTATACACTGGGATGTGGTGATAGGCTATAATCTTGTTTGACCCTCTTGGGATACTTGGGAAATGGTGTAATTTCAAGGTACAATTATCAAAACATTTCTGCATAAAGGGGGTGCTGCTCTCTATTATCCCCGACTGGAGCGTTACCCCTTGGAACCCTACCAGGGGGCAATGCCCCCGGACCCCCATCTCTCTTCCTCAGATTTTTCCTGTCTCACGCCTGATGACTACAGAGGTCAGTGCGATAGGCCTGTGGTCTTTAAGACCAGCAATCCTTGTCTTTTTGGATACAGGGACTATAGTGGAGACTTTGAAGCAGGCAGGGATAGCACAGGTTTGCAGGGACTAGTTGAAAAGCAAAGTTTTCCATTATCATGGTTCCAAATTGAACAACTAAGAGATGAGAAATGGACCATCAGTGCTCTATTGCAGTACGAATATAGATAAGTTAACCATCTTGTGTGTGATTATAATGTAGGTTAGTGTTCTGTGCAACCTGGTCTAATGGATTGACTGATCAACTCAGATTTACCTGAAAATCAGTGTCTACATCAGTGCACATAAGTAACACAACGAAAACAAGGTCTCAACTCCAAATTCCAATGGGCATTTGGCAATAATTCGAGCCATGGTTCGTAACTTCAGAGGAACTTTGTTGAAAGTTGATTTTCCTGCTATGTTCTTTGTAACAGAGGTGTGCAAAACATGATTTTCAATCAAATCCGAGATGGTGAGCAGCCAACCTTCTTACTTACTTTTATTGGTTGAATGAAATCAACCAATACCAAGCAATTTATACAAGTCTCTGATAAACCATCAATGTTTGCTAGATTTTGGTCCATGAAAATGGGATTTTTGGACATTTAAAGTCCTTGAATTTATAGTGTTCCAAGTGTACGAACCCTGCTACACACTTCAGAATTCATTTTGCTACTACCATCAACAGTTGTATCATCAATGAAGATATGTAAGCCAGTACCTTCAGCAGCCATACATCATCAGCTGTGGAGTATGTTTGGGATCATTGCCTTGCTGTAGAATGAACTGCCGGTCAATAAGATTTGAGGCATTTGGTTAAACTTGAGCAGATAGGATGTGTCTATATACTTCAGAATTCATTATGCTACTATCATCAGCAGTTGTATCATCAATGAAGATAAGTAAGCCAGAACCTTCAGCAGTCATACATGCCCAGGCCATAACACCCCCACCATCGTGTATCACAGATGAGGTGGTATGCTTTGGATCTTGACCAGTTCCTTCTCTCCTCCATACTTTGCTCTTGCCATCACTCTGATGTAAGTTAATCTTCATCTCATCTGTCTACAAGACCTTTTTCCAGAACTGTGGTTGCTCTTTTAAGTACTTCTTGGCAAACTGTAACCTGGCCATCTTATTTTTGTGGCTAACAAGTGGTTTGCATCTTGCAGTGTAGCCTCTGTACTTCTGTTCATGAAGTCTTCTGCAGACAGTGGTCATTGACAAATCCACACCTGACTCATGAAGAGTGTTTCCGATCTGTTCAACAGGTGTTTGGGGATTTTTCTTTTATTATAGAGAGAATTCTTCTGTCATCAGCTGTGGACGCCTTCCTTGGCCTGCCAGTCCCTTTGCGATTAGTAAGCTCACCAGTGCTCTCTTTCTTCGGAATGGTGTTCCAAACAGTTGATTTTGATAAGCCTCATAATGGTTTCTTTGACTTTCATTGGCACAACTTTGGTCCTTGCGTTGATCAACAGCAATAAAAGTTTCCAAAGGTGATGGAAAGACTGGAGGAAAGACGGTGATGATAGCTCTCTTTTACCTGCCATAAGGAGGCGTTTAAACACACCTGAGCAATTACAAACACCTGTGAAGCCCTGTGTCCCAAACAATATGGTGCCCTGAAATGGGGGGGACTATGTATAAACACAGCTGTAATTTCTATATGGTGAAACCAAAATGTATAAAAATAGCCTTTATTAAAATCTGACAATGTGCACTTTAACCACATGTGATTTTTTCTATTACATATCTCAAATTGCGGAGTACACAGGCAAATAAATAAATGAGGCTTTTTCCTACATGTAAATGTTTTTTAAACATTGTGATAATACCTGCCTCAACTACTTCCCCGGCAGCTTGTTCCATACACCCACCACCACCGTTTGTGTGCAAAAGTTACCCAGTTGAAATTATCTGGATGTTCTGTTTACTTGAGCAGGTTTTTAGAATGGAGAGGGTCCAGAGCAGGTTTACAACAATGATCCCTGGAATGAGTGGGTTCACATATGATGACAGCACTGGGCCTGTACTTGCGCCGTTTAGAAGGATGAGAGGGACCTCATTGAAACGGCCTGAATAGAGTGGATGTGGAGATGATGTTTCCACTAGTGGGAGAGTCTAGGACCAGAGGCCATAGCCACAGAATAAAAGGATGTACCTTTAAAAAGATGAGGAGACATTTCTTTAGTCAGTGAGTGTCGAATCTGTGAAATTCATTGCCTGTGGGGGCTGTGAATGGATATTTTTACAATAGACATAGAAACATAGAAAATAGGTGCAGGAGTAGGCGATTCGGCCCTTTGAGCCTGCACCGCCATTCAATATGATCATGGCTAGACGGCGGGGATTGACTGATTCTTGATTTGTACGGGTGTCAGTGGTTATGGAGAGAAGGCAGGAAAATGGGGTTGAAACAGTATATGGATAGTCCAACCCGGGAAAGGAACACTGGACCTTGTGTTGGGAAATTAGCCTGACCAGGTGACTGGAGTGGAGGAGCATTTTGGGGAATTAGCAGCTCCCTTAAATGGCACTCTACCCACCACGCTATTCATTAATTTCCTTCCCCACTTTTGCACCAATACTGCAAAATGTACCGAGAACAAAATATGACTGGGTTGTTCTTGTAGTGACTCCTCCAGGAGAAGCATGGGACATTCCCCTCCTAGTTGTGCAACTTCCTGATGTGAAAGCTTGGCATCCATCATGCATCGCAAAGCTTCTGGAGGAGCACAACTTGCAGCAGGTTTCCATTTTTGTGGTCAACATTTAAAAATGAATGATCACCATTTAAAAAAAAAACAAAAAACAACTATGCTTTAAAAAATAATAATAATGTTAGTACAATATTATTTTGATAAGCTGTACATTGTCCAGTTCCATAGTATTTTGGACCTTCACCAGAAAGTCTGCAGTGATTGTGAAAAAGACGCCATGTCATTTTGAATGGCAGTTTAGGATGTACAATGTGTTTTGGCCTTTCCAATGACACCAACTCCTGAAGAATGAAGTTAGTAATAAAAAAAATGCCATTTCCAGAGTTTTGACCTATGAAAGAGAAAAAAATTGATTAACATGGATATTTTTTTCATTTATTGTTCATCCATCAGGTTAGAAACTGTTCTACTGTTTAAACTTTATTGTAGAGTGAGAGTGTTTATCGTATTAACATTAGAAACACAGACAATAGGTGCAGGAGTAGGCCAATCGGCCCTTCGAGCCAGCACCGCCATTCAGTATCATCATAGCTGATCATCCAGAATCAGTTCCCTGTTCCTGCTTTCTCACCATATCCCTTGATTCCGTTAGCCGTAAGAGCTATATCTAACTCCCTCTTGAATACATCCAATGAATTGGCCTCCACTGCCTTCTGTGGCAGAGAATTCCACAGATTCACAACATTGGGTGAAAAAGTATTTCCTCATCTCAGTCCTAAATGGCTTACCCCTTATTCTTAAACTGTGACCCCTGGTTATGGACTCCCCGAACATCGGGAACATTTTTCCTGCATCTAGCCTTAAGAATTTGATATGTTTCTATAAGACCCCCCCCCCCATCGTTCTAAATTCTAACGAATTTAAATCTCGTCGACCCATTCTTTCATCATGTCAGTTCCGCCATCCCAGGAATTAACCTGGTGAATCTATGCTGCATTCCCTCAATAGCAAGAATGTCCTTCCTCAAATTAGGAGACCAAAATAGCACACAATACTCCAGGTGCAGTCTCACCAGGGCCCTGTACAACTGCAGTAGGCAGTGACGTGCGGTGAGGTCAATGGCTGGAGAGGCACTGATTAGTATCAGTGGCCCGGCCCTCCCTGTATTGATCACCGTGTCTCCCCAAGGAGAGAGAGGGGTGGAGCCGTGGCTGGGAGGGAGGGAGAGAGAAGGGAGAGGGAGAGGAAAGGAGAGAGAGAGAATGGGGGGGAGAGAGAGAAGGGAGAGAGGAATGATGGCACGTTATAACCCCAGCTGTCCTATTCTGACCGCCGCCGAACCCCCCACCGCACCATTGCACCCTTCTTCACGGTGGCCATGTGATGTCTCGGTTCTGACAATTCTAGGGATCTAACCGGTAACAACACTAAGAGCAGCCCCGGGTCGCCGCACTCCCAGACTCGAATCTGAGCTTGAAAAATCAGGTGGTGGGTCTGATGTGTCCCTCGGGCCATATTTTGGAGACTCCTGCCTTACATGAACTAAACAAAAATGTACAGAAGTACAAAAATTGATGACTTTATTATTGTGATAAGTATAGATCTATTTTTCTTTAAATCTAATAACTTTCTAATGTACCGACAAAGTCTACCTTCCCAATGACCGTTTTTTCGCAGAGTGGCGTATCTTGCTCCGCTCCATGATCTTTGGTCTGTGCCGCCGCTGCTGAGGCTAGCTAACATGGAGGGAGAGCGAGGTAGAGTCAGTTACATGGGCTGAGCCTACGTAATTGACGCTCGCTCTTCCTCCACTGGGCTCAAGACACGCCCCCTTGTGAGGCAGATGTGATCGCTGCCTCCCCGGAGCTTTTTCAATGCAGTTTTATGTGAGACCTGAGAGCACAAATTTAATATCTTTATATGTGAAATACGTTACCTGGACTATGGAAGGTAAGGACATGTAATGAAGGGGTTTACACACATTACTTTAGTGACATACATAGAGATAGTAACAGGCACATGCTTATTACCCGCACTCCATGCAGTTTCTAACCGGTTGCGCAATCAGAGGGGAGGCTCAGCTCGCCGCTGCCTCACCTCTCATCTCTTCATGTATTTGCAGTGGGGCTGCGCAAATTTTGCGATTTTTACTATAAAAAATGATTAGATTCATATAGGAATGACATTTATAACACAGATCTGTGGAAAAATCTTTATTTATTTTATTTTTCTTTAGTTTTCTTAACAGCTATTGTCATTGGGAGTATGACAGGTGAGGCTCTGCCTCCCCTGACCGCATGTCCCTGGCAGTAGGATCTCCTTGTTCCTAAACTCAAATCCCCTCGCAATAAAGGCCAACATGCCATTTCTTTCTTCACTCACATAGATGAGGTAGAAGCTACCCTCTCATCATCCTTCGACAACTTGACAAACTACTACAAGGACAACTAACTGAAGGCAAACCCTGCTAAGACCCAAGTTAGCCTGTTCCACCTTCGTAATCGCAAAGTTGAGAGGAAGCTGTCCTTATCATTGAATGGTGTCCCTTTGAGACACTGACCACCCTTTCTATCTTGGGGTCACTCTGGACCGAACCCATTCCTTCAAGCAACACGTCGAAAGGGTGAAGGGCAAAGTGAGGATGAGGAACAGCCTTCTACGCAAGCTGGCAAACTTGTCGTGGGGTTACCAATGCATCCACACTGCGGTCAACTGCTCTTGTGCTGTGCTACTCTGCTGCAGGGTATGCTTGTCCTGTTTGGGAGAGATCATCTCATACGAAGAAAGTTGATGCCACCGTTAATGACAGCTGCAGATGCATCACTGCCTAAAACCAAAGGATGTGGCTAGCTTGCATGTCTTGGCCGGTATTGCTCCACCAGGAATCCGCAAATCATTTGCCGGTAGAACTGAACGTAGTGTGCAAGTTGGGGACACCCGCCATTCTTTTCACTCCCATCACCCAGTCCCAAAACGGCTGAAGTTGAGGAAGAGTTTCCTTCACACAGTCCAGCCACTGTCACAGTCTCCTCAAGTAACTAGAGTAGCCTTGTGGGAAAGAAACACAGTGAAAACCACCACCACGTAAATAGGCCTATCCCAACCAAGGAACAGCTCCCACCTGGTCACAAGTATGACCGGAAGACCTGAAAGTCCCTCAATAGGCTTCGTACAGGGATGGGCGAAGCAAGACCAATATGAGCAAATGGGACAATGCAGATGCGGCAGACACAGAATGTGAATGTGGAACATCTGTACAATCCATGCCACACTGACTAAGATGCCCACTTCTTGGTGAACAATGCTGCCTGGAAGATCTAGCGGTGGCAATGAGAAGACTGTCCACTGTGCAAGAGCCTGGCCCAACATGTGAAACATAGATGATGGACACGAAAGAAGAAGACTGCCTGCTGTAGCTGCATGCTTACTTTCAGTGACTGATGTACAAGCACACCCAGGTCTCGTTGCACCACTCCTTTTCCTAATCTGACACCATTCAGATAATATCTGCCCTCTTGTTCTTGCCACCAAAATGGATAACTTCACATATATCCACATTGTACTACATCTGCCATGCATCTGCCCACTCACCCAACCTATCCAAGTCACCCCGCAGCCTCATAGCATCTTCCTCGCAACTCACACTGCCACCCAGTTTTGTGTCATCCACAAACTTGGAGATGTTACATTTAATTGACTGGATATTGACAGCATATGAATCTGAACAATAACAATCTTTCTTGCTACAGCTTTACAGGCACATTAGATGCAACAACTAATAAATAAACTAAAATTATCAGTTCTAATAATTAAACCAAAACACAGTTGTGCAGAAAACCAAAGTACTTTGAGCAGCCCATAGTGTATCGTTCAGTGCTGAGGTAGGGCTGTGCAGGGTGGTTCAAGAATCTGATGGGTTGATGGAAAGAAGCTTCCTTCATTTGAGGGAAGATCAGTATCTGTGATGAACAGTGCCACGTCTACCAATTTCTGCAGCCTCCTTTGATCTTCAACATTTAAAACGCCATACCAGCCTGTGATGCAACGGTATGTTCTCCAGCGTACAACTGTAAAAGTACGATTAAAGTATTCGGCAATATAACAAATCTCAAAGTTCTAACGACATGGAAGCGTTGCTGAGATCTCTTCATGATTGCATCAATGTACTGGGACCAGGATCTGAAATGTATACGCCAGATTCTTGAAGCTGTTGACTCCACTGCCACCCTGCCAATGAAGGCAGTTGCATGGTCCATCAGCTTTCTCTCCCTCAAGTGTGCATTACTTGTAATATTATTCACGCTCAATGCACAAAATACCATGGAACTGGACAATGTACAGCTTATCAAAATAATATTGTACTAACATGCAATTTTTCTTAAAGGACAGTTTTTTTTAAAGGTGAACATTCATTTTTAAGTGATGATCACAAAAATCGAAACCCGCTGCCATGTTGCACTCCTCCAGAAGCTTTGCTGTACATGATGGATGTCAAGTTTGTTAAAGTACTGATCATTAAGTGCATGGAAATGTTCTGTTTTATAGTGTGTAAGTTTAGTGTGACAAATTATAGTTGTTTATCGTGGTTTGTTACTGCCAAACAAACAGCTCCAACTGCAGTTTGATTCCTTCAGATTTTAATCATTGGCAATTTAACGTTTGTTGGTGCTTTGATCCTTTCACCTCCCTCTTGACCACAGATGCTGTGAAGTTGTGATGAGTATAACCAGGAAATGTTTGCTGTTGTCTGTATATTGTCTGTACAATTTTGGTTGCCTAATTATAGGAAGGATGTCAACAAAATAGAGAGAGTACAGAGGAGATTTACTAGAATGTTGCCTGGGTTCCAGCAACTAAGTTACAGAGAAAGGTTGAACAAGTTAGGTCTTTATTCTTTGGAGCATAGAACGTTAAGGGGGGGACTTGATTGAGGTCTTTAAAATGATGAAAGGGATAGACAGAGTTGACGTGGATAAGCTTTTCCCATTGAGGGTAGGGAAGATTCAAACAAGAGGGCATGACATGAGAATTAAGGGACAGAAGTTTAGGGGTAACATCAGGGGGAACTTCTTTACTCAGAGAGTGGTGGCTGTGTGGAATGATCTTCCAGCAGAAGTGGTGGAGGCAGGATCGATTTTAACATTTAAAAGTAAAGTGGATAGGTATATGGACGGGAAGGGAATGGAGGGGTATGGTCTGAGTGCAGGTAGATGGGACTAGGGGAAAATAAATGGTCGGCACGGACTGGAAGGGCCGAGAAGGCCTGTTTCCGTGCTGTAATTGTTATATGGTTATTATATGGTTATATAAAAAATATCATATTTCCAGGAACAATTTTGTAAAATGAGAGAGGAGGTAACAAATTAAAGTTTAGCACCAACAGATGAAAAATAGCTATTGTGTTTGCAGTTTTGAGTAAGATTTATAGATTTTGTCCACGGATGCTTTTTTAGTTATACTTTTCACTTCCTCTTTCTAGAATGTTGCGAGCGCAGTACACTGAATTAATCCAGCCAAGAAGTGTGGATGGGTCAGTGGAGGAAACTCCCAAGATGTCTGCTGGCCAGATGTTACTCGTGGCTTTTGATGGAATGTTTGCCCAAGTTGAAAGTGCATTTGGTTTATTAATTGAGAAGGTACTGTTGTACGTTATGATCTTTATTCGTATAAACTTAAATTTTTGATCCCAAGGAAGATATTTTCGGTACTGTGTGATTTACGCATGGAAATGTTGAGTTGCAGTTCTTTGTATCTCAGCTTGTCGTTGATTTGACTATTGTAATTGCTTCTCCAGTGTCAAGTTACTTTATGTATGTGAAATGAAACAAGTTGTGGCATGTTAAGACTAAACCACCCGGGGGTTTACTTTTGTAATGATAAAAGCCTTCATTATAGCTTCACTACCACATAGTTTTAATATGTAAACAATATTATGCTTTCATGTAATAAGTAATGTGAATGGTTTTTATAGTTAAACAAGATGGAAGTACCATTGACGTGGCGGAAAATTGACATAATTAGAGAGGCAAGAAGTACACAAGTCAACTTCTTTGATGATGATAATCACCGACTTGTGCTGGAGGAGATCTTCTTTCTGAAACGACTGCAAACAATAAAAGAATTTTTCAGACTTTGTGGCACTTTTGCTCATACGTTATCAGGTAGATTTTTTTAAAATAACTAACAGTTCAATGTTTTTAAATTCCTTGCTTTTAAATGAGCAGCTTATCACATAATGAATTAATATTATGCGCTATTTTCCATTTCAAGCAGACGTGCTCTGATCAGTCTGAAGAAGGGTCTCTGCCCGAAACGTCACCTGTTCCTTCTCTCCAGAGATGCTGCCTGTCCCGCTGAGTTACTCCAGCATTTTATATCTATCTTTGATTTAAACCTCGATCTGCAATTTCTTCCTACACATGTAGGGTTATGTTCTTTGACGTGTGGTAGCTTCTGGTAAAACTGTTCTTTGTTGCCTTTTCAGCCAGTGTTTCGCTTTGATTTCCTAATTTATAAATGTTTACATTTTACATTTTGAATTTATTTCCAAAAGCAGAGAGATTTCTTCAGCCTACACCCCAGAGAATTCACCTGGCAAGAGTGTCTGCATATCTCATGCTAATATTGTTTGTTTTTGATTCAAAATTGATCATGAAGTCTGCACCTAAACATTCCTCCACTGTAGTACCTGAGCCATTGTGTGTTTCCCCAAGATGGAATATGTTTAATGCATTTAGTTTGTGTCTGAATCCTTAATTATTTTAGCCCCTTGTTTAAGTGTACCTTGTATTAATAACTGGTGATATGAACATTCTGTTTCATTTCCCAGGGGTTATTCCACTGGACGATCCCAGTTCATTGAATGGTCCTGTCCAATTGGTTAACGTAAAATCCATGTACAGAAGTTCTTGCTTCAGTGAAGATCAAATGGCTAAGCCAATAAAGGCATTTACAGCAGACTTTGTGAGACAGCTTTTGATTGGCCTCCCAACTCAAGCACTTGGACTAACCCTTTGTAGTTATATCAGTGCCCTTGGTGTGGACATTATTGCGCAGGTGGAAGCTAAAGACTTTGGTGCTGAAAGTAAAGTCTCTGTGGATGACCTTTGTAAGAAAGCAGTGGAACACAACATTCAAGTTGGCAGATTTTCACAACTAGTTATGAACAGAGCCACCGTTCTGGCTAGCTCGTATGACACTGCGTGGAAAAAGCATGACCTGGTTCGCAGGTTGGAGACAAATATTGCATCATGTAAGACCTGTTTTCAGAGGGTACAGATACAGATTGCCATGTTCCAGGTAACTCTTTATGGTTTTTTTTTGTAATTAGTGTACGGGAATACATTTTTGTTTAACAAAATTCAGTCATGGAGGAACTCAGCAGATCAGTCATAGAATCATATCACGTAGAATCATGGGATTTGTCAAAGGTCATTCAGGATTTTTTTTAAATTGTTAACTATACCAAGGAATTAATCTAGAATTTTGTCAACTCAGTAGCTTCCTTTCTTGTTCTGCTGTTCACACACTACTTCTTCCCAGTTCCAGTTCAGTTCATCAATTTGCAATTATGAGATATTCATAAAGTTAAAGAATTTATTATTTTCATTTAATCCTTAAAGTGTTTGCTACTGGAATAAGAATATATTAGTTGTGTTTGAAACATTTTCTTATCTTTATTCATAATTTATGTGTAAAAATATATTTAATCTGAGGCAGGCAGCGACTGTACCAGTGTGATGTGGGCTGATGCTTTACCTACAGACGGTGTGAATGTACCGTTAAGGCAAAGATTCATCTCCAAGGAAAACTGAGCACAGGGTTGGCCCTGTGAAGGAGCCGCCAATCCGATATAAGACATTTAACTGTGAAATGCCTGCCATTTAGTATTGGATAAATTGAGTGGAGGGTCAGTGCTGTTCCAAGTTTGCAGTGGTTGCGGTGCGTTTCCCCCAGCCATCTCGTCCAGTGCACATTGACCGGCACAGTTCGCTAGCCCTTGTTAGCAGAGGCTCTCTGTGCAGGTGTTACCTGAAGCCCAAAGGTTTTGTGGAGGTTCTGCGTTAAGATCGGGCACGCAGCGAGCTAGCGAGAGGGCTGTCAGATCAGATCAGCCCAGGTTTCCAAGTGGCCGAAGGGCGGAATTTAATGGGTCATTATTAAACTGCATCGCCAGCTCTCCCATATCCCTCGCCTCAACTGTCGACAAAGTCTGACTGACAAAATGCTCCCACTCATATTACGGGTGGCTCCGTGTTTGCCCACTCACGGGGGCAGGTGGCGCCGCCTTCAGTTCAGTTCAGTCAGTTCAGTTTTATTTGCCATATGTAGGTTAACACAGGGTCAACAGTACAATGAAATGTGTTTGACAAGACAACGGGTCCCTCAGCAATGATATTACAAGGATAAAATTAAGGTAAAAAATGATAAGATAAAAGTGACCTTGGTAAATAAAAGACAATAATAAATAAAATAAGCAACATATATGATGCGTTTATGAGTTCAGAAGCCTGATGGCATGATAATAAAAACTGAAGTCTGGTGGTGCATGCAGCCATGCTCTTATATCGTCTGCCTGACGGCAACAAGAAGAACATTCTGCGTGCTGGGTGGCTGTGGTCCTTGATGATGCTGTGTGCCTTCCGCAGGCACCGCCGGTGGAAAATGTCCTGAATGGCCGGGAGACAGTTGCCAGTGATGTGCTGTGCCACCTTCACCACTCTCTGTAATGATTTGCTGCTGTGGGCAGAACAGTTCCCGTACCAGACTGTGATGCAGCCCGTCAGCAGACTCTCGATGGTGCAACTGTAGATGTCTGTGAGAATGCTGGCGTTCATGCCAAACATCCTCAGTCTTCTCATGAAAAAGAGCCGCTGGCGGGCTTTCTTAGTTATTGTGTCCGTATGCAGTGTCCAAGAGAGGTCCTCAGTGATGTGCACACCGAGGAACTTGAAGCTGCTGTCCCTTTCAACCTCAGCATCACAGATGTGGATGGGAGGCGTCCACTCCCCTGCTGTCTCCTGTAGTCTACGATCAATTCTTTAGTTTTGCTGACATTGAGAGAGGTTATTTTCCTGGCATCAGCTGTTTAGTTCCTTTACCTCCTCTCTATAGGCCGTCTCATTATTGTCTGTGATGAGGCCCAGGATGGTCATGTCGTCAGCAAACTTTAAGATGATGTTGGAGCTGTGCTTAGCAGTACAGTCGTGCGTGAACAGGGAGTACAGGAGAGGACTGAGCACACAGCCCTGTGGTGCGCCTGTGTTGAGGATCAGTGAGGAAGAGGTTTGGCTGCCAATTCTCACCACCTGGTGCCTCCCCGTCAGGAAGTCAAATATCCAGCTGTAGATGGAGGTCTCCAGTCCAAGATCAAGGAGTTAGGGGACGAGTTTTGAGGGAATGATAGTGTTGAATGCCGAGAGCGAGAACAGGTCCCGTCAGCTGGGGAGCTGCAACCCACTCCTGAGTGAAGGCTTGAGTTTGGCTGCGGTTCAAATGGGTGCAAATTCTCATAATTATCACCACCCAGTCACCCGGACCCGGCGACCAACTGTGTGCCCTGACAGACTGGAACCAACCCCAGCGGTTAAAGCGACAGCATCTTTATTTAAGCCAATCCACCTTGAAAGTTTAACCAGCCTTTGTGAATCCAATCTGATCTTTCCAACCTACCCCCCCACACTGCGCATTCTCCTCGTTTCCTTCAACCCAGGAAGGTTGTTTAGATAGGAATGTAAGGATGGTCTCAAATTGGTTGACCACACAACTTGTAATTCGTGTAAATCAATATCTAGTTTGTATGGCTGTGACTCTGGCTAATTTAACGAGATGCGAGATGATTTAAAAGGAGTGAACTGGGACATTTTGTTTTATGGGAAAGATGTAGAGGAGAAATGGAGGACATTTAAAGGGGAAATTTTAAGAGTACAAAATCTTTATGTTCCTGTTCGGTTGAAAGGAACCAGTAAAAATTGGAAAGAGCCCTGGTTTTTAAGGGAAATTGGATATCTTGTTCGGAAAAAGAGGGAGATCTACAATAATTATAAGCAGCATGAAGTAAATGAGGTGCTTGAGGAGTATAAGGAATGTAAAAAGAATCTTAAGAAAGAAATTAGAAAAGCTAAAAGAAGATATGAGGTTGCTTTGGCAAGTAAGGTGAATGTAAATCCAAAGGGTTTCTACCGCTATATTAATAACAAAAGGATAACAAGGGATAAAATTGGTCCATTGGAGAGACCGAGTGGACAGCTATCTGCAGAGCCAAAAGAGATGGGGGAGATATTGAACAATTTCTTTTCTTCGGTATTCACCAAGGAGAAGGATATTGAATTATGTGAGGTGAGGGAAACTAGTAGAGTAGCTATGGATACTATGAGTTTCAAAGTAAAAGACGTACTGGCACTTTTGAAAAATATAAAAGTGGATAAGTCTCCAGGTCCGGACAAGATATTCCCTAGGACATTGAGGGAAGTTAGTGTAGAAATAGCCGGGGCTATGACAGAAATATTTCAAATGTCATTAGAAACGGGAATAGTCCCCGAGGATTGGCGTACTGCGCATGTTGTTCCATTGTTTAAAAAGGGCTCTAAAAGTAAACCTAGCAATTATAGACCGGTTAGTTTGACTTCAGTGGTGGGCAAATTAATGGAAAAGATACTTAGAGATAATATATATAAGTATCTGGATAAAGAGGGTCTAATTAGGAACAGTCAACATGGATTTATGCCTGGAAGGTCATGTTTGACTAATCTTCTTGAATTTTTTGAAGAGGTTACTAGGGAAATTGACGAGGGTAAAGCAGTGGATGTTGTCTATATGGACTTCAGTAAGGCCTTTGACAAGGTTCCTCATGGAAGGTTGGTTAAGAAGGTTCAACTGTTGGGTATAAATGCAGGAATAGCAAGATGGATTCAACAGTGGCTGAATGGGAGAAGCCAGAGAGTAATGGTGGATGGCTGTTTGTCGGGTTGGAGGCAGGTGACTAGTGGGGTGCCTCAGGGATCTGTGTTGGGTCCTTTGTTGTTTGTCATGTACATCAATGATCTGGATGAAGGGGTGGTAAATTGGATTAGTAAGTATGCAGATGATACCAAGATAGGGGGTGTTGTGGATAATGAAGAGGATTTCCAAAGTCTACAGAGTGATTTAGGCCAGTTGGAAAAATGGGCTGAAAGATGGCAGATGGAGTTTAATGCTGATAAATGTGAGGTGCTACACCTTGGCAGGACAAATCAAAATAGGACGTACATGGTAAACGGTAGGGAATTGAAGAATACAGTTGAACAGAGGGATCTGGGAATAACCGTGCATAGTTCCTTGAAGGTGGAATCTCATATAGATAGGGTGGTAAAGAAAGCTTTTGGTATGATAGCCTTTATAAATCAGAGCATTGAGTATAGAAGCTGGGATGTAATGTTAAAATTGTACAAGGCGTTGGTGAGACCAAATCTGGAGTATGGTGTGCCTGTTTTGGTCACCCAATTATAGGAAGGATGTCAACAAAATAGAGAGGGTACAGAGGAGATTTACTAGAATGTTGCCTGGGTTTCAACAGCTAAGTTACAGAGATAGGTTAAATAAGTTAGGTCTTTATTCTCTGGAGCGCAGAAGGTTAAGGGGGGACTTGATAGAGGTCTTTAAAATGATGAGAGGGATAGACAGAGTTAATGTGGACAAGCTTTTCCCTTTGAGAATAGGGAAGATTCAAACACGAGGACATGACTTTAGAATTAAGGGACAGAGGTTTAGGGGTAACATGAGGGGGAACTTCTTTACTCAGAGAGTGGTAGCGGTGTGGAATGAGCTTCCAGTGGAAGTGGTGGCGGCAGGTTCGTTGGTATCATTTAAAAATAAATTGGATAGGCATATGGATGAGAAGGGTATGGAGGGTTATGGTATGAGTGCAGGCAGGTGGGACTAAGAGAAAAAAGTTGTTCGGCACGGACTTGAAGGGCCGAGATGGCCTGTTTCCGTGCTGTAATTGTTATATGGTTATATGGTTAATTGACAGGTTTGTTCCATGCATTATAGACAATTGGTGCAGGAGTAGGCCATTCGGCCCTTCAAGCCAGCACCGCCATTCAATATGATCATGGCTGATCATCCCCAATCAGTACCCCGTTCCTACCTTCTCCCCATATCCCCTGACTCCGCTATTTTTAAGAGCCCTATATAATGTCACATTTACTTTTATGTTTCCATATTTCTCATAACATTAGAGGTCATTCAGCCATTCAAATCTATGCCAGATCTTGCTGCAAACCCATTTTTGTGAGGGGAATTTGAATTTGGCATCTTCTGATTCAGATATGATGAGAGTGCTCACCACAATAACACCTAAATCATTACACTGTTCTCATGCAGTCCAATGTCCCT
This sequence comes from Raja brachyura, assembly GCA_963514005.1. The sequence continues at coordinate 240,674 of OY740801.1, read as the reverse complement.
TTGTTCGTATTTTTCATATTCATGTTTGTTCATCCAACTGAACATCAGATTTGTGTATATTTAAGGCTGCAGTTACATTACTGGTCACGTTGCTAACACAACATTGTTGCAGATATATCTCATATCCTAATTGCTCAGTATCTCCTTCAGGAAGCCATCTCGTTGGCCAACAATAGCTATTTAACCCACAAAATCTACTTTATTCATAAAATTTGCAAGTATATGTATTGTATTCATTGTACCTGCATATCATAATGCTGGGTACAATGAATTAGGTTATATCAACGTTTTTTTCCAAATGTTCCCTACACTAAGTATTTTAACCCAATTTTAGCCCCACAATGTGCAATGATGTGAGAGCCCTAAATTGTGCCTTTCCGCACAGAGCCTTGCATTTTTAAGGCTGGTGCTGTATTGAGACAATAATTTAAATAGATACAATTGTGGATTTGTACAGCCTGCAATACGCTGTGGCCGCCTGCTGACATATTTGACGAATACATTTATTTATAAATCTCATTGAAATGAATACGCAGGTTCGTACACACACAGTAGCTTCTTCTTTCGTGTGGTGTGCACAGCCTAAAGTTGTTGGATAACTTGTTCTATTTGATCTTCCATTTGTGCACGTCGAGTTGATTGCATTAGTCGAAACAGGGAGGACCACGTGAAGGTTGCAATCTTCCACCCCAAACAGTAGCTCAGCAGGCGGGAATGTTTATCCTGAATGACCCATGAGCTGGGCATGCGCAGTTATAATACTGAACTCGCTTATTCTAATGCATCCCTGGAATCAATTTGATGCTAGATCACCAGTGTTTGTGCTATTCCATCTAATTTGTTAACAGGGACGAGTTATTTTTAGCGGCATCCAGATTAATACTATTTATTTAAATAAAAAATGAGGTTGACGTATTCGAGCAGTAAATAACAGCACCACCTACAGTTTTTTGTCTTTGTAGTTTTTGCAAATGTCCATTTACATATATTTTCCAGTTATTGACTGCATTACAAAGCCTAACTGAGTGTGAGTATATAGCATTAATTTTAACTAAATGTTCCATTGTTTCCATTAGTGGCAGCATGAAGATATTCTTATGAATAGAACTCAGCCTATTTCCACAGTTACGCCTCCACCTCGCACAGGAATTCTTTCCAACATGAAAAAGAAATTGCACGCACTTAGCCAGCTGGAGGTTTCTGTTTCCACAGTACAGGTAAATTACTTGTCTTTCAACTTTTTATAGGGCTCTGGCTTATTGGTGGGTGAATAGGCCAATGATAGGTCAAACATGAGCCTTTTGCATTGCTTTCTGGTGAGGTGTTTTATATTTAAACTGATATTGCAAATTCATGTGGAAGCTATACAGTGGCTTGCAAAAGTTTTCATACCCCTTGAACTTTTCCACATTTTGTCACGTTACAACCACAAACGTAAATGTATTTTATTGGGATTTTATGTGATAGACCAACACAAAGTGGCGCATAATTGTGAAGGGGAAGGAAAATGATACATGGTTTCCAAATTTTATTACAAATAAAAAAACTGAAAAGTGTGGTCTGCAAAAGTATTCTGCCCCCCTGAGTCAATACTTTGTAGAACCACCTTTCGCTGCAATTACAGCTGCAAGTCTTTTGGGGTATGCCTCTACCAGCTTGTCACATCTAGAGGCTAACATTTTTGCCCATTTTTCTTTGCAAAATAACTCAAGCTCAGTCAGATTGGATGGAGAGCGTCTGTGAACAGCAATTTTCAAGTCTTGCCAGAGATTCTCAATTGGATTTAGGTCTGCAATTTGACTGGGCCATTCTAAACATTTGTGGAGTGCACGACTAATAGTTGTCCTGTGGACAGATTCTCCCACCTGAGCTGTGGATCTCTGCAGCTCCTCCAGAGTTACCGTGGGCCTCTTGGCTGCTTCTCTGATCAATTGCACTCCTTGCCCGGCCTGTCAGTTTAGGTGGACGGCCATGTCTTGGTAGGTTTGCAGTTGTGCCATACTCGGCATTGTTTCCATTTTCGGATGATGTATTGAACAGTGCTCCGTGAGATGTTCAAAGCTTGAGATATTTTATTATACCTAAACCCTGCTTTAAACTTCTCCACAACTTTATCCCTGACCTGTCTGGTGTGTTCCTTGGGCTTCATGATGCTGTTTGTTCACTAATGTTCTCTAACAAACCCCTGATGCCTTCACAGAACAGCTGTATTTATACTGAGATTGGATTACACACAAGTGGACTCTATTTACTAATTAGGTGACTTATGAAGGCAATTGGTTGCACTGGATTTTATTTAGGAGTATCAGAGTAAAGGGGGCTGAATACTTCTGCACGCCACACTTTTCAGTTTTTTATTTGTAAAAAAATTTGAATACCATGTATCATTTTCCTTCCACTTCACAATTATGCGCCACTTTGTGTTGGTCTATCACATAAAATCCCAATAAAATACATTTACGTTTGTGGTTGTAACGTGACAAAATGTGGAAAGGTTCAAGGGGTATGAAAACTTTTGCAAGCCACTGTATATTCAACTCGATGGAATCAGGCGTAGATCACAAATATGGTGCAATTGTCTTGCATGGTCACTATTAAAATGTGATTTCTGCATTTATACATTATGTGTGCAAATTGTTATTCTCTTCAGTGACTGTTTTACTTTGTCCCAAACATTATCCACCGTCAGACATTTTTAAATGGTGCTGCTATTTTTGAAATTCTATGGTCCTTTTTCCCTTTAATTTCAGTTTGATGACAATCTCACCATTTTTCCTCAATGTATAATTTTCTCAGCTGAATTTTTAAGGATGTAACAAGTAAAATGGACAAGGGAGAGCCAGTAGACTTTCAGAAAGCCTTTGATAAGGTCCCACACAGGAGATTAGTGGGCAAAATTAGAGCACATGGTATTTGGGGTAGGGTATTGACATGGATAGAAACTCGGTTGGCAGACAGGAAACAAAGAGTAGGGATTAACGGGTCCCTTTCAGAATGGCAGGCAGTGACTAGTGGGGTACCACAAGGCTCAGTGCTGGGACCGCAGCTATTTACAATATACATTAATGATTTTGATGAAGGAATTAAAAGTAACTTTACCAAATTTGCAGATAACACAAAGCTGGGTAGCAGTGTGAACTGTGAGGAGGATGCTATGAGGATGCAGGGTGACTTGGATAGGTTGGGTGAGTGGGAAGATGCATGGCAGATGCAGTATAATGTGGATAAATGTGAGGTCATCCACTTTGTAGGCAAGAATGGGGAGGCAGATTATTATCTGAATGGTGTTGGGTTAGGAAAAGGAGAAGTGCAATGAGATCTGTGTGTCCTTGTACATGTCACTGAAAGTAAGCATACAGGTACAACAGGCAGTGAAGAAAGCTAATGGCATGTTGGCCTTCATAAAGAGAGGAGTTGAGTATGGAACCAAAGATGTCCTCCTGCAGTTGTACAGGCCACACCTGGAGTATTGTGTGCAGTTTTGGTCTCCTAATTTGAGGAAGGGCATTTTTGCTATTGGGGGAGTGCAGTATAGGTTCACGAGGTTATTCCCGGGATGGCGGGATGTCATGATGAAAGAATGGAGTGACTGGGATTGTATTCACTGGAATTTAGAAAGATGAGAGAGGATCTTATAAAAACATATACAATTATTACGGGATTGGAAACGCCAGATGCAGGAAACATGTTCCTGATGTTGGGGGAGTCCAGAACTGGGGCCACAGTTTAAGAATAAGGGGTAGACCATTTAGAACTGAGATGAGGAAAAACGTTTTCACACAGAGTTGTGAATTTGTGGAATTCTCTACCTCAGAAGGCAGTGGAGGCCGATTCACTGGATGCATTCAAAATAGAGTTAGATAGAGCTCTTAGGGCTAGCGGAATCAAGGGATATGGGGAGAAGGCAGGAACGGGATACTGATTGTGGATGATCAGCCATGATCACATTGAATGGCGGTACTGGCTCTAAGGGCCGAATGGCCTACTCCTGCACCAATTGTCTATGTATATATGTATCTGTCAGAAATATAACAATACATGATGGCTCTTTGTCACATAGGAGAAACTGGCAGCCTTGGAAGCCAGCATTGAGCAACGCTTGAAATGGGCAGGAGGTGCTAATCCTGCTCTGGCACCTGTTCTCCAAGATTTTGAGGCAACGATCTCTGAAAGGAGAAACCTGGTAGTGAAGGAAAGTCAACGTGCAAACCAAGTACGTATACGCTTGCTCCAAGAGCCACTCCAAGGCTTGTTCATTTCCCAACCTGAACACTCAAATGTAGCACGAGTTCACTGCGTGACGTATTCACACCCTTTTGATATACAGGAAAAGATTACATTTGATACTATATGGTTTATTTTATAGAAAACAGATTTACTGAAATGTAATATCCTTTATTGTGAATTAACCTTCAAGACGCAGCCCAGATCATCACACAAACCAACATCCCTTCCATTGACTCCATTTATACCTCACGCTACCTCGTCAAGGCAAACAGCATAATGAAGGATGAGTCTCACCCTGGCCGCTCCCTCTTCTCTCTCCCATCAGGCAAACGGTATAGAAGTGTGAAAACGTACAACTCCAGATTCAGGGACAGAGTCTTCCCAGCTGTTATCAGGCAACTGAACCATCCTACCACAACTAGAGATCAGTCCTGAACTGCTATCTTTGGAGAGCCTCGGACTATCTTTGATTGGACTTCTTCCAATGGTCTTTTAATTCCACCAATGGATTGTCAAATCAAGCAACACTGGAAATAATGAAAGAATGTACTCATAACACAAGAGGATCAGTTCAGGAGCTTTTCTAATGTAATCTCTCAAAATATTTGAACTTTAGTTTATTGTGATGTTAGTACCGAGGTACAGTGAAAAGCTTTTATTGCGGGCCAACCAGTCAGTGGAGAGACAATACATGATTATAATCGAGCCATTCACAGTGTACAGATACATGAGGAAGATAATAATATGAATCGGTGACGTGCGGTGAGGTCAATGGCTGTGGAGACACTGGCTAGTTTCAGAGCCAGATTTACACACATATGAACCCGATAGAGGTAACTTAAATTCACCATCCAATTGGCAGGTTGCACAATGACTACCGTATGTTTCATATTTCATATCGCCATTCTTTACAACACATGCATACAGGTTATTGATTGGGGACGATCAGCCATGATCACAATGAATTGCGGTGCTGGCTCAAAGGGCCGAATGGCCTCCCATGCGCCTATTTTCTATGGTTCTAATCTAGCCCAGAAATCCATTTAATATATTTCTTATTATTAACATAATTTAGCCTTATCATTGCAGCACACAAAAAACATAAACACAACACTTTAGAATTTAACATTAAACATAAAAACATCCCCCCGCAGCGGAATCAACGTTTCCCACTGTGAGGGAAGGCACCAAAATTGAACAGGGCCCGACCACGGGTGAACAAAGGAAGAGGTCTGAACTTTGAAAGTTCACTCCTCTTCCTCTGTTCACCCGTTGTCAGGGCCTATTGAGGCCTCTGCAGTCGCCGCTGCGGCCCAGAGCAATAGAATCAGCCACTTCCCTACCGGAGACCGCGGCTTCCGAAGTCCACAGGCCGAGCTGGGCCGAGATTCAACGCTGGCGACTCCCGCGATGTTAAGGTCAACGGGTGAACGCCGCCCGAGGCTGGAATGTCAGCGCCGCCAGCGGTGGAATGCAGTACTGTGCCGCCGCTGCTGAGGCTAGCTAACGTGGAGGGAGAGCGAGGTAGCGTCAATTACGTGGGCTGCGCCTACGTAATTGACGCTCGCTCTTCCTCCACTGGGCTCAAGACACGCCCCCTTGTGAGGCAGATGTGATCGCTTACTCCCCTGGAGCTTTTCCATTGCAGTTTTGTGAGACCAGCGAGTACAAATTTAATATCTTTACATGTGAAATACGTTATCTGGACTATGGAAGGTAAGGACATGTAATGAAGAGTGTTACAAACATTACTTTGGTGACATACATAGAGATAGTAACAGGCATGCGGTTATTGCCCGCGCTCCATGCAGTTTCTGAGGGTTTCGCAATCGGGGAGGCTCAGCTCGTCGCTGCCTCACCTCTCATCTCTCCCTGTATTTGCAGGGGGGCTGCGCAAATTTTGCGATCTTGACTATAAAAAAATTATTAGATTCATATGGAAATGACATTTATAACACAGGTCAGTGGAAAAATCTTTATATTTATTTCATTTTATTATTTTTTTTCTTTACTTTTCTTAACAGCTATTTTCATTGGGAGTATAACGGGTGAGGCTCTGCCTCCCCTGACCGCACATCCCTGATATGAATAACATTTAGTGCAAGATAAAGCCAGTAAAGTCATAAGTGATAGGAGTAGAATTACGCCATTCTGCCCATCAAGTCTACTCCGTCATTCAATCATGGCTGATCTATCTCTCCCTCCTAACCCCATTCTCCTACCTTCTCCTCATGGCCTCTGACACCCGTACTGATCAAGAATCTATCTCTGCCTTAAATATATCCAATCTTTCATTATTTCCAGTGTGACTTGATTTGACAATCCATTGGTGAAATTAAAAGTTAAAGCTTGTTTTGCTTCCTTTGAGGGAATAATAACGTGTGCCCCAATGGATTGGCACAGTCCGTTTGTTTCTAGATTTTGAATCCACACTAAACTTTCCGTTACCCATATGAAATCGTTCTCAATTATATTTCTTAGTGGTGCAATTCGAGTGGCCCCAAATTACTTATTCCTGCCACATCCTCTCCTTTTGATGCTTTGAGTCTGTCCAGTTTAATGCAAGGTAGTTTCGTTTTTATGGCAGGTAGTTTTTATATCCAGGGATATTCAATATTCAGGAGGGATAGACGAAAAGGAAAAGGAGGTGGGGTAGCGTTGCTGGTGAGAGAGGAGATTAATGCAATAGAAAGGAAGGACATTAGCGTGGAGGATGTGGAATCGATATGGGTAGAGCTGCGAAACTCTAAGGGGCAGAAAACGCTAGTGGGAACTGTGTACAGGCCACCTAACAGTAGTATTGGAGTTGGGGATGGCATCAAACAGGAAATTAGAAATGCGTGCAACAAGGGTAACACGGTTATAATGGGTGACTTCAATCTGCATGTAGATTGGGTGAATCAAATTGGCAGGGGTGCTGAGGAAGAGGATTTCCTGGAATGTATGCGGGATAGTTTTCTCAACCAACATGTGGAGGAACCAACGAGAGAGCAGGCTATTCTAGACTGGGTATTGAGTAATGAGGAAGGGTTAGTTAGCAGTCTTGTTGTGCGTGGCCCCTTGGGCAAGAGTGACCATAATATGGTTGAGTTCTTCATTAGGATGGAGAGTGACAAAATTGAGTCAGAATCAAGGGTTCTGAACTTGAACAAAGGTAACTTTGAAGGTATGAGATGTGAATTGGCCAAGATAGACTGGCAGGTGATTCTTAAAGGGTTGACAGTGGATGTGCAATGGAAGGTATTTAAAGACTGCATGGATGAAGTACAAAAGTTGTTCATACCAGTTTGGCAAAAGAATAAATCGGGGAGGGTGGTGCATCCATGGATAACAAGGGAAATCAGGGATAGTATAAAAACAAAAGATGAGGCATACAAATTTGCCAGAAAAAGCAGCCTACCGGAGGACTGGGAGAAATTCAGAATGCAGCAGAGGAGGACAAAGGGCTTAATTAGGAAAGGGAAAATAGATTATGAAAGGAAACTGGCAGGGAACATAAAAACTGACTGCAAAAGTTTTTATAGATATGTGAAGAGAAAGAGACTAGTTAAAACAAATGTTGGTCCCTTGCAGTCAGAAACAGGTGAATTGATCATGGGGAACAATGACATGGCAGACCAATTGAATAAGTACTTTGGTTCTGTCTTCACTAAGGAAGACATAAATAATCTGCCGGAAATAGCAGTGGAACGGGGGTCAAATAAGATGGAGGAACTGAGTGAAATCCAGGTTAGCCGGGAGGTGGTGTTGGGTATATTGAACGGATTGAAGGCCGATAAATCCCCAGGGCCAGATAGTCTGCATCCCAGAGTACTCAAGGAGGTAGCAACAGAAATAGTGGATGCATTAGTGATAATTTTTCAAAATTCCTTAGATTCTGGAGTAGTTCCTGAGGATTGGAGGGTAGCTAATGTAACCCCACTTTTTAAAAAAGGAGGGAGAGAGAAAGCGGGGAATTACAGACCAGTTAGTCTAACATCGGTAGTGGGGAAACTGCTAGAGTCAGTTATTAAAGATGGGATAGCAGCGCATTTGGAAAGTGGTGAAATCATTGGACAAAGTCAGCATGGATTTACGAAAGGTAAATCATGTCTGACAAATCTGATAGAATTTTTCGAGGATGTAACTAGTAGAGTGGATAAGGGAGAACCAGTGGATGTGTTATATCTAGACTTTCAGAAGGCTTTCGACAAGGTCCCGCATAAGAGATTAGCATACAAACTTAAAGCACACGGTATTGGGGGTTCAGTATTGATGTGGATAGAGAACTGGCTAGCAGACAGGAGGCAAAGGGTAGGAGTAAACGGGTCCTTTTCAGAATGGCAGGCAGTGACTAGTGGGGTGCCGCAAGGCTCAGTGCTGGGACCCCAGCTATTTACAATATATATTAATGATTTGGACGAGGGAATTCAATGCAACATCTCCAAATTTGCAGATGATACCAAGCTGGGGGGTATAGTTAGGTGTGAGGAGGATGCTTGGAGGCTGCAGGGTGATTTGGATAGGCTGAGTGAATGGGCAGATGCATGGCAGATGCAGTATAATGTGGATAAATGTGAGGTTATCCACTTTGGTGGCAAAAACATGAGGGTAGATTATTATCTGAATGGTGGCAGATTAGGAAAGGGGGAGATGCAACGAGACCTGGGTGTCATGGTACACCAGTCATTGAAAGTAGGCATGCAGGTGCAGCAGGCAGTGAAGAAAGTAAATGGTATGTTAGTATTCATAGCGAAAGGATTTGAGTATAGGAGCAGGGAGGTTCTACTGCAGTTGTACAGGGTTTTGGTGAGGCCACACCTGGAGTATTGCGTACAGTTTTGGTCTCCAAATCTGAGGAAAGACATCCTTGCCATAGAGGGGGTTCAGAGAAGATTCACCAGACTGATTCCTGGGATGTCAGGACTTTCATATGAGGAAAGATTGGATAGACTCGGCTTGTACTCGCTGGAATTTAGAAGATTGAGGGGGGATCTTATAGAAACTTACAAAATTCTTAAGGGGTTGGACAAGCTAGATGCTGGAAGATTGTTCCCGATGTTGGGGGAGTCCAGAACAAGGGGTCACAGTCTAAGGATAAGGGGGAATTCCTTTAGGACCGAAATGAGGAAAACATTCTTTACACAGAGAGTGGTGAGTCTCTGGAATTCTCTGCCACAGAAGGTAGTTGAGGCCAGTTCATTGGCTATATTTAAGAGGGCGTTAGATGTGGCACTTGTGGCTAAAGGGATCAGGGGGTATGGAGAGAAGGCAGGTACGGGATACTGAGTTGGATGATCAGCCATGATCACATTGAATGGCGGTGCAGGCTCGAAGGGCCGAATGGCCTACTCCTGCACCTATTTTCTATGTTTCTATGTTTCTAAGACAGAGAGGTGATGGAGGAATAGAATTGGCTCTTCTCTGTTCATTTCAAGAAAGGAATCTGATGTGATGATGTCTCTCTCCTCGTGTGCTTTTTAAAATGGAGCCTATCTCGGATTTTATCTTGGACACTCCGAATGTGCATGGTTAGCTTCATGTAGTGCCACAAGGCTAAAAGAGTTTTACGAGAGGATAGCAGGGTTTGATAACGGATGCAAGTGATGAAATGTGGAAGATAGATTCAATGGAGCACTCATAATGGCATGGACTGGCTTTGCCAAATGGCTGCTACAACGCTGTACTTGTATGAAATATCCACCTGATCAGAACTTATTAGAAATATGTTTATAAAAGGAACAATGCTTGAAATAGAGCACAAGTTATTTTACTGCCTCTTAAATTGTTTCTTGTTTGCCCAGGTGACGTTCCTCTGTAGCACAATACTCCATTTTGAAAGTTTACGAACACGGACAGCAGAGGCCTTGAGTTTGGACACTGCACTGTTTGACCTAATAAAACAATGTCAACAAATGTGTTCATTTGCATCGCAATTTAGCAGTTCAGTTTCTGACCTTGAACTTCGGCTACTTAAGCGTTTGGTGAGTTGAAATAGACTTTGTTTAAAAAAGAATTAGCACAAGCCTGTGTAATTTTTATTTCAAATAAGCTTTTACAAAGGGTTTCATAATCTGTGTCATAAGAAAATCCTTATACTGGAATTTGCTGAAGTAGATAAACTGGTAATCGTCTTGCACTGATTTATTTTAGCACATTCGCAGACTTCTTACTGCATTGTCGGTCATCTCATGGGTTTGTGGAGAATTAAATCATTTAACAATTTGGAAAGATGATAGTTTCTGAGATTGCAGTATAGAGAAGTGCCCAGGACTGGGTGAGTGACGCCACCAGCAGAAGGGGGGGGGGTGTGGGGGGGGGGGTTAGGAGTCAGTTTTGGTCACATCCAACACGAGTTGAGAGCCCCTGAGACTTGGGCAGTAGGTAAACATAAGGGGCAGCTGTGGCTAATCACTGGCAATAAACGGCTGGCACCATGACCAGAATCTGCTCTAATCTTGATCTCGTCTGAATGTCTGCATGGTTTGCCTCGGCCCCCACAGGCAACTGTTGTATGATCCCCAATGATTCACTGTAGACTGAGATGTTCAACTGAGTTCAGTTTCATCATTTTGTTGCTGCTCCATTTGATTTCTTGAAGAATCCAGTTGTGGGATTTCACAAGAAATCATTGGCAGAGTGAACCAGTGATATTGCAACTTCTGTATTTGTGTGATACCTGAATTTGCAAGAATATACCAGCAAAATTTCAGGCTGTTATTTTATCAGTTGGAGAGCACAAAGATGCACAATTAAAAGATGCAGTTCTGTTCCTGATTGCTTGTGATTTTTGTCCGGTCACTAACTACCCTACTAGCATCAGGCTTTCCTTTTTAAGATCATAAGATGTATGAATAGAATTAGGTCCAATTTCGGCCCATCGAGTCTACTCCACCATTTGATCATGGCTGATTTACTTTTCCCTTTCAACCCCATTCTCATGCCTTCACATAATTTTGACGCACTTATCAATCAAGAACCGATCAACCTCTGGTATTAAATAAAAACAATGGTGGCCTCCACAACTGTCTGTGGCAAATGAATTGCATACATTCACCCCCCTTTGTTAAATACATTTGTCTTTATGTCCTTTTATTCCGAGACTGTTCTCTCTGGTCCTAAACTCTCCCACTACTGGAAATATCTTCTCCACATTTTTTTTTTTTTTTTTTCTCTATGTCTTTCTACATCCATGGTATTAAGACCTTTCATTATTCGGTGGGTTTCAATGAGAACGCACTTCATCTTTCTAAACTCTAGCGAGTACATGCCCATGCTCCTTGTACATTAACCCAAACGTTCCCAGGATCATTCTCTTGCTGCTGCAAGAAATAATTTCATAGTTCTGTTTTGGGACAAATGGCAATAAAATACTCTTGACTAAACCTCCTCGGAACCCTCTCCAATGCCAGAAAATCCGTCCTTAGATATGGGGCCCAAAACTGCTCAAAATATTCCAAATGTGGTCTGACCATATATATAAATCTACAGCATTATATCCTTGTTTTTTTATATTCTAGTCCTCTCGAAATGAAGGATATCATAGCATCTGCCTTCCCTACTGCCTTAACCTGCAAATGAACCTTTTGGGAATCCTGCACCAACACTCCCAAATCACTTTGCACCTCCGATTTCCGAATCCTTTCCCCATTTAGAAAATTGTCTACACTTTTATTCCTTCTATTGGAAGTGCACGAGTGTACATTTTGTACACTGTATTCCATTTTCCACGTCTCTGCCCATTCTCCCAACCTGTACAACTCCTTCTGCAGAGTCCCTGCCTCCTCAATACTACCTACCCTTTCACCTATTGTCATATAATTCGCAAACTTGGCCACAAAGCCTTTAATTCCATCTCGGATCCTCCTGGATAACCATATAACCATATAACAATTACAGCACGGAAACAGGCCCTCTCGGCCCTTCCAGTGCGTGCCGACCATTTATTTTCCCTAGTCCCATCTACCTGCACTTAGACCATACCCCTCCATTCCCTTCCCGTCCATATACCTATCCACTTTACTTTTAAATGTTAAAATCGATCCTGCCTCCACCACTTCTGCAGGAAGATCATTCCACACAGCCACCACTCTCTGAGTAAAGAAGTTCCCCCTCATGTTACCCCTAAACTTCTGTCCCTTAATTCTCATGTCATGCCCTCTTGTTTGAATCTTCCCTACCCTCAATGGGAAAAGCTTATCCACGCAACTCTGTCTATCCCTTTCATCATTTTAAAGACCTCAATCAAGTCCCCCCCTTAACCTTCTGCGCTCCAAAGAATAAAGACCTAACTTGCTCAACCTTTCTCTGTAACTTAGTTGCTGGAACCCAGGCAACATTCTAGTAAATCTCCTCTGTACTCTCTCTATTTTGTTGACATCCTTCCTATAATTAGGTGACCAAAATTGTACACCATACTCCAGAATTGGTCTTACCAATGCTTTGTACAATTTTAACATTACTTCCCTACTCCTATATTCAATGCTCTGATTTATAAAGGCCAGCACACCAAAAGCTTTCTTTACCACCCTATCTACATGTGATTCCACCTTCAGGGAACTATGCACAGTTATTCCTAGATCCCTCTGTTCCACAGCATTCCTTAATTCCCTACCATTTACCATGTACGTCCTATTTTGATTTGTCCTGCCAAGATGTAGCACTTCACACTTATCAGCATTAAACTCCATCTGCCATCTTTCAGCCCACTTTTCCAAATGGCCCAAATCTCTCTGTAGACGTTGAAAATCTACTTCATTATCCACAACACCGCCTATCTTAGTATCATTTGCATACTTACTTATCTAATTTTTCACCCCATCATCCAGATCATTGATGTACATGACAAACAACAGTGGACCCAACACAGTTCCCCGAGGCACCCCACTGGTCACCGGCTTCCAACCTGACAAACAGCCATCCACCATTACTCTCTGACATCTCCCATTTAGCCACTGTTGAATCCATCTTGCTACTCTGCCATTAACACCCAAAGATTAAACCTTCTTAACCAATCTTCCATGGGGAACCTTGTCAAAGGCCTTACTGAAATCCATATAGACAATATCCACCGCTTTACCCTCATCAATTTCCCTAGTAACCTCTTCAAAAAAAATTCAAGAAGGTTTGTCAAACATGACCTTCCAGGCACAAATCCATGTTGACTGTTCCTGATCAGACCCTGTTTATCCAGATGCTTATATATTATCTCTAAGTATCCTTTCCATTAATTTGCCCACCACTGACGTCAAACTAACCGGTCTATAATTGCTAGGTTTATTCTTTGAACCCTTTTTAAACAATGGAACAACATGCGCAGTACGCCAATCCTCTGGCACTATTCCCGTTTCTAATGACATTTGAAATATTTCTGTCATAGCTCCTGCTATTTCCCTCAATGTCCTAGGGAACATCCTGTCAAGACCTGGAGACTTATCCACTTTTATATTTTTCAAAAGTGTCAATACTTCCTCCTCTTTGAATCTCATAGTTTCCATAGCTACTCTATTTTTTTCCCTTATCTCACAGAGTTCAATATCCTTCTCCTTGGTGAATACCGAAGAAAATAAATTGTTCAATATCTCCCCCATCTCTTTTGGCTCTGCAGATAGCTGTCCATTCTGGCTCTCTAATGGTCTAATTTTATCCCTTGTTATCCTTTTGCTATTAATATAGCTGTAGAAACCCTTTGGATTTACTTTTACCTTTCTGGCCAAAGCAACCCCATATCTTCTTTTAGCCTTTCTAATTTCTTTCGTAAGATTCTTTTTACATTCTTTATACTCTAGCACCTCATTTACTCCATGCCTCCTATAATTATTGTAGATATCTCACTTTTTTCGAAACAAGTGTCCAATTTCCCTTGAAAACCATGGCTCTTTCCAATTTTTACTATTTCCTTTCAACTGAACAGGGACATAAAGATTCTGTACTCTTACAATTTCCCCTTTAAATGTCCTCCATTTCTCTTCTACATCCTTCCCATAAAACAAAATGTCCCAATTGACTCCTTTTAAATCCTTACGCATTCCCTCAAAGTTAGCCTTTCTCCAATCAAAAATCTCAACCCTAGGTCCAGTTCTGACTCTCTCCATAATTATATTGAAACTAATGGTATTGTGATCACTGGTCCCGAAGTACTCACCAACGCATACCTCCGTCACCTGACCTGCCTCATTTCCTCACAGGAGGTCCAGCACTGCCCCTTCTCTGGTCGATACCTCTATGTATTGCTGTAAAAAACTATCCTGCACACATTTTACGAACTCCAAACCATCCAGCCCATTTACAGAATGTGTTTCCCAGTCTATTTTTGGAAAATTGAAATCTCGCACAATCACTACCTTGTGCTTACTACTAATATCTGCTATCTCCTTACATATTTGCTCTTCCAATTCTCGCTCCCCATTTGGCGGTCTATAATACACCCCCTAAAAGTGTTGCTACACCGTTCCCACTTCTCAGTTCCACCCAAATAGCCTCCCTAGACGAGCCCTCTAATCTATCCTGCCAAAGCACTGCTGTAATATCTTCTCTGACAAGCAATGCAACACCTCCACCTCTGGTCCCTCCAATTCTATCACACCTGAAGCAACGAAATCCTGGAATATTTAGTTTCCAATCACAGCCCTCCTGCAACCATGTTTCACTGATTGCCGCAACATCATATTTCCAGGTGTCAATCCAGGCTCTAAGTTCATCCACCTTTCTTACAATGCTCCTAGCATTAAAATATACACATTTTAGAAACCCGCCATCCCTTATTCTCTGTTTATTATCTTTTTCCTCTTTCTCGCCTACATTTTGGGTCCGAGTGCTTCCCTTCTCTGCCTCTTGCCCCACACCCTGTCCCCTAGCCCCCTCTACCCGAGTCCCTCCCCCCAGCCTTTCTAGTTTAAAGTCTCCCCAGTAGCCTTTGCAAATCTCCCTGCCAGGATATTGGTCCCCCTCGGGTTCAAGTCCAACCCGTCTTTTTTATACAGATCATGCCTTCCCCAAAAGAGGTCCCAGTGATCAAGAAACTTGAATCCCTGCCCACTGCACCAGTCCCTCAGCCACGCATTTATCCTCCACCTCATTCCATTCCTACTCTCACTGTCACGCGGCACAGGCAGTAATCCTGAAATTGTTACCCTTTTGGTCCTTCTCCTTAACATTTCTCCCCAACTCCCTAAATTCTCCTTTCAGGACCTCTTCTCTTTTTCTGCCTATGTCATTGGCACTTATGTGTACCACAACATCAGGCTCCTCTCACTTCCTTTTCAGAATCTTTTGGACACGTTCCGACACATACGAGACCCTGGCACCAGGGAGGCAAACTACCATCCGGGTCTCCCGACTGCGTCTACAGAATCGCCCATCCGACCCCCTAACTATAGAGTCCCCTATTACAATTGCCCTCTTTTTGCTACCCTTCTGAGCATCAGGGCCGGTCTCTGTGCCGGAGGCCCGGCCGCTGTTGCTGCCCCCAGGTAGGCTGTCCCTTCCAATTGTACTCAAACACGAGTACCTATTTTCCAGGTGTACAGTCACAGGGGTACTTTCTAGCCCCTGCCTCTGCCCCTTGCCCTTCCTAACTGTGACCCACTTGTCTGCCTCCTGTGGTCTGTTTCCTTTCATTTAATTTCATGGTTTCTAGTTTCATTTTCAACCTTTGCGCCATTTCCCATTGTCGTACGTGATAGGAGGATTTGGACGTCTAAACTAGCATCGCATTGATTGAGATGCTGAGAGATGAGTAGTGCATTCAATCTTTTGGCAAAAATGAGGAGTGATTCAATTTTTGCAAAAATAGATATGTGATAAGATCTTTAATGGAGCAGTGCACATTCAGGAGAATTCCATTACTTTAAAGTCAAAGCAGCTAAAGGTTCAATGGAATAAAAGGTGCTGGTTTATACCAAAGAGACACAAAATGCAGTGGGTCAAGCAGCATCCCTGGAGGAAATAGATAGGTGGTGATTCGAGTTAGGGCCACAGACTGATTATAGGGCGAGAGGGGAGTAGACTGGAAGCAAGAAAAGACCAGAACAAATCAGGGCCAGCAATGCATAATGTCAGGCAGGGTGGTTCCCTGATAGGCCAATTGTTGGCCAGGGATTGTGTGATCTCAAGAGGGATACATCATTGTAAACCTTGGAAGTGGTTCACTGATGTTTATTGGAGGAATGGGGGAGCAAGGTGGGGTAAAACGAGGGGTTGAGAGTGTATGTAGAAGTTGCTAATTCAACATTCATGCTGCTGGGTTACAAGTCTGGCAAATTGATAGGTGGATACAGGTGAGGGGGCTGGATTGGTAGATGGGTGAACAAAGGCCAGAGATGAAAAGAAGACAAAGGCTGTATGAGAGGCATGAAACCAGTGGAGGGGCCAGGAGGGGGGTTGGGTGGGAGAAATGGGTGAACATTTGGGTAGGCAATAGGGAAGTGGAAGGGGAGGTGGTGAGATTGAGTCGTTAATGTCAATGTTGATAGCATTAGATAGTAAGCAACTTGAGGTGCTATTCTTCTAGTCTGCATGTGGCCTCTGGCAATGGAGGTAGCCCAGGACAGCAGGCCTTGGCGGACCGAGTACAAGAGCTTGGCGAAATGGTTGCCTAGTCTGTGTTCTGTGGCACCAATGTAAAGTAAGCCGCTTTGGAAGTAATAAAAGCAGTAGATGATGTTAGAGGAGGTGCACATGAACTTCTGTTTCACCGTAAGGTTGCTTGGATCCCTGGATGGATGTGATGAAGGAGGTATAGGGACAGCTGTTACATCAACTTTGATTGCAGGTGAAAGTACCTGGGGAGCGGGTGGTTTGGATAGGAAGTGATGAGTGAACCAAGGCGTTACAGAGGTATCAATCCATGGAAAGCAGAAAGAGTTGGGGATGGGAAGATGCGACCGATGGTGGGATCACAATGAATGTGGTTGTATGGGTGCGGAGCTGGTGGATGAAAGGTTACGGTTAGAGGATCTCTCCTTGTTCTGTCTTCGGAGAGTGGGAAGTGAGAGCAGAACTACACCCAGGAGATACTGATGAGGGATTCATCTACAGCAGCTAGGGAACAACCATCTTTACTAAAGAAAGAGGTGATCTCAACTACCTCCTCTGGCAGCTTGTTCGAAACACCTGCCACCCTTTGCATGAAAAAGTTCGCCCACAGATTCCTATTAAATCTTTTCCTCTTCACTTGGATCCTATGTCCTCTGGTCCTTGATTTCCCCTACTCTGGGCAAGACTGTGCATCTACCCGATCTATTCCTCTCATGATTGTGTACACCTTTATAAGATCACCCCTCATCCTCCTGCGCTGCATGGAATAGAGACCCAGCCTACTTAATCTCTCCCTATAACTCGCACCCTCTAGTCCTGGCAACATCCTCGTAAATCTTTTCTGAACCCTTTCAAGCTTGACAATATCTTTCCTATAACATGCTGCCCAGAACTGAACACAATATTCTAACTGTGGTCTCACCAATGTCTTATACAACTGCAACATGACCTCCCAACTTCTATACTCAATACTCTGACTGATGAAGGCCAAAGTGCCTAAAGCCTTTTTGACCACCTTGTCTACCTGCGACTCAACCTTTAAGGAACCATGCACCTGTACTCCTACATCCCTCTGCTCAACAACACTACCCAGAGGCCTACCATTTGCTGTGTAGGTCCTGCCCTTGTTTGATGTCCCAAAATGCAACACCTGGCACTTCTCTGTATTAAATTCCATCGATCATTCCTCCTCCCACCTGACCAATCGATCCAGATCCTGCTACAATCGTTCACAACCATCTTAACTATCTGTAAAACCAATAACTTTTGTATCATCAGCAACTTGCTAATCTTGTCCAGTATGTTCCCATCCAATTCATTGATGTAGATGACAAACAGTAACGGGCCCATCACTGTACCCTGAGGCACACCACTAGTCACAGGCCTCCAGTCTGAGAAGCAACCTTCCACCATCACCCTCTGCTTCCTTCCATGGAGCCAATTTGCTATCCAATCAGCTATCTCTCCTTGGATCCCATGCGATCTAACCTTCCAGAGCAGCCTACCGTGCAGCACCTTGTCGAACACCTTACTAAAGTCCATGTACACAACATCTACAGCTCTGCCCTCATGAACCTTTTTGGTCACGTCTCCAAAAAATGAATCAGATTTGTGAGACACGACTTCCCACATACAAAACCATGCTGACTATCCCTGAACACCCCTTGCCCATCCAAATGCCTGCATATACTATCCCTCAGAATACTCTCCAGCAACTTACCAACTATCAATGTTAACCTCACCGGCCTAGAGTTCCCAGCATTTTCCCTGCAGCCCATCTTGAAAAGAGGCACAACATTTGCCACCCTCCAGTCTACTAGCACCTCTCCTGTATTTAAGCACGACTCGTAAATTTGATCCAAGGCTCTCGCAATTTCCTCTCTAGTTTCCCGCAATATCCTCGGATATATCTGATCACGCCCTGGAGATTTGTCTACCTTCAAACACGACAGTACCTTCAGTACTTTTTCGACATTAACCCCGAATTCTCACAAGACACTTCCAGTGACTGCTCCAATTTCCTCTGTCCTACTGTCTTTCTCAGTTAATACAGAGGAGAAATACTCATTTAGAACCTTGCCCATCTCCTGTGGCTCCACACAAAGTCGACCGCTTTGATTCCTGAGAGGTCCCACTCTCTCTCTCTCTCTCTCTAGTTAACCTTTTCCCCCTTATGTATTTATAAAATCTTTTAGGATTGTCCTTAATGCTACCCGCCTGAGTTATCTCCTGGCCCCTTTTTGCCCTTCTGAATTTTTAGTTTACTCCTTAGTTCCTGAAACTCCTCCAGGGATGCACTTGAGCCCAGCTGCCTATACCTGTCCCATGCATCGTCTTGTTTACGACTCTATTTCCCTTGTCAGCCAAGCTTCCTTACGTTTGCCTACTTTGCCCTTCACTCTTACGGGGACGTACACATACTCTGCTTTCTTCAGTACACTTTTAAAAACATCCCACTTGGCCCTCATATCCTGCTCCAGTCAACTTGAGCGAGACCTTCTCTCGTACCTCCAAAGTTGGCCTTACCCCGGTTGAGCATTTTAACACGTGGACCTTCTCTGTCCCGATCCATAACTATTTTAAACCTAATCGAACTGTGGTCACTGGTCCCAAAAGGCTCCTGCACACACACTTCATTAACTTGCCCTTCCAAATTTCCCAATACTAGATCCAATGTTGCCTTCTCACATGCGGGGGCCTCCACATACTGCTTAAGAAAACTCTCCTGAACACTTTTGAGGAATTGCACCCCATCTAAACCCTTCACGGTATGATTTTCCCAGTCTATATTGGGAAAGTTAAATTCCCCTACTACAACAACTGTATTTGACCTGCAACTGTCTGGCACATTTTGTCTTCTAATCCCTGTTGACTATTCGGGGGTCTGTAGTATAAACCCAACAAATCAACCCTTTCTTGTTCCTCAGCTCCACCCATATAGCCTCACTAGACGAACCGTCCGTAATGTCACCCCTGAACACAGCCGTGACAGCCTCCTTAACCGACAATTCAACCCCCCCCCACCCCCCACTTTTCCCTCACCCCTGTCTCTCCTGAAGCTCCTGTACCACGGAACATTGAGCTGCCAGTCCTGCCCTTCCCTTAACCAGGCTTCAATCAGGTCTACAAAGTCCCAGTCGCTCGTACCTATGCATGCCCAAAGCTCATCTGCCTTACCCATCAGGTCCCTCGCATTGAAATACGTGCAGTTTAAACCAACTCTTCCTCGCTCTCTGCCTTTCACCTGGCTATTCTGTCCACTAACCTTTCCCACACCACCCTGCATACCAACTTCTAGCCTCTCACCTGCCTCTGTCTTGCACGAGATCCCACCCCCCTGCCAATCTTGAAAATAGCTTGTGATCTATATCATATGAGCAATGGGTGCAGCAAAGGACTTGTCTGAATTAATTAAGGCTAGCTGATTTGTTTAAATGATTGTTTTCCCACACAATCCCCATAATCCCTTGATAAGCCAATGTGGGCTGCGAAGATTGGACACCAGTTAAAAATAACAAAGTATAAATTGTGATATCATCTAATTATTTGAACAATAAAGAGAAATGTATTCTTAAAATGATAGACACAAAAAGCTGGAGTAACACAGCGGGACAGACAGCATCTCTGGAGAGAATGAATAGGTGACATTTTGGGTCGACACCCTTCATGAGGTTGAATTACACTGAGAGAACTATTAGTAAAATATTGTTTTAAAAGAAGCATCTGAGCAATGAGAAGTATTGAATTTAATAAATGTAAACAATATGAGTGAACTGAAAAGGGTACTCTTGTGTACTGAGATGTCTCAGCAGAAAGGGAGAGAGAGAAAATTGATCTAAATTTCTGAATTAAATCTGAGAAATGTTATAGAAGATAGGTTTCTTTTGTAAGTTGTATACCCATTAACACAATCCCATGTGTGAACGATGTTTTAAATGTATCTTAAATTTGCTAATATTTATAATTTCATACATTGATCATTGTTGGAGGGCTATCATAATATTGGAAATAAGAGCTCCTTTTAACAATCTTTTAATAACCCTCAGTCTTGATATTAATATTGTGTTTTAATTTAAATGCAGTACTTGTTCGATTGTAATGGATGATTTTATTTCAGACTTGTGTGGTATTTTCCTATTTATTCCAGGCAACCAGTCTTGAACATCCAATAGGAAGTTCCGAATGGCTTTCTTCTGCTCACAAGCAACTGACTCAGGATCTGTCAACTCAGAGGGCAGCGCAGACTGAAAAGGAACAACAGATTGAAGCTGTCTGTGAAACCATACAGACCTTAGTGGATAATATTAAAACTGTGCTTACTGGCCATAACAAACTATTGGCAGATGTTAAACACCTTCTGAAAGCAATGGCAAAGGTAATAATCTTCATTCATTATTTCACCTGTTTTGGGAATTGACCGGCTCGGTCTAGAATTTTGTTTCAGCTTTGTTGGATTATTAGTTAATGTAGTCTCCAGTGTAATTTCCAGGTAGGTTTGCAGAAATATGGTTGAGACTTACCAAATGCATCATGATTGTTGACTTCAAAACTGAAACCAGAAGATTTGCAGTGCATAATATTTGAGCTGTCTATATCTCCAATTGAAACATTAATATTATGATCATTCGAAAAAAAATTAAATTGAAGAAACCTTATTTCTGCCAATTAGATAAATTACAGGTGACAGTGAACTGCTTCTATAAAATAATATGACATTAAAATACTACTATCCTTGTGTAATTTTGTTTTAAATCTGTGGCCACTCTAAATGAGAATTGTAGATACTTCCAGTACATTTTCTGGGAAGGTAAGAGTTCCCCAAAGTAGGGCCTCAGCAAAGGCAAACAATATGTGCTCAGACTAGAATAATCATTCAGAAATTCTTGATAATAGCTTCCGTTACATTACCGAAACTTTATGAAACGGGTCACCACTTCCAAAACATGAGAGAATAACATGGTTTTCTCCGAGAACTTCGGTTTCCCCCCCACGCTCCAAAGACATACAGGTTTGTAGGATAATTGGCTTGGTATAAATGTAAATTGTGCCCTAGTGTGTGCAGGATGGTGTTAATGTGTGGGGATCACTGGTCAGTGCAGACTTGGTGGGCCGAAGGGCCTGTTTCCACGGTGTATCTCTAAGCTAAACTAAAGAACTATTCGTGATTTGAACTTATTGAATAATATTCAAAAATATTCAAAAATACTTTTAAAACAGTGACCTAATGTGGATAATATTAAAAGGAATGGATCTGGGTATATTCATAAAATGAATGCCAGCATCAAATGATCGGACTGTAGTTATCCCAGGCTCAAAGATACACGATTGGAATCCCAAGGTGAAATTTCTTTTAATTCCAATTGTGAGAATGTCATTAGAGTGCTATCTAAATGATTGATATTATGCAGAAGATTCACTGTTGATGTATATCCACCTGACTCCACTGCAGATAAACGTCAGACCGTGTCTGGAAATGTTCTGAATTTTCTCTTTTGGACAATACAGGCAACCCCTGTATTACGGTCGTTTGGGTTACAGGAATTCATCTTTACCAAATTCACATTTGAGATACGGAATAAAACTCACTTGCAAAGAACATGTGTGACTAAAAAGGAAATAATTGAACCTGATTTTTTTTTTTCCAACATGGTTCTGACGCATGCGCAGATGCTTCACATTACGGAAACTTGAGATGCAGACCATTTTCTAGGGAAGCAGTCTGGGTGATTTAGGAGTCGCCTGCCCTTATTTATTTGCAGGCACATCAAGAATATATTTTCTTTTGATAGAACTTGGGTCACAATTCTAAGGTTAGCAGGTGTCCCTGCAGGTGCCTTGGATGAGATTTATTGATCATCATTAGACATGGGTAAGATGCCGGTAGACTGGAGGGTGGCAAATGTTGTGACTCTATTTATGAAGGGCTGCAAGGAAAAGCCTGGGAATTATAGACCAGTGAGCTTAGCATCTGTGGTGGGCAAGTTACTGGAGTGGATTTTGCAGGATAAAATATTTGCATTTGGATAGATGGGAGCTAATTAGGGATAGTTAGCATGGCTTTGTATGTGGGGGATTGTGTTTTACAGGCAAATTGGCTTCTTAAATTGTAAATTGTCCCTAGTGTGTAGGATAGTATGAGTGTACTATATAACATGGTGTGTAAGATAGTGCTAGTGTTCAAAGTAACATTAGCAAATTTGCAGATGACACAAAGCTGGGTGGCAGTGTGAATTGTGAGGAGGATGCTATGAGAATGCAGGGTGACTTGGACAGGTTGGGGGAGTGGGCAGATGCATGGCAGATGACGTTTAATGCGGATAAATGTGAGGTTATCCACTTTGGTAGCAAAAACAGGAAGGCAGATTACTATCTAAATGGCCTCATGTTGGGAAAAGGGGAAGTACAACGGGATCTGGGGATCCTTCTACATCAGTCTATGAAAGTAAGCATGCAGGTACAGCAGGTAGTGAAGAAAGCGATTGGCATGTTGGCCTTTAAACAAGAGGAATCGAATATAGGAGCAAAGAGGTTCTTCTGCAGTTGTACAGCGCCCTAGTGCGACCACACCTGGAGTATTATGTGCAGTTTTGGTCCCCTAATTTGTGGAAGGACATTCTTGCTATTGAGGGAGTGCAACATAGATTTACAAAGTTAATTCCCGGGATGGTGGGACTGTCATATGCTGAGAGAATGGAACAGCTGGGCTTGTACACTCTGGAGTTTAGAAGGATGAGAGGAGATCTCATTTAAACATATAAGATTGTTAAGGGTTTGGACAGGCTAGAGGCAGGAAACTTGTTCCCGATGTTGGGGGAGTCCAGAACCAGGAGCCACAGTTTAAGAATAAGGAGTAAGCCATTTAGAACGGAGATGAGGAAACACTTTTTCTCACAGAGAGTGGTGAGTCTGGAATTCTCTGCCTCAGAGGGCGGTGGAGGCAGGTTCTCTGGATGCTCTCAAGAGAGAGCTAGATAGGGCACTTTAAAAATAGCGGTCGGGGATATGGGGAGATGGCAGGAACAGAGTACTGATTGGGGATGATCAGCCATGATCACGTTGATTGGTGGTGCTGGCTCGAACGTTCGAATGGCCTACTCCTGTACCTATTGTCTATTGTACAGGGTAATTGCAGGTCGACGCAGACTCGGTGAGCCAAAGAGCCTGTTTCCACATTGTATCTCTAAACACATTAATCTAAAGGCTATTGTGAAGCTGGAAAGAGTGCAGAGAAGATTTACAAGGATGTTTCCAGGACATGAGGGTGTGAGCTATAGTAAGAGATCGGGCAGGCAAGGAGTGTGAAGTTGAGGGGTGATCTTATAGTTGTGGAAAAATCATGAGGCGAATAGATAGGATGAATGCGCAGAGTCTTTTAACCAGAATAGCGGAATCAAGAACCAGAGGACAAAGGTTTAAGGTGAGAGGGGAAAGAGGGATCTTGACTATAACCAATTAATGGCTGATATAAAGTATTTGTCTTGCAATTGTATTGAGTTCACCATTTAGTAATTATGGCCTTCTGCTCCCTATGAATTGGGCATACATTCCTTCAAGTAATTCCACATGACTTGTAAATTTGAGAGAATTTAGTTCCTAGACATTTGAAAGTGGAAATTGGTGACAAAATAATGTGTGCAAATTAACAGCTCATTTTGCAGTTTTATTGACATTTAGCATTTAGTATTTAAAACAATTAATTATTAATATCATCACATTGACATGAAGAGCAATAGCAATTCCAACGTTGGGAATATTTGCAAATAAAAATAATCTAATTCTTCTCACGTTTGTACCTTATTGAAAGGATGAAGAAGCAGCTCTGGGGGACAATGAAGATGTTGCCTATGAAGACAGTGTGCGCCAGTTTTTAGCTGAATACAAGTCTTGGCAAGATAACATCCAAACAGTGCTGTTCACAATAGTGCAAGCCATGGGACAGGTCCGAAGTCAGGAACATGTTGAAATGCTTCAGGAGATTACACCAACCTTAAAGGAAATGAAATCGCAAAGCCTAAAGTAAGCAAGATAATCAAATAACATTTCAGGTTAAAAAGATTCCTTTGTTATTTTAGTTTAACAAATTTTGGATGCTCCTTAGATACATAGAAAATAGGTGCAGGAGTAGGCCATTCAGCCCTTAGAGCCACAACCGCCATTCAATGTGATCATGGCAGATCATCCACAGTCAGTACCCCGTTCCTGCCTTCTCCCCGTATCCCTTGATTCCGCTAGCCCTAAGAGCCCTATCTAACTATTTTGAATGCATTCAGTGAATCGGCCTCCACTGCCTACTGAGGCGGAAAATTCCACAAATTCACAACTCTGTGTGAAAAAGTTTTTCCTCATCTCAGTTCTAAATGGCCTACCCCATAGTCTTAAACTGTGGCCCCTGGTTCTGGACTCCCCAAACATTGGGAACATGTTTTCTGCACCTAACGTGTCCATTCCCTTGATAATTTTATATGTTTCTATAAGATTCCTTCTCATCCTTCTAAACTCCAGTGAATACAATCCCAGCCATTCCATTCGTTCATCATATGACAGCCCCGCCAACCCAGGAATTAACCTTGTGAACCTACGCTACACTCCCTCAATAGCAATAATGTCTTTCCTCATATTTGGAGACACAAACTGCACACAATACTCCATGTGTGGTCTCACTAGGGCCCTGTGCAACTGCATAAGGATCTCTTTGCTCCTATACTCAACTCCTCTTGTTACGAAAGCCAACATGCCATTCGCTTTCTTCACTGCCTGCTGTACCGGCATGCTTACTTTCAGTGACTGGTGTACAAGGACACCCAGATCTCGTTGCACTTCCTCTTTTCCTAATCTGACACCATTCAGATAATAATCTGCCGCCTTGTTCTTGCCACCAAAGTGGATGACCTCACATTGGTGCACATTAAACTGCATCTGCCATGCATCTGCCCACTCACCCAACCTATCCAAGTCACCCTGCATCTTCTTCACAGTTCACACTGTCACCCAGTTTTGTGTCATCTGCAAATTTGCTAATGTTACTTTTAATTCCTTCATCTAAATCATTAATATATATTGTGAATAGCTGCGGTCCCAGCACCGAGCCTTGCGGTACCCCACTAGTCACTGCCTGCCATTCTGAAAGGGTCCTGTTAATCCCTACTCTTTTTTTCTTGTCTGTCAACCAATTTTCTAACCATGTCAATACCTTAGCCCTAATACCATGTGCTCCAATTTTTCCCATTAATCTATTGTAGGACCTCATCAAAGTCCAGATACACTACATCACTGGCTCTCCCTTATCCATTTTACTTGTTACATCCTCAAAAAATTCCAGAAGATTATTTAAGCAAGATTCCCCCTTCGTAAATCCATGTTGACTTGGACTGATCCTGTTACTGCTATCCAAATGTGCCGCTATTACATCTTTAACAATTGACTCAAGCATCTTCCCCACTACCGATGTCAGGCTAACTGGTCTATAATTCTCTGCCTCAGAGGGCAGTGGAGGCCGGATATCTGGATACTATCAATAGAGAGCTAGATAGAGCTCTTAAAGATAGCAGATTCGGAGGATATGGGGAGAAGGCAGGAACGGGGTACTGATTGTGGATGATCAGTCATGATCACATTGAATGGCGGTGCTGGCTCGAATGGCTGAATGGCCTACTCCTGCACCTATTGTCTATAATTCCCTGCTTTCTCGCCCTTCTTTCTTAAAAAGTGGGATAACATTAGCTACCCTCCAATTCACAGGAACTGAACCAGTATCTTTAGAATATTGGAAATTGATCCCCAATGTGTCCACGATTTCTAGAGCCACCTCCTTGAGTACCCTGGGGATTAATCAGCCTTCAGTCTACTCTACACCATTTCCTGACTAATGTGAATTTCCATCAGTTCCTCCTTCACCCTAGATCAGTGGGTTCTTAACCTTTTTGGCACCAGTAGACGCATACATGGGCTCAACAAATTGATGTTATTTGTGTCCCCTTCATGACCCCCGGCAAAACCCCAAATGAGTCACAACCCCCAGGTTAAGAACCACTGCCCTAAATACTCTGTCCCCTCGTACATCTGGGAGATTGTTTGTGTCTTCCTTAATGAAGACAGAACCAAAGTACCTGTTTGACTCGTCTGCCATTTTCTTGTTCCCCATAATAAATTCACCTGTTCTGCAAGGGACCCACATTTGTCTTAACTAATCTTTTCCGTTTCACATACCTAAAGAAGCTTTTACTATCCTCCTTTATATTCTTGTCTAGCTTACCTTCATACTTCATCTTTTCTTCGCGTATTGCCTTATTAGTTACCTTCTGTTTATAAGTTGCCCAGTCCTCTGGTTCACGCTCACCTTTGCTATGTTATACGTCTTCTCTTTTAGCTTTATACTGTCCTCGACTTCCCTTGTCAGCCACGGTTGCCTCTTACTCCCGTTAGAATCCTTCCTCCTCTTTGGAATGAAATGATCCCGCATCTTCTGGATTATTCCCAGAAATTCCTGCCCTTGCTCCTCCACCGTCATCCCTGCTAGGATCCCTTTCCAGTCAACTTTGGCAGCTCCTCCCTCAAGCCTCCGTCGTCCCCTTTGTTCAGCTGAAATACTGACACTTCTGATTTTACCTTCTCCCTCTCAAATTGCAGATTAAAACTTATATTATGGTCACTCCCTCCTAATAGAAACATAGAAACATAGAAATTAGGTGCAGGAATAGGCCATTCGGCCCTTCGAGCCTGCACCGCCATTCAATATGATCATGGCTGATCATCCAACTCAGTATCCCGTACCTGCCTTCTCTCCATACCCTCTGATCCCCTTAGCCACAAGGGCCACATCTAACTCCCTCTTAAATATATCCAATGAACTGGCCTCAACTACCCTCTGTGGCAGAGAATTCCAGAGACCCACCACTCTCTGTGTGAAAAAATGGTTCCTTTACCTTGTATGAAAAAACCCTAGGCAAGCTGTAAATTTGTAAATGGTGTTTAAACATTTTCTGCAATGTAACCTTTCATGTACACAATGCACACTGCTGGATGTGTCAATGTGTTGTAGGGATGAAGTAATATTAAGATGCACCAAAACTGAAAATTAGTGTTTGCCTTTTATGGTTGTGAAATAAACAGTAGAGCAGAATTTGGTGCTATTGTATAGATACATGCATTATTTAACATCCAATTATATATATTATTGCAGTACTGAAATAGTTGCAGTACATTTATCTATAGTTTGGCTATTTTGCCTCTAATTTATTTAGCATTATGTTTTTTAAACCAGGAGCCAGAATGACGTCAATAAAAGTTTGTGTAGGAAACCACTGCAGATGCTGGTTTACACCGAAGACAGACACAAAATGTTGGAGTAACTCAGTTGGACAGGCAGTATCTGAATGACAGATGCTGCCTGTCCCGGTGAGTTAATAATGGTCTGACTAGTTTAAAAGTTTAGATATCTTTTCCTAAGGCTCTACTTAGAAACAAAACAATCACCACTTCAATATTCTGCTTTGTTGATGGTTCATGGTTTATACAGCATTTAGTTTGTTTCAGATTTCTAGCATCTGCAGCTTTATTTTGATATTTTTGCTACCAGAATATTAACTTTGTTTTATAATCGGAACTCGTATGTTATTTTAATATACTGTTTAAAAAAAACAATCCTTATCTCTCCAAATAAATTCATTTTGTTTGAACTAATGTGCCTCACCTTTGCATCTCATCTACAGGTTTTTTTTAGTTCATAAGTTTATACATTATATGTTTCATTATAAATTTATTTTTCAGTGTCTACAATGATCTGGTCAGCTTTGCATCCCCACTCGTTACAGATAAATCCAATGAGTGTTCAAGTCCAACCTCTGTGTCTGCATTTCAGCCCAGCTTTGCTGCAGGTACTCTTCGATCAACTTGCTGCTAAATTTTCAACCTTTGTTTTTATTATTTGAAGCAATTCTTAATACATTAACCAATTCTTCAATCTCATTAAATGATATGCAATATGATTTCAAATGGAGATGTATTCTCCTTAAAACTTTGTCTCATTCTCTGAACTGTTTTAGCGCTCGTGGCTCTAAGGGAAAATGTTTGTTACAAAAATTATAAAGAAAATCATTAAAATGTACATCTTGCCATACGTGCCCAGCCAGTTAAGGCCATATTCACATTTGCATTACATTACATCAATGTTTACACCAACCCTTTAGGAGCAGTTTCAACCAGCATTTTCATTTCCAGAATTGCACGATGAGTGTGAAGTGAGCCACTGGAGTATAATGTACAATAGCCAGTTTTAGGCAATAGGTTGCATTGTTTGATGCTGCCACAGCACCAATCCAGGTGGTTCTAAATGGTGGTTAACTGGGTACAAACGCTATTGTTAAAATAGTGCTTACTCAGAATGTTCAGGTGGCATATTTAAACCTCAGCACAAGGAATTTTTTGTATCCATTGAGTTACATTATTGCTCAGATCACACATAAAAGGACAATTATTTAAGGCATAGAATCTCGATAAGTACAGGTGTCAGAACTTATGGAGAGAAGGCAGGAGAATGGGATTAGGAGGGAGAGATAGATCAGCCATGATTGAATGGCAGAGTAGACTTGATGGGCCTAATGGCCTAATTCTGCTCCTATAACTTATGACCTTATGACAATGCTTAAACCACTGTATGGAATGATATTGTCTTATGCACTTCCTGCAGCTGTTCGCAGCAGTACAACGCAAAAGACCCAACCAGAAGTTATGTCACAGAATGCACGAAAGATGGCTCAGAGAAATCTTGTTGCTTCAGCAAACACGCCACCTGGCACAACCCTAGGATCGGGCAAGAATATTGCTCCAAGTCCGAAGAAGGCAGCAAGAGATCCCAAGACTGGGAAAGGTAAATAACATTTTATTAATTACTCCATTAGTTATGAATTTGCAATGTTCATTACTAGAACTCAAGTTTCCTGCTTTTACAAAAATGTACTTTATTCTGTGTAAACAGCGAAGTTGGTTCTGAATGTGGTCATGTGCATATAATCTGGATTTATATTTCTGGTCTCATTGTATCATCAGGGTCTCAGTCTTTCAACAAGATATTTGCATTTTCTTAAACTTGATCCATTGTCATTTTTAAAAATTAAACTGGAAATTTGAAGGGTATATAATGGCTCTGTTTGCGAATTATCTCTTTACTACAAATTGGCACAATTATGTGCTTACCTACATAATTTAAACTCTTCCAGAAGTATTTAGAATACATGTTTATTTTGGAATATGATCTCAGTTGAACGTTAAAATAATATTTAATTGTGTGCATGATGAAAGCAAAATTGTCTTTTGGCACTTTCAGCTGTCCAAGAACGCAATTCCTATGCTGTTAGTGTTTGGAAAAGGGTGAAGGCCAAGCTGGAAGGTCGAGATGTTGATCCCAACAGGAGGATGACTGTTGCTGAACAGGTACAATGTAGTGAAGGCATGTTTGTATTCTACAAACTGTGTTGAATGCAGCTTATCAAACTCTGCATTCACTCGGTATAGCTTTTAAAACAGAAAACTAAGATGCTTTACAAAATAAAATATCAAATAATGGTAGAAAATTTGGGTATGGGTTGATATGTAGGTTAATGTTTTTTGATGTTGGAAAAAATTATTCTTTAGAGAACAAAACTTTTTTCATCCATTTCTGCCTTGATTAACATCGAGGACTGTAATGATGGAAGGTAGATAAAAGTGCTGGAGAAACTCAGCAGGTGCAGCAGCATCTATGGAGCGAAGGAA
This sequence comes from Raja brachyura, assembly GCA_963514005.1. The sequence goes on along the minus strand of OY740801.1, from coordinate 210,182 downwards.
ATGGGCAAAGCTTCGGACTGAAACCCTTCTTCAGACTGATGTGGGGGGGGGGGGGGGGGGAGCGAGAAGAAGAAAGGAAGAGGAGGAGCCAGAGAGTTGAGGGAGAGCTGAGAAGGGAAGGAGACAATAAGGGCTACCGGAAATTGTAGAAGTCAATGTTCATGCCGCTGGGGTGTAAACTGCCCAAGCGGAATATGAGGTGCTGCTCCTCCAATTTCCGGTGGTGCTTACTCTGGCCATGGAGGAGGCCCAGGACAGAAAGGTCGGATTCGGAATGGGAGGGGGAGTTGAAGTGCTGAGCCACCGGGAGATCAGATTGGTTATTGCGGACCGAGCGGAGGTGTTCGGCGAAACGATCGCCAAGCCTATGCTTGGTCTCACCGATGTAGATCAGCTGACACCTAGAGCAGCGGGTGCAATAGATGAAGTTGGAGGAGGTGCAGGTGAACCTCTGTCGCACCTGGAACGACTGCTTCGGTCCTTGAATGGAGTCGAGGGGGGAGTAAAGCAACAAGTGTAGCATCTCTTGCGGTTGCAAGGGAAAGTGCCCGGGTGGGAAGGGAAGAATTGACCAGGGAGTTACGGAGGAAGAGGTCTTTGCAGAAAGCAGACGGGGGGGGGGGGGGGGGGGGGAGATGGGAAGATGTGGCAAATGGTGGGTTGGAGGTGGCGAAAATGACGGAGGACTATTTGTTGTATGTGACGGTTAGTGGGATGGAAGGTGAGGACTAGGGGGACTCCGCCCTTGTTACGAGTAGGGGGATGGAGAGAGAGAGCAGTGTTACGGGGTATTGACGAGACCCTGTTGAGATCCTCATCTATCGTAGGGGAGGGGAACCTGAAGAATGACGACATCTCCGATGCCCTGGTGTGGAACACCTCATCCTGGGAGCAGATGTGGCGTAGACGGAGGAATTGGGAGTAGGGGATGGAGTCCTTACAGGAAGCAGGGTGGGAAGAAGTGTAGTCTAGATAGCCATGGGAATTAGTGGTTTTATAGTGGATGTCGGTCAGACGTCTATCACCTGTGATGGAGATAGGTCAAGAAATGGTAGGGAAGTGTTGGAAATGGTCCAGGTGTATTTGAGTGCTGGATGGAAGTTAGTGGTGAAGCGGATGAAGTCAGTGAGTTGTGTGTGGGTGCAAGAGGTAGCACAAATGCAATCGTCGATGTAGCGGAGGTAGAGGTCGGGGATGGGGCCCTGGTACGTCTCGAACAAGGATTGTTCGACGTACCCTACAAAGAGGTAGGCATAGCTGGGGCCCATGCGCGTGCCTATAGCTACAAAGTTGAACGAAGAGTTATTAAGCGTAAGGACCAGCTCCGCTAGGCGCAGGAGAGTATTTGTAGACGGGGATTGGTTGGTTCTCCGGTCAAGGAAGAACTGGAGGGCTTTGAGACATCCATGGTGAAGTGAGAGGATGGGGGCCTAGAGAGCGGAATGTCCGGAGACGACGGAGAGTGTCTGAGGTGTCTTGAACATAGGTAGGGAGGGATTTAACCAGGGGGGATGGGATGGAGTCAAGGTATGTGGAAATGAGTTCGGTAGGGCACGAACAGGCAGAGACAATGGGTCTACCAGGGCAGTCAGGTTTGTGGATTTTGGGGAGAAGGTAAAATCGGGCCTTGGGGGGGCAGGGAGCTGGAGTTGATGAAGTCAGTGCTGGTGCTAGAGATAGTGGCTTGGTGCTCGTCTGTGGGGTCATGGTCCAGGGATAAGTAGGAGGAGGTGTCCAATAGTTGGCGTGTGGCCTCAGCTTTGTAGAGATCAGCGTGCGGCCTCAGCTTTCTAGAGATCAGCGTGCCAGACTACCACAGCACTTCCCGTGTCGGTGGGTTTGATAACCCAGTCTGGGTTGTTGCGGAGCGAGTTGATGGCTGTACGTTCAGGGGGGGGATAGGTTAGAGTGAGATGGGAGTGGAGAAGTTGGTGGTTGATGTCCCGCCGGCAGTTTTGAATGAAAAGGTCTAAAGCCGGAAGATGGCTGTGAGGGGGGGGGGGTCCAAGAGGAGGGGGTCCGTTGGAGACGGGAAAAGGGATCAATAATGGGGGGGCGAGGACTCCTTCCCATGGAAGAACACTCCGATGATGAAAGATAGCTAGAGGTCATTGATGATGTCGGACCTGTAATCATCGCAAAAAAAAAGTCTTTCATAGATGGATCTGGTTTTATTTTTCTAGTTCACCGGGAGAAAGCTCTTATCCAAAACGTTCTTTTTCGACAATCTCGTAAAAATATGGTGAAAGTGGGAGTTGATGAAATAAGTGTACAGAATAGGAATTGATTCTGTGTTGATGGATATGGTTAACGAGTAACACAAGGAGAGCACATGTCCATTCCAAGGTATTCTGGAGGAGAAAGAGCCGTCACTGCTGGAAATGCAACATGTTCATTGGGAAAGAAGTGTGGACAAGGGCAGCACTGTGGAGATGAAATATTTCAATGTTTGAAGTTCTAACGAGTAGGAATTTAATTGTTCCATTGCTGGTGTATGACAAACACCTTCAACTCTCTCTTGACACCATTTAGGCTAAAGTAGTCATAGTTATACAACACAGAAAACAAGCCCATCTGCCCAATTTGGCCATGCCAACCAAGATGGCCCATTAAAACTAATATGTTCTTTCTGATATTTGTTACTAGATTCCCCTTCAATTATCTTTGTCCACGCAAAATAAAGAAGCGACATCCTAACTTGGTGAAACAAGATTTTTTTCAAAACTGAAAGAGCAAGTGAAATTGTTACCGTAATATTTCAGAAAGCAAACATGTGCAGTGCTCTCCATAATGTTTTGGACAAAGACCCATCATTTATTTATTTGTCTCTGTACTCCTCAATTTGAGATTTGTAATAGAAAAAATCACATGTGATTAAAGTGCACATTGTCAGATTTTAATAAAGGCCATTTTTATACATTTTGGTTTCACCATGTAGAAATTACAGCAATGTTTATACATAGTTACCCGATTTCAGGGCACCATAATGTTTGGGACACGGCAATGTCATGTAAATGAAAGTAGTCATGTTTAGTATTTTGTTGCATATCCTTTGCATGCGCCGACTCCTTGAAGTCTGCGATTCATGAACATCATCAGTTGCTGAGTGTTTTCTCTGGTGATGCTCTGCCAGGCCTGTATTGCAGCCATCTTTAGCTTATGCTTGTTATGGGGACTAGTCCCCTTCAGTTTTCTCTTCAGCATATAAAAGGCATGCTCTATTGGGTTCAGATCAGATGATTGACTTGGCCACTCAAGAATTGACCATTTTGTAGCTTTGAAAAACTCTTTTGTTGCTTTAGTAGTATGTTTGGGATCATTGTCTTGCTGTAGAATGAACCGCCGGCCAATGAGTTCTGAGGCATTTGTTTGAACTTGAGCGGATTGGATGTGTCTATACACTTCAGAATTCATTATGCTACTACCGTCAGCAGTTGTATCATCAATGAAGATAAGTGAGCCAGTACCTTCAGCAGCCATACATGCCAGGCCATAACACCCCCACCACCGTTTTTCACAGATGAGGTATGCTTTGGATCTTGGACAATTCCTTCTCTCCTCCATACTTTGCTCTTGCCATCGCTGATATAAGTTAATCTGCAAAGATAGATAAAAATGCTGGAAAAACTCAGCGGGTGAGGGCAGCATCTATGGAGCAAAGGAATAGGTGATGTTTTGGGTCGAGACACTTCTTCAGATTGATGGGGGGGGGGGGGGGGGGGCGGGAAGAAGAAAGGAAGAGGCGGAGACAGTGGGCTATGGGGGAGCTGGGGAAGGAGGGAGAAAGTAAGGACTGCCTGAAATTGGAGAAGCTAATGTTCGTACCGCTGGAGTGTAAACCACCCAAGCAAAATATAAGGTGCTGCTCCTCCAATTTACGATGGGACTCACTCTGGCCATGGAGGAGGACCAGGACGGAAAGATTGGATTCGGAATGGGAGAGGGAGTTGAAGTGCTGAGCCATCGGGAGATCAGGTTGGTTATTGCAAACTGAGCGAAGGTGTTGGGTGAAGTGATCGCCAAGCCTACGCTCTCACTGATGTAGAGCAGCTGACAACTAGAGCAGCAGATGCAATAGATGAAGTTGGAGGAGATGCAGGTGAACCTCTGCCGCACCTGGAAAGACTACTTAGCTCCTTGGATGGAGTCAAAGGGGGAGGTAAAGCAACAAGTGTAGCATTAGCTTAGCATTAATCTTCGTGTAATTTGTCCACAAGACGTTTTTTCCAGAACTGTGATTGCTCTTTTAAGTCCTTCTTGGCAAACTGTAGCCATCATATTTTTGCAGCTAACCAGTGGTTTGCATCTTGCAGTGTAGCCTCTGCATTTCTGTTCATGAAGTCGTCTGCGGACAGTGATCATTGACAAATCCACACCTGACTCATGAAGAGTGTTTCTGATCTGTCGGACAGATGTTTGGGGATTTTTCTTTATTGTAGAGAGAATTCTTCTGTCATCGGCTGTGGAGATCTTCCGTGGCCTGCCAGTCACTTTGCGATTAGTAAGCTCACCAGTGCTCTTTTTATGTTGCAAACAGATGATTTTGGTAAGCCTAAGGTCTGGCTGATGTCCCTAAAGTTTTATTCTTGTCTCATGATGGCTTCTTTGACTTTCATTGGCCAAACTTTGGTTCTCATGTTGATAAACAGCAATAAATGTTTCCAAAGGTGATGGAAAGACTGGAGAAAAGGCTAGATGCTGAGAGCTCTCTTATACCTGCATTAAGGAGGCATTTAAACACACCTGAGCAATTAGAAACGCCTGTGAAGCCATGTGTCCCAAACATTATGGGGCCCTGAAATGGGGGACTATGTATAAACACAGCTGTAATTTCTACATGGTGAAACCAAAATGTATAAAAATGGTCCTTAATAAAATCTGACAATGTGCACTTTAACCACATGTATTTTTTTCTATAACATATCTCAAATTGTGGAGTACAGAAGCAAATAAATAAATGATGGTCTTTGTCCCAAACATTATGGAGGGCACTGTGATCTTTCAGTCCTTTGTGTAAAATGCCAGGATATATTTTATGTTATTTTTCCCCTTAGCGTATAGCATTCTCGTGTCTGTAAGGAACAATCTTCCCAAAACCAAGCTAGATTAGACATTCAACATATGATTCTTTCATATACACAAGTCGTCCAAGGGTGATTAGCTTCCAAAAAATTGATGGGGGAGGGAAAACAACACAAATGTTGATGCACATATTGGAACTGTGCATGTCACTAGCTATTACAATCAAATTCTGATCCCAATATTATCATTACAAAAGTGTTTCCAGATGAGTGCACTGTCTGACAAGTATAAAATGCATCACTTCATTTTAAAAATGTGCTTATTGCCCAAGCATGATGCGAGTTGACAAATTTACCCTGGTTTACAAAATTCAATGCTCGTGGAGAATGTACAATGAAATAATGTGTCATTTGGTGGCATGACTGTTTGGAGAACCGTTCTCTCGATAGTTCAAATTGATTCTTCATCCCTGCTTACCATTCTGTTAATTTGTTTCCTGTTTATTGTTAATTTTACTTCGGAGTCACGTGAGTGACTACGTGAAGACCCCGCCAGCACGCATGCGCGACATATCGTCGTACGCATGCGGAAGCGACGGTCGGGAGGAGCGGGGCTCCTCCAGCGTGAGTTTAAAAAGCTCACGCCAGGTAAGTCTCACCGAAGGAGTGAGTCGACCATAATGGAAGGGAGAAAGAGTAAGAGAGCGGCGGCCAAATCAGCGGCTAAGGACAGCAGCCAGCGGAGAACCGCTTCTCCAGAGCTTCAGGTTCCACCTGCAGCTCCCGACTTTTCGGACTTTGAGACCGTTGGTACGCCACGGTCGGGGAAAACTACCCGGAAGTCGGCCGGGGCGGACTCAGCGGAGTCCGGTCCCGAGGGCACCCCGCTCGCTGGTAGCGACGGAGGTCGCCTTGACCGCATTGAGCGGCTGATGGAGCAGATGCTCCAACGTGACCTGTTACAGCAGGGGCAGGATCACAGTGGGACCCCTAGTAGGCCCACGGCAAGTTCCTTTCGAGGACTGCCCAATGTATCCCCTTCTATACAGGGGAGCATTGAGGGTCAGAACTGGGCTGACCCAGAAGAGGGAGAGTTGGCTGAAGCACCTACAGCGTCAGGGGTGTGTGAAGATTATATGGATGTGGTGAGCAAACATGCCATGCCCCACCAGAAGGGCCTACCCATCCACCCCAAGCTGGCTGCCAGCATTGATTATATGGCCACCAACCAACTTCAGGAACAGGCCATCAATGCCACAGCAGATAAATATTTGGCGCCAGAAAACTGCAAATCGTTAAATGTGCCCGCGGTGAACAACCCGATATGGGGGAACATGAGCCCCTCAAGTAGAGGGCAGGAGATGAAACTTCAGAAGATCCTGAAGCTCCTTACCGCAGGGATTACTGCAGTAGCCAGAACAGCAGTGGGAGTGGATATGCCGCAAGAGCTGCAAGATGCTTTGGCCTTACTGTGCAATACACAGTATGAAATTAACAATTTCAGGAAAAGCATTATAAAGCCGGCGCTTAACCCCAAGTTCGCGGGGTTATGCAAGCCTGGGAAGACGCAGCCTCCAAGCCTGTTATTCGGGGAAGATCTCCCCAAACAGGTAAAAGATCTTGACGAAGAGGCTAAGGCTTTGGTCCTTATTAAAGTACCTGGGTACACTAAGCCTCATCACCCACACAGAACGCACCCCTACGCACCCACCGGGCAGAGTTACCCTAACAGGTCTGCCGGTGGTGAAAGCTCGAAGGCCGGCATACCTGCACAGCGGTCTTTTTTAGGCCAAGGCCCAGGCCGGCCTCCTTGGAAGATGCGCCACTCCCAGAACACCTACAACCAGCCGAGGAAGCAAGGGCAGAAACCTCCACACCGGCAGTAACCATGGAGGTAGGTGGGTCTGGGATCCCCAAGAACACTACTGACCTAAATTCACTCTGCATAGGGGGCAGGTTGCACATGTTCCTCGAGAATTGGCTCACTTTTACCTCTGATCCTTATATACTCAGGAGTATTCAGGGCTACAAAATTGAATTTATTCACGAACTCCCTACCCCGGTACAGCATGCGCCTAGTCGGAAATTCGTCCTTTCTCATAGAGATAAGGCAGCAGGGCATGCTGAACTACAGAGGTTAATAGAAAAAGGGGTAATTGAAAAGGCCTTTAAAGAACCTCAGGAGTTCGTGTCTAATATATTCACTAAAAACAAAAAAGATGGCGGGTGCCGCATCATCATAGATTTGACCGACCTGAATACTTCTGTCCAGTATATTCATTTTAAAATGGACACCTTCGACACTGCTACTCAGCTTGTAGCCAATAGGTACTACATGGCATGCGTTGACCTTAAAGATGCATACTATTCAGTACCCATACACAAGGATCATAGGAAATACTTAAAATTTATCTGGATGGGACAATTATGGCAATATAAAGCTTTGCCTAATGGGCTATCGTCAGCACCCAGATTGTTTACCAAGATATTGAAACCAGCTTTGGCCTATTTAAGGAAACAGAATCATACTGTTATGGCCTATCTTGATGACATCCTCATAGTGGGGGAGAATTTGGAAATGGCTACTTTGGCAGTCACAGCCACGAAACATATTTTTCAGTTACTGGGGTTTACGATACATCCAGATAAATCAATATTGGAACCCTCTACCACCATGAAATATTTGGGGTTCATTATTGACTCAGTGCAAATGTCTGTCACGTTACCACCAAGCAAGGTGGAAGACCTGATAGAGGCTTGCAGGAGCCTCTTTGGCATTAAGGTCCCATCCATTCGGCAGGTGGCCAGGGTGATTGGGAAGATAGTAGCTGCATTTCCTGCAGCACAATATGGGCCCTTACATTACCAAAATTTACAAAGAGCAAAAATTACGGCGCTCAAAAATCATGCTGGCCATTTTGATAGGCCCATGAAAATTCCAGAAAAGGCAAAAGCTGAACTATATTGGTGGATGGGTAATGCCCAAAATTGTTCCAAACCCATGACTATCGCCAATCCCTCGATCACCTTACAAACGGATGCCAGTGCCAAAGGGTGGGGAGCTACTAACACTACCTCTAGCTGTGGAGGTAGATGGAGTGCACCAGAGTTAACCCTATTTAAAAACTTAGGGATTAACTATTCAGAAATGCTCGCAGCATTTCATGGACTTAAAGCATACTGCACTAACATGCACAAAGTTCATGTTAGACTACAGATTGACAACACCACGGTGGTAGCCTATATTAACCACATGGGCGGTGTAAAGTCGATATCGTGTGATGAATTGGCCAACAATATCTGGCACTGGTGTCTGCAAAGAGGAATTTGGATCTCTGCAACTTACCTACCAGGTAAACTAAACACAGTGGCAGACACCAGATCACGGAAATTCAACGACAACATAGAATGGATGTTGGATCGGAAAGTGTTTACAGATATTGTAGAACGTTATGGGACACCAGATATCGACCTTTTCGCGTCCAGGCTAAATCACCAACTACCAACGTATGTTGCTTGGGAGCCAGACCCGGGGGCGGTAGCGATGGATGCTTTCTCGCTACACTGGGGGGATTTGTTTTTCTACGCTTTCCCCCCTTTCTGCCTCATCAGTCGGGTCTTGCAAAAAATCAGGCAAGACTCCGCATCGGGTATCTTGGTAGTGCCCGACTGGCCTACTCAACCATGGTTCCCTCTGGTACAAAAGATGGCCACAGAACCCTGTGTCAGGGTGAATAAAAGACCAAGCCTGCTTGTTCATCCTGTTACAGGAGAAAGTCATCCATGTCATGATCGTATGGATTTGTTAATTTGCAGACTTTAAAACGGCCACTTCATGGACTCGGACTCTCCAACAGGACCATTGATACTATCACGGGAGCCTGCAGAGAGTCCACAAGGAAGCAGTACTTGACCTACATCAGGAAGTGGGAAAGATTCTGCGTGACTACTAAAACTACATACGAAACCGCCACCATCACGGAAGTGCTGGAGTTTCTGGCTACCCTTCATTACGATGAGGGTTTAAGCTACAGCGCCATTAACTGTGCCAGGAGTGCCCTATCGTCTTACTTGGGCAAGGGGAGTGACCAATTGGGAATTGGGTCACATCCCCTGGTATCCAAATTTATGCGGGGAATATTTAATTCTAATCCCCCCAGGCCCAGATATAGCCATACCTGGGACATCAGCACGGTATTGACGATGCTGCGAGGATGGACACCGAACACGGGACTCCCTTTGGCCAAATTAACCTACAAAATGGTCATGATAATGGCACTGATCACGGCGCAACGGGTCCAGTCCCTGCACAAACTCAGTCTGGATGCCATGGCAATTACCAGTGGGAAAATCACATTCCAGGTGCAGGGACTATTGAAGCAAGATCGACCCGGAGTGTCTGGACATACTTTGGAGTTCCTGGGTTACCCAGCGGACACTCGTCTTTGTATCGTTACATTGATTCTGCGATACATTTCAGTCACTAAAGATCTAAGGGGCACGGAAACATCTTTGCTTGTCAGTCACAAGAAGCCTCATCACAGGGTCACGGTGCAAACCATTTCCAGATGGTTAAGGGTGGTACTGGATGCGGCGGGGGTGGATACTAATGTGTATAAATCTCACTCCACCAGGGCAGCATCCACCTCGGCGGCTAGAAGGATGGAGGTACCACTGGATCACATCCTGGCCACAGCGGGTTGGAACAATGAGAGAACCTTCCACCGCTTTTATAACAAACCCGTGACCTCCCCTGACAATTATGCAGGGAGGATCTTAAGTGCTGCCAGTTAAATAACCCTTTTGGGACACAATATTGTGTTTGGTATGAATAAATACCTGTTTTGTTTTTCAGCCAGTGTCTTGTCTGAATCACGTCCATCCTCTTATCCCAGCTTTAGCGGTGTGTGAGCATGGAGCTTCCAGGGCATGAAATCACAGAGCTTTGAAATCTTCACGTAGTCACTCACGTGACTCCGAAGTAAAATAGTAAGATTAAACGAGAACTTACCAGTTTGAAGTTTGATCTTTATTTTATGAGGAGTTACGATGAGGGATTACGTGCCCTCCGCTCCCAACCCTCTATTATAAAGATCACCTGGTATGAAAGTTCTCTTTTTTCTCTTACTATGTCAGTCATTGAGACTGTTTTTTGTTCTGTGATTTCACACCACTGCTTTGAAGAATGTCGCGCATGGGTGCTGGCGGGGTCTTCACGTAATCCCTCATCGTAACTCCTCATAAAATAAAGATCAAACTTCAAACTGGTAAGTTCTCGTTTAATCTTACTATTTATATCTAATTTAAATAGTTTGAATCACCCAATTTTAACATCACATTAATTTTTACATTTATTTTGTTTTATTCTAATGGGATACTGCCTGCCAGTCAGAACAATAAAAAAAACAAGCTTGACTTGGTTTAGTCAAAATGTAGAAACGCAAACTGCAGATGCTGGTTAATACAGTGGTGGAGACTAAAAAACATCACATATCTTTGTTCAAAGATCAGTCTGATGAAGGGTCTCGACCCAAAATGTCACCCATTGCTTCTCTCCAGAGATGCTGCCTGACCCGCTGAGTTACTCCAGCATTTTGTGTCTACATATCTTTGTTCTCCAGACATGCTGCTGACCTGCTCAGATACTCCCAACACTTTTTCTTTTTAAGATTGACTTGGTTATCAGGCTATTCAATGATATCTATCTATCAGTCAGTCAATTGGTAAAGATGTAATGAGGCACTCATTTATATACTGCTAAAAAATTGTAGAATCACCACCTAATCTTTGTTGATGCACAATAGGCTACTAATTAATCAGCAATGGGTAGCAATAAAATCAATCACATTGCTCACATTGGCAAGGATCTGCAGGCTTTTGTTTTCCATAGTGAATCAAAGAACCTGCATAGATAAAGTTTGCCTGGGCACATGGACACCATGGAAATGAGGCATCCACACTGCTTGAGTGCAACTGACAATTTCAAATTTACGTAAAGTTTAAACTCCATGTTACTTCAGAGATGTACGCTATTTCGGGAATATCTCAAATTTAACGTATTCTTTCTATAAATGGAAAACCTCTGACTTTAAATTTTATTTTTTCAATTTATTTTCTCATTTAAATTATTTTGAGCATTAATCTATAATTGAAATTTGGTAAATATTAATACAAAAGCACTGGTTGTATTTTCTAGGTTGATTACGTGATTAAAGAAGCTACTAATCTAGATAACTTGGCACAACTGTATGAAGGTTGGACAGCATGGGTGTGAGCTGGAACACAGTGGATCTCTCTGGTTCAATGAAGTCAGGCATCCACCAGAATCAACTGGGCCACAGGTATCTATAGCCGCGCCATGCCAGGTGTTGATGCATTCTGGGGCTTAATCTGAGGCAATCTAGGAATCCCCGTGCATTCAGAGTGAGTAGTCAGAAGGCTGCACTCAGGGATATGCTTAATACAATGGTCACCCCAAAGTCAAGGGCCATGGCGCCCAGTCTAAATTACACCATTGCCTTTCTGTCATCCAACAACTGCAGAAGCATCAAGGGTGTAGGTGCTGAAATGATTGCTTTCCTACTGAGAGTGGTTTGAGAAGCTAAATCCATCTGTCCTGTGACCATTGCAAGTCACAAAGTTCTGCACCCTGGGGAAAGGTAATTTAGACCGCTGGGGCCCCACAGAAAGAAATCTACTTCTGCAATCCTGGACACGCGATTCCAGTTGGATAACGACTTCACTGGCTGACTTGCCCTTGAAGATGGCCATCCAGTAAGAAAACCAAGGCTGGGAGAAATTATGGACTCCAGAAGCGGCCTAAAAAGATTGGATATACTATATGGAACTTGTGTGAGGAAGATGACACCACCCTGATCTTTTTGTTAGCTTTCTCTTATAGGTGTATGCTAGTTTAGCAAAGTGCTTTTCAGATGCCTGTAATTCTGTTTACTGTGATTCAGTGGCACGTCATCAGCATTTTAACATGAGCATCTTGCAATCTGAAGACGACATCAAAGCATTGACAGATTATTGGTAAACTGAAGGGTTTGGTGTTTCCATGCACATTGCAGTGTTTTTTTCTTCCTGTTTTTGTTACTTGGAACTGAAAGGTCATGGATATTTTTGTGTAACTTCATCATGCAGGTTTTGACATTTGTATGAATAAAACTCTGAATAAACCCTCCAATGTATTTGAAAGTGACACACCATGACCAGATATGTTTTTATTCAGCTGCCACCACTCATCCTTTGCTTTCTTTCTTTGCTTTTAGTTGCAATTTTCTCAGCATCAATGGCAGCAATGCTTGCAGAAATAGTTTGAGAACATCTGTCCTGTTGTAATAACTAACTCATTAGCATTCTTCCTCTTCACTTAGTGCATGTTCTCGCATCCCCAGTTGCAACATCCCACTTCCTCCCTCCCTTGCCCCACTGCTATGTTCCGTGGGATTGTGGTTGCATTATTTCCATAAATGTTTTGGGGAAATTGATTTCAACATTATAAAACAAAATGAAATTCATTTTGTGCAGTACATGCTCACCCTTATTGTATTAGTTTTATTTTTAGCAGCATAGATTCTTGGCTGTATTTTAAATATAGCTGGCAACAAGTAATAAAGAATGTCCTTTGGTGGAGGTATATGGTGTGTGTTACTTTTAAACTTCACAATGGTTTAGCTTCATCTTGTGGAAAAACCCATTATTCAGCACTGTACAGATTAATAGGAATAGCCTTGAATCATACATGCACATCTCATTTTGATTCCAGCTTATTCTTGCAGCTGTTATTACCTTAAGATAAATTGAAAGACAGCAGTATTTTTTTTAATACTTTGAGAGAATAAGTCTCTTCCCTCTTTTTTAAAGCTGTTTGCAGCCCCCCATCATGAAACTGTCCTGCAGCTGAAAGGCTAGGTCTTCCTCTAATTTCTGTGGTGTATTATTTTACTTGTGTATTATCAGTAAATGGTCAGAATAAACTTGGAAGTTTTGGTTCTAATGCCACAAAGTGCTCTGCCACAAAGGAAACCCCATGCAATGCATGGCTATCAGTGTGCAAAGATGCAATGTACAGAATTTCAAATAGATTTCAAATGTCAGGCTGAAATTCTATCCCTGACCTTTGGAGCTAATGAACTGTCTGTACCCTCCAGTATATATCTATCCTGATGAATGTTAAAATTACCAAGATGTTTAAAAATTGCATTTGTTTGGGACATGGAATAGTAACTACACAAAGTATTTAATTTACTGCAAAGCGCTTTAGGATATACGGAGGTGAGAGGAACAATACAAATGCAAATTTTTCAAGAGGTGTAATGGGAAATTGTGCATTATGGTATCTGTACATGGGTATGAATCCTATTTGTATTATGCGCACATTGTTTATAAAAACTTGATTTAATTAAAATGATAAAATATTGTACTGCTTCAAATTTACATCCAGGACCTTATTTCCAATAAATTTATTACATTCACACTGTTCCTGGTATCAGAACTCTTTTATCTTCTATGCACCTCTCAATCACACAACCTGGTAGATAGATTGAAAGTTGACCACAATTATATGCCTTTATGTATTAGTGTATTCTAACAATGCTAGATCTATGTTATACCTTCTGATAGTTCAATATTTCAATGGTATCATTTTTATTTGGATCATATTTCAGTTCTTACACTGCTTAAAAATTCATATCGCTACCATTTGTAGTTGGGGTTTAATCAATCATTCAGTAGTATATAAATTGTCTTCCTCGCTTTTCAGATTCCACCATTTGCACCCATTTGTCTTTTCCACTTATCGCTTCTAGCCTTGGTTGCTATCTCCACTCTCCTCTCCACCGTCTGACTCATTCTTTACTGGCACGATTACTTGCCACCTTTTACCCCACTCCTTCTGCTCTTTTTGTCAGCTATCTCTCCTGGATTAGTTTCAAGAAGGTCCTGCACAATAATGTCCTTCCACCACAGCCCTCTATCTTCTATAAGTAAACCAGTCCTAAGTCTAAACCGGGGGTGTCAAACTAATTTTAGGTCATGGGCCGGAATGGGCAAAATGTGACTTAATGCGGGCTGGATCAGTTGTGCATGCATGGCGGGCAAAATAGTGAGAATTCCTTCTCGAGCTGAGTGAAGACTTGGAAACGATTCTGAAACTCACTTTTCAGGCCTAATATTTTGTCCTTGTACCTGTCCATGTTGTCCCTTGAGCGACACACACTGACTGCAAAGAGGGGAAATGAGCAGGGTTGCTCTGGGATAGTTCCAACTCCCACAGGCCTCATTTAATTTGAAAGGCACGAATGCTGTCGTATTCCGTAACAAGTTTGTTGCGGCCTTGCATGTTAACATTAAGCACATTTAAGTGCTCTGTTATATCCAGCAAAAATGCAAGATCATGAAGCCAGTCTGGGTCATCAAACTCTGCCACTGACTTCCCTTTCTTGTTCATGAATAGTCCAATTTCCGCACGTAATTGAAAAAAACGTTTGAGCACATCTCCTCTGCTCAACCAGCGGACTTCAGTGTGGTCGGGTAGGCCGTGTCCAATATTACTTTCGGACAAAAGAGTGTCAAATTGCTGATGGTTGAGTCCTTTGGCTCTAATAAAATTAACCGTTTTGATTACTACATCCATGACATTGTCCATTTTCAGACTCCTGCTACATAACGCCTCTTGGTGTATAATACAATGAAAATTCCAGAATTCCTGCTCTGGATTCTCTGTCGGAACTTTCTGAGTTTCGTAACAACACCTGCCTTTGTCCCTACCATGGACAGTGTGCCATCTGTTGCCATGCTGATAGCGTGAACACTGCCCAGTCCATCACCGGCTTTGACCTCCCCACCATCAAAGGGATTTATCAGTCGCTGCCTCAAAAAGGCAACCAACATCATCAGAGACCCACAGCATCCTGGCCACACACTCATCTCACCACTGCCATCGGGAAGAAGGTACAGGAGCTTGAAAACTAACGCCAGGTTCAGGAACAGCTATCTTCCCTACGGCCATCAGACTATTAAACACAACAACCTCATAAGCTCTGAACTACAATAGACTATTATTATTATTATTGCACTGTTGTTTGTTTACTCTTGTTTATCATTATGTACAGTGTACTATGTTTACATATTCTGTTGTGCTGCAACAAGCAAGAATTTAATTGTGCTACCTGGGACACATGACAATAAAACATTCTTGACTCCAGTCAGCCCCCAGTCTGTCCAAGGCCTCAACGAGGCTGGAGAAAACGTCGTTCGCCATTGTGTTTGTCATGGGCACCATCTCTACAAACCACTTGGTGACGGTCAAAGCACACCACCAATAAATATTCCCAATTGAGCTACATCAGTCATGTCGGTGTTCTCATCAACTGCAATAGAGAAGGCAACAAATGACTTCACTTTGTCTTTTAGTTGACTGTTCAAATCTCCTGCAAGATCCCTGATTCACTCTGCCATAGTATTTCTTGACAAGCTGATATTACCAAAAGCCCATCTCTTCTCAGGGCACACCAGCTCAGCTGCCGTCAGCATACATGCTTTGATGAATTCCCCCTCTTGAGTATGGCTTTGATGTAGCAGCTCTGCTGTTGGTAATAATATAGCTGGCCTTGACAGCACCATGAGTTTTGCGATTTTTGCTGAACACTGATTGCCGTTTTTTCAGAGCTGTTTCAAGCTCGTTTACCTTTTGCGTCCTGAGTCCTGCATACGTCACATTTTTCTCTGTGACGACTCATAGTGTAATTTGATATTGTACTCTTGCCACAGCCATTTGTTGCGAGCATATCAGGCACATGGGTTTGACCTTACAGAAGAAAAACAACAAAGATCTTTACAATTATTATTGAATAGCCGACCTTCGATGTCAACTTTTCTTTTCTTGGAAAGAATATAATTATGGAGAATTTCAATATAATTATGGAGAAGGACAGAACTGGGCCTAGGGTTGAGATTTTTGATTGGAGAAAGGCTAACTTTAACGAGATGCGAGATGATTTAAAAGGAGTGAACTGGGACATTTTGTTTTATGGGAAAGATGTAGAGGAGAAATGGAGGACATTTAAAGGGGAAATTTTAAGAGTACAAAATCTTTATGTTCCTGTTCGGTTGAAAGGAACCAGTAAAAATTGGAAAGAGCCCTGGTTTTCAAGGGAAATTGGACATCTTGTTCGGAAAAAGAGGGAGATCTACAATAATTATAGGCAGCATGAAGTAAATGATGTGCTTGAGGAGTATAAGGAATGTAAAAAGAATCTAAAGAAAGAAATTAGAAAAGCTAAAAGAAGATATGAGGTTGCTTTGGCAAGTAAGGTGAAAGTAAATCCAAAGGGTTTCTACAGCTATGTTAATAGCAAAAGGATAACAAGGGATAAAATTGGTCCATTGGAGAGACCGAGTGGACAGCTATCTGCAGAGCCAAAAGAGATGGGGGAGATATTGAACAATTTCTTTTCTTCGGTATTCACCAAGGAGAAGGATATTGAATTATGTGAGGTAAGGGAAACTAGTAGAGTAGCTATGGATACTATGAGTTTCAAAGTAAAAGAAGTACTGGCACTTTTGAAAAATATAAAAGTGGATAAGTCTCCAGGTCCTGACAGGATATTCCCTAGGACATTGAGGGAAGTTAGTGTAGAAATAGCCGGGGCTATGACAGAAATATTTCAAATGTCATTAGAAACTGGAATAGTCCCCGAGGATTGGCGTACTGCGCATGTTGTTCCATTGTTTAAAAAGGGTTCTAAAAGTAAACCTAGCAATTATAGACCGGTTAGTTTGACTTCAGTGGTGGGCAAATTAATGGAAAAGATACTTAGAGATAATATATATAAGTATCTGGATAAAGAGGGTCTAATTAGGAACAGTCAACATGGATTTATGCCTGGAAGGTCATGTTTGGCTAATCTTCTTGAATTTTCTGAAGAGGTTACTAGGGAAATTGACGAGGGTAAAGCAGTGGATGTTGTCTATATGGACTTCAGTAAGGCCTTTGACAAGGTTCCTCATGGAAGGTTGGTTAAGAAGGTTCAACTGTTGGGTATAAATGCAGGAATAGCAAGATGGATTCAACAGTGGCTGAATGGGAGAAGCCAGAGGGTAATGGTGGATGGCTGTTTGTCGGGTTGGAGGCAGGTGACTAGTGGGGTGCCTCAGGGATCTGTGTTGGGTCCTTTGTTGTTTGTCATGTACATCAATGATCTGGATGAAGGAGTGGTAAATTGGATTAGTAAGTATGCAGATGATACCAAGATAGGGGGTGTTGTGGATAATGAAGAGGATTTCCAAAGTCTACAGAGTGATTTAGGCCAGTTGGAAAAATGGGTTGAAAGATGGCAGATGGAGTTTAATGCTGATAAATGTGAGGTGCTACACCTTGGCAGGACAAATCAAAATAGGACGTACATGGTAAACGGTAGGGAATTGAAGAATACAGTTGAACAGAGGGATCTGGGAATAACCGTGCATAGTTCCTTGAAGGTAGAATCTCATATAGATAGGGTGGTAAAGAAAGTTTTTGGTATGCTAGCCTTTATAAATCAGAGCATTGAGTATAGAAGCTGGGATGTAATGTTAAAATTGTACAAGACGTTGGTGAGACCAAATCTGGAGTATGGTGTACAATTTTGGTCGCCCAATTATAGGAAGGATGTCAACAAAATAGAGAGGGTACAGAGGAGATTTACTAGAATGTTGCCTGGGTTTCAACAGCTAAGTTACAGAGATAGGTTGAATAAGTTAGGTCTTTATTCTCTGGAGCGCAGAAGGTTAAGGGGTGACTTGATAGAGGTCTTTAAAATGATGAGAGGGATAGACAGAGTTAATGTGGACAAGCTTTTCCCTTTGAGAATAGGGAAGATTCAAAAAAGAGGACATGACTTTAGAATTAAGGGACAGAGGTTTAGGGGTAACATGAGGGGGAACTTCTTTACTCAGAGAGTGGTAGCGGTGTGGAATGAGCTTCCAGTGGAAGTGGTGGCGGCAGGTTCGTTGGTATCATTTAAAAATAAATTGGATAGGCATATGGATGAGAAGGGTATGGAGGGTTATGGTATGAGTGCAGGCAGGTGGGACTAAGGGAAAAAGGTTGTTCGGCACGGACTTGAAGGGCCGAGATGGCCTGTTTCCGTGCTGTAATTGTTATATGGTTATATGGAAAGCATTTTGAACCACAGCAGCACTCGGCCTTACTAGTCAAGTCAAGTCAAGTCAAACAAACTTTATTGTCATTTAGAAATACATTGATATATGCAGTTCCAAACGAAATTACGTTGCATTTGGCTCCCTGTGCAACACAATAAATTAACCGAAGGATAGGTATGTATGAAAAGGATACTACAGGTGTTCCTTACCTGAGTACTCTGTTTATACTGTCTGACGACGCAAGTGGGGCCCTAGTGGTCTTCAGTGCAGGATGGTAGGTGCTTATGCACAGAGGGTGGTTAACTGCCGCTTACGCAACAAGCTGTGGGCACAGACAGCGGTGAGAGAGAAAGTGTTTAAGAAGGAACTGCAGATGCTGGAAGATCGAAGGTAGATAAAAGTGCTGGAGAAACTAAGCGGGTGCGGCAGCATCTGTGGAGCGAAGGAAATAGGCAACGTTTTGGGCCGAAACCCTTCTTCAGACTGAAGAGAGAGAGTGGCTGCTGTAAAGATACGTAATAAATGGTCATGAATATACTCTTCCCCCCCCCCCCCCCCCCCCCAAAATCGTCCCGTGGGCCGGATTGGACCCTTTCGAACAAGCAGAGTGGTGCAGCTGGTGGAGTTGCCGCTGTGTAGAGCTTGCCCGTTACCCCAGTGATTGCGGGGATTTCCTCCGATCTTTCGGTGACGTGTGAAAGGATCTCCAGATCCCTTTAAACATTTGAAGGAAGTAAAACGTTAAACAGTGCTGAAGTAACTCAGCAGGTCAGGGAGCATTTGTGGAGAACATGGATAGACTTGCCACATGCAAGGCTGCTAAGGAAGATGAGAGGCCGTGGTATCAAAGGGCAGATACTAGCATGGATATCAGGTTGGCTGGATGGCAGAAGGCAAAGGGTGGTAATAAAGGGGGCTTTTTTTGGTTGGCTGGTAGTGACTAGTGGAGTTCCACAGGGGTCGGTTTTGGGGACTCGATTGTACAAAGGACAAAGGACATTTATTGTCACATACACTAATTGGTGTAGTGAAATTTGAGTTGCCATTGCAGCACACCAATATAATGAACACAACATTAAAGAATTAAATAAAAACACCCCCCCCCCCCCACAATGTTTCCCACTGTGTGGGAAGGCAGCAAAGTTCAGTCCACTTCCTCCATGTTCACTCATGGTCGGGGCCTATTGAGGCCTCTACAGTCGCCGCTATGGCGGCCCAATGTTTCAGGCCCCTTCCCGGAAAGATGGAACTCCAGCGTCGGAAGAACACTCTTCTGTGGCTTGGAGTTCCGAAATGGCCGCTTGCTACCAGAGACCGCAGCTCCCGAAGTCCAAGGCCGCGCTGGTCGGAGCTCCAACACCTGCGAACTCGGCGAAAGATCCCAGGCTCCGCGGTGTTCAAAGTCAGCACCGCCGCAGGTGGACGCTCCGCAGACCCCACAACTCCATGATGTTGAAGTCGGCAGTCACAACACTCCTGAGCTCCACATGGCAACCCGGGTAAGGCATCGCCCGCTCCTCGATGGTACCTCAGTGCTGCGTTGCTGCTGAAACTGCAGCTCGAAGCTCTAGGCGGTCTCCGGCAGGAAAGGCCGCACCAATCCAGGTGGTAGGCAGCGAGGAGGGGGCGAAGATGCGGCACAGAGGAAGGACGAATCCTCGCCCAGGTAGGGACTGGAACAAACGGTTCCCCCCCCCCCCCACATCCCCCACAAAAAAGACTAAAAGGCCTCCAAAACAAAACTTTTAACAAACTAAAAATAAAAAAAGGGGTGAAAAACGAACAGCTGCAGGCGAGGCTGCCTCACTCTGGCATTCACGTTGTATATGTATGATTTGGATGAGGGGATTTAAGGCTTTGTGGCCAAGTTTGTGGATGATACAAAAATAGGTGGAGGGAGAGTGGGCAGAGAAGTGGCAGATGGGATATATTGTAGCAAAGTGAGGAGTCATGCATTTTGGTAGTAGGAATAAAAGTGTAGATTATTTTCTAAATGGGGAGAGAATCCAGAAATTGGAGGTGCAAAGGGACTTGGGAGCTGGTGCAGGATTCATGAAATGTTAATCTGCAGGTCGAATTTATAGTAAAGAAAGCAAATGCAATGCTAGGATTTATTTTGAGAGCGCTTGTATACAAAAACAGTGATGGAATGCTGAGTACAAGGTGCTGGTAAGGCCGCATTTGGAATATCGTGAGCAGTTTTGGGCACCATATCTGAGGAAGAATGTACCGGCTCTGGGGACGGTCCAGAGGAGGTTTACAAGAATGATCCCAGGAATGAGGTTAACATATGATGAGCGTTTGACAGCACTGGGCCTGTACTCACTAGAGTTTAGAAGAATGATGGGGGACCTAAATGAAATGTACGGAATAGTGAAAGGCTTGGATAGAGTGAATGTGGAGAGGATGTTTCCACTAGTGTGAGAGTCTAGGACTAGCGGTCATAGTCTCAGAATTAAAGGGTGTTTAGTTTTTTAAGTTTAGAGGTACAGCGTGGAAACAGGCCCTTCGGTCCACCGGGTCCGCGTTGACCAGCGATCCCCGCACATTAACAATAGGGACAATTTTTACATTTACCAAGCCAATTAACCTACAAACCACTATGTCTTAGTAAGGAGATGAGAGGGAATTTCTTTAGTCAGAGGGTGGTGAATCTGTGGATATATTTAAGGCAGAGATAGATTTTTGATTAGTACGGGTGTCGGGGGTTATGGGGAGAAAGTAGAATGGCGTTAGGAGGGAGAGATAGAACAGTCATGATTGAATGGTGGAGTAGACTTGATAGGCCGAATGGCCTAATTGTGCTCTTATCACATAGATAGGTAGGGTAAGTTGGCAAATGCCTGGCAGTATAATGTGGATAAATGTGAGGTTATCCACTTTGGTGGCAACAGGTGGCAGATTATTATCTGAATGGTGTCAGATTAGAAAAGGGGGAGGTGCAACGAGACCTAGGTGTGCTTGTACACCAATCACTGAAAGTAAGCAGGCAGGTACAGCAGGCAGTGAAAAAGCTAATGGCATGTTGGCCTTCATTGCGAGAGAATTTGAGTATATGAGCAAGGAGGTCCTACTGTAGTTGTACAGGGCCCTAGTGAGACTGCACGTAGAGTATTGTGTGCAGTCTTTCAGGGCTCAAAATTAACGGTTGCCTGGTTGCCAATGGCCACCTAAAGTCCCGCTGGGCAACCTAAAAGCCATGCCATTTTGCCCAGCTTGGCTCCCTTCTCTATCTATCTCGCTGTCACTCTCTGTCTCCACCCGCCATCCGTACCCAGGCCGGCCGCCTTGCACATGCACACTGCCATGGCCACTGGTCGGCGCCGGGCACTTTCTTCCTCCCTTTGCATTGTGGGAGATCTGGCCACCATTGCTGTCCGGTTGCCACCTCGCCGCGACAGCTGAAACCCAACTCAGAATCACTCCCTGGAGCTGGAGTAACTCTTATTTCTTGGTTTCGTGGTCCTCCAAAAATATTCCAAATGGAATTTAAACTGGAGGTGGTGGAGGGTGGACTTAAGCAAAAAAGGGTTCTTGGGAAAATAGAGCTACCTTAAATTTAGTTGTGTCTGGTTGGGTAACTATGGTAGGGTGAAGATTATTCCATGCTTTAATTGTGCGGGGGAGCTCCATGGAGCAGCCAGCATCTCTGGATAGAGATCCATGCCGTATCCACGCCGACCACCGATCACCCTTACATTAGTTCTATCCCACACATTAGCGACGTAAGTCAAGAGTGTTTTATTTGTTCATGTCCCAGTTAGAACAATGAAATCCTTACTTGCAGCAGCACAACAGAATATGTAAACATAGTACTCTGTAAGCAATGTTATAAATGAGAAAATAAAACAGTGTATAATTATATATGAATATATAACTATATAAATATATATATATGTGTGTGTATAATACACACACACACACACACACACACACACACACACACACACACACACACACACACACACACACACACACACACACACACACACACACACACACGTCCCTCCTGGGATTAATAAAGTTCTATCGTATAGTATTGTGTGTGTAGGAAAGAACTGCAGATGCTGGTTTAAACCGAAGATAGACACAAAAAGCTGGAGTAACTCAACAGGTCGCACAGAATCTCTGGATTCTGAAATAAGAAAATAAAAGAAAATATTACGTTTTGGGTTGGGTCTGAAAAAGGTTCCTGTACACCTTTGGAATGTGGAAGGAAACAAGAGCACCCGGAGAAAACCCATGTTATCAAAGGGAAAAGGAGCAAACTCCATACATTCAGCACCCATATTCAGGATCAATTTCGGGTCTCTGGCACTTTAAGGCAGCAACTTTATGGCCAATGTACTGCCCCATAGTCTTGAACTAAATTAAAACATACCGTAGCTGTAAAGGGGGACATAACGTGACATAGAGATTTAAAACTGAAAATGGATAGTTTTTTTTATTAATCAAAGTTATCAACGTATAATTTTTTATGTTGGAAAACAAAATATAGTGGCACAGCTGGTAGACTTGCTTCCTCACATGCCAGGGATCTATGTTCGATCCTGTCCTCCGGCACTGTCTGTGTCTGTGTGGGCAGGCAGGTGCAGGAGGATGTGAAGAAAGCAAATGGTATGTTGGCATTCATAGCAAAAGGATTTGAGTACAAGAGCAGGGAGCTGCTACTGCAGTAGTACATGGTCTTGGTGAGGCCACACCTGGAGTATTGCATACAGTTTTGGTCTCCTAATCTGAGGAAAGACATTCTTGCCATAGAGGGAGTACAGAGAAGGTTCACCAGACTGATTCCTGGGATGGCAGGACTTCCATATGAAGAAAGACTGGATAGAATCAGCTTGTACTTGCTGGAATTTAGGAGATTGACGGGGGATCTTAAAGAGACTTACAAAATTCTTGAGGGGTTGGACAGGCTAGATGCAGGAAGATTGTTCCTGATGTTTGGAACTCCAGAACAAGGGGTCACAGTTTAAGGATAAGGGGGAAGTCTTTTATGACCGAGATGAGAAGATCATTTTTCACACAGAGAGTGGTGAGTCTGTGGAATTCTCTTCCACAGAAGGTAGTTGAGACCAGTTCATTGGCTATATTTAAGAGGGAGTTAGATGTGGCCCTTGTGGCTAAAGGGATCAGGGGTATGGAGAGAAGGCAGGTACAGGATACTGAGTTGGATGATCAGCCATGATCATATTGAATGGTGGTGCAGGCTCGAAGGCCGAATGGCCTACTTCTGCACGTATTTTCTATGATTCTATGAATTTGTACATTCTCCCTGCAAGCATTTGGGTTTCCTCCCACATCCCAAAGACGCATTGGATTTGTAGGTTAACTTGTCTCTGTAAAATTGCCCCAAATGTGTAGGGAGTGGGTGAAGAAAGTGAGATAACAGAACTTGTGTGAATGGGTGGTAGACAAAAAAGCTGGAGAAAATCAGTAGGTGATGCAGCATCTATGGAGCGAAGGAATTGGCGACGTTTCAGGTCAAGACCCTTCTTCAGACTGATGTCGGGCGGGGCCGAGAAAAAGAAAGGAAGAGACGGAAACAGTGGGCTGTTGGAGAGCTGGGAATGGGAGGGGAAGGAGGGGGAAAGCAAGGACTACCTGAAATTGGAGAAGCCAATGTTCATACCGCTGGGGTGTAAACTAGCCGAGCGAAAAATGAGGTGCTGTTCGGCGGGCCTCACTCTGGCCATGGAGGAGGTTCAGGACAGAAAGGTCGGATTCAGAATGGGGGGGGGGGGGGGGGGGGGTGTTTGAAGTGCTGAGCCACCGGGAGATCAGGTTGGTTATTGTGAACTGAGTGGAGGTGTTGTGCGAAGTGATCGCCAAGTCTATGCTTGGTCTCACAGAGGTTGGTCATACGCTGAATAATCCAACCACATTTTTGTTTGGAAGTGGAAAGAAATAATAGAAATTACATTCATTGCTACGTGTAAAAAGAGTTGAGATACTGTATTGTAATTTTGCTGCATGTCATTGTGGTATATATCATGTCTTGATTGGTGAATATGTTTAGTTTGTGACTTTATTTGAAACAAATAATATGTAAATGCTTCATTGAGCATAATTCCGACTGGTAACTACGCACTTCGTCTGAGCACATTATCGCACGCGTCATGCAAGCCATCTTAAATGACCACCTAAACTATGACTTGGCAAAATAAAAAGCTGCCTAGGTTGTCCGGCTAGCAACAGAGAAAAAAAGTTAAGTGAGAGCCCTGTTTGGTCTCCTAATTTGAGGAAGGACATTATTGTCTGTTCATGAGGTTAATTCCCAGGATGGTGGGATTGACATGATGAAAGAATGGGTCGACTGGGCTTGTATTCACTGGAGGGTTACATAAAAAGCTGGAGAAACTCAGCGGGTGCAGCAGCATCTAAGGAGCGTAGGAGATAGGCGACGTTTCGGGTCGAGACCCTTCTTCAGACTGGAATTCACTGGAACTTAGAAGGATGAGAGGAAATCTTATAGAAAAATATACAATTCTTGATGCATTGGACAGGCTAGATGCAGGAACAATATTCCACATGTTGGGGGAGTGAAGAACCAGGTGTCACAGTTTAAGAATAAAGTGTAGGCCATTTAAGGTCAAAGGTCAGTTTATTGTCACGTGCACCAATTAAGGTACAATGAAACTCAAATTACCATAGAGCCATGCTTAAAAAGCAACAAGACACACAACTACATAAAAGCAGATTCCCCACATTCCTCACTGTGATGGAAGGTAAAAATGTCTAATCTTCCTCTTTATTCTCCCCCGTCGGATGGTGGAACCATCCCGCGTGGGGGTGGTCGAACCATCCCGCGTGGGGGCGGTCGAACCATCCCGCGTGGGGGCGGTCGAACCATCCTGCGTGGGGGCGGACGAACCATCCTGCGTCGGGGATGTCGAACCATCCTGCGTCGGGGAGGTCGAACAGTAAAGAGCTCAAACTCACACAGGTTGAAACACAATCATCTTTGTTATTCAGGTCATGATCTTGCAAGCAGGTCATTCCACGTTCTCACTGCTACATTTACTGGCAGACAGTGGGCGATTCTTTACACTGTGAATGTTATAATTACTAAGCATTCTAATTGGCTAACATGCAATAGCCAATATACATCTCTTTTTGTATAAATGAAAAACAAATAAAGCATTACTACTGCAATGAGTAAATATGTTAAATGCAGATTGCCACATCTACTAATAATGGGGTTAAACATAATCACCAGGTGGCTTGCTAATCCGCCCGGTCCTTGTACGGTATGGAGCTGCCTCATCAACCTTTTACTCCGAAAAGTTGAGGGCGCGTTTGAGTGAGCCCGACGGGCTATGGGGGGGACACCATAGGGGAACCCATGGGAGACAGTCGCGGGAGAACCGGATACAAAAGGGGACGTGGGGGCAGATCGACGTGGGGAGTGTATGGGGCTGGTGGCGACAGATGCTGGAACAGCAATCATTTTAAAGTTGGGCGGTGGGGGTATCAGGACCCTGGAGTGCCGGACGCCATTCCTTCACAGGAAGGAGGTGTTGACGGTTGCGTCTATAGATGCCACCGACATCGACCAGGTAGGAACGCGGTTCCTTTGAGGGGCCATAAATGTACCGCAGTTTGTATGTCCTTTGTCTGAAGTCAGACCACTTGGCCTCAAATGGGAGGCTTAAGTGGTTTGCTGGTCTTGTCGTAACTTCGTTTCATCGCGTCACGTTTAGACTGTACGCGTTCTTGTACTACAGCCGGGGTGACAACTGTAGGTTTTAGTTGATCTCC
This sequence comes from Raja brachyura, assembly GCA_963514005.1. The sequence continues at coordinate 184,251 of OY740801.1, read as the reverse complement.
GGCGAAGGGCAATATCAGAATCAAACACGAGCGGGCTAGGTTTTCGACAAGAGTTAGCCATGTCAAACTGTATTGCGTACAGTTTTGGTCTCCAAATCTGAGGAAAGACATTATTGCCATAGAGGGAGTGCAGAGCCCGACGGGCTATGGGGGAGACACCAAAGGGCAAACCATGGGATTCAAATCCCACTTTTGACACCATGTAAAGAGCTCAAACAAGTAGAAAGCATCTTTATTATTCAGGTCATGATCTTGCAAGCAGGTAATTACATGTTCTCACTGCTACGCTACACTAATTGGTCGAAGCTCCTGTGGCTTGGAGTTCCTGAAGTCAGTCTCCAACCAGGGACCGCGAGCTCCCGCAGTGGGCGTCCAACGGAGGTCACAGTGCGGATGGAGACACGAGACGGAAATCCGTCGAGGTCAGGGATAAACCCCGCCCCCCAAACAGTGCTGAACCAATCAGACGCGGAGCAGGCTCCATTGACCCAATCAGAAAGAGGAAGTTACAGCCTATAGGCAACGCGATGGGCAGAGAATCATCCAATTGGAAGCCGAGAGACCGCGCAGGCGCAGTGAGGGCACGGCCGTCAGGGCCACGCAGGCGCAGTGGTGGTGCGCCAGTCAGAGCCGCGCAGGCGCAGTGAGGGCGTGGCGGTCACGGCCGCGCAGGCGCAGTGAGGGCGCGGCGGTGACTGCGGCAGACGGGTCGGTGGGGAACATGGCGAGCGGCGAGGGCGACAATAAAAGCGCCAACCTGTTGGTGAGTTGTTCCTTCACCGCGGCCGCGCTCTGCTCTCCATCTGTTGTACATCGACGCCTTTGTGATTCGTTCGGAATCGGGCGGGGATCGGCGATCACGCGCTCGTCTCGTTTAAAGCGGCCGCGCGTGACTCCGGCACCAACGATCCCGCTCGCGGATGCGACGGGGACGGTGGGGTGGACTGGGGTGGGGAAGGGGGTGAGGGTGGGGGCGAGGGTGGGGGCGGGGGCGGGGGCCCGGAGTCGGGGCGGGGGCCCGGAGTCGGGGCGGGGGCCCGGGGGTGGGGCGGGGTGGCTGGCGGGTCTGTGCTCCAGGAGCAGGGCGACTTCATCTGTGGTTGAATCACGTTGCCGCTGGTGCGTCAGAACCAGGAGCCTCGCCCGGAGCCTCTGTTCTGCAGCCTCCCGTGCTCTGTTTGTAGATGGGATTGAGGGTACTGAGATTTATAAACGTTTTTTCCGGCATCACATTGCGCTGTGTACAAATTCTTTGTTCTATATAATCCTCAAGACTGGTTTATTTCACCCCCCTCCCCTCCCTTTGTACAGTAGGGTTTATTTTAGCCTCCCACCGACAGCTGTTCGTTCAGCTGTCCAGGTTCTAATCTTGTAGAGTGATACAGCGTGGAAACGGGCCCTTCGGCTTAACTTGCCCACTCCGGCCAACGTGTCCCAGCTGCACTATTCCCACCTGCATGCGTTTGGTCCATCTCCAAGATATTTTTGGGGGTTTTGGTATCTTCCTTGTAATAAAGATGAAGGATATTGAATCAATGTTAGATAGAGCTCTAGGGGCTAGTGGACTCGAGGGATATGTGGAGAAGGCAGGCACGGGTTATTGATTGGGGATGATCAGCCATGATCACAATGAATGGTGGTGCTAGCTTGAAGGGCCGAATGGCCTCCTCTTGCACCTATTTTCTATGTTTCTAATGTCATCAGTCCCTCTACTTCTGCGTAGCCTTTGCTCTCTCTCCCATTCCCTTCACCTATCCTGATTCTCCCACTCCGGATAATTCACAGTAGCAAAGTCTGAAGAAAGTTATCGACCTAAAATGTCACCCATTACTTCTCTCCTAAGATGATGCCTGTCCTGCTGAGTTACTGCAGCTTTTTGTGTCTATCTTCAAGTAACATCAACAGGCATATATGTGGGACATGTAAGAAAACCAGAGCATCCAATGAATACATGTGTCCCATGGGGAATATGCAAACTTCACTTTGAAAGCGCTGGATTTGGTTTGACACGTAAATTCAGTTCTACCAGGTGTTATCTGTGGTTAGATTCCACCATGCGTGGAATAATTGGACCATTAGAGAGCCAGAATGGACAGCTATCTGCAGAGCCAAAAGAGATGGGGGAGATATTGAACAATTTATTTTCTTCGGTATTCACCAAGGAGAAGGATATTGAACTCTGTGAGGTAAGGGAAAAAAGTAGAGTAGCTATGGAAACTATGAGATTCAAAGAGGAGGAAGTACTGACACTTCTGAAAAATATAAAAGTGGATAAGTCTCCAGGTCCTGACAGGATATTCCCTAGGACATTGAGGGAAGTTAGTGTAGAAATAGCAGGGGCTATGACAGAAATATTTCAAATGTCATTAGAAACGGGAATAGTGCCGGAGGATTGGCGTACTGCGCATGTTGTTCCTTTGTTTAAAAAGGGTTCAAAGAATAAACCTAGCAATTATAGACCGGTTAGTTTGACGTCAGTGGTGGGCAAATTAATGGAAAGGATACTTAGAGATAATATATATATAAGCATCTGGATAAACAGGGTCTGATCAAGAACAGTCAACATGGATTTGTGCCTGGAAGGTCATGTTTGACAAACCTTCTTGAATTTTTTGAAGAGGTTACATGGGAAATTGATGAGGGTAAAGCAGTGGATGTTGTCTATATGGATTTCAGTAAGGCCTTTGACAAGGTTCCCCATGGAAGGTCGGTTAAGAAGGTTCAATCTTTGGGTGTTAATGACGGATTCAACAGTGGCTAAATGGGGGATGTCAGAGAGTAATGGCGGATGGCTGTTTGTCAGGTTGGAAGCCGGTGACCAGTGGGGTGCCTTGGGAATCTGTGTTGGGTCCACTGTTGTTTGTCATGTACATCCATGATCTGGATGCATGGCCATCCGAAGGGGGGGGGGGGGTGCGACTGCACCCCCCTTTTTTCCCCCAGAGTAAGAAAAAATCCGTGTTTCCAATTTGTCGGAAAAGCGCCCAAAAGTAAGAAAAAATCCAGAGGAAAAATAAAATTGGGGGGGGAAAAATCAGCGTTTCCAATTTGTTGGAAAAGTGCCTAAAATTCTGGTTCCGGCCGCTGGATGATTTGGGAGAATAAAACTGCAACCAACCTCGCTCAGCTACAACAACCATTAATATAGTTAGCGCACCCACTTAATGTGTGACTACCGAATAAAGAACCACTTGCACCAACCCGATGTCTCTTTATTCGCCACGTATGGTGCCGCTACATTGGTGACCCCCGACTGTCCGAATTTAAATTTGGACTCGCCTGAATACGCAGCCTCGGGAGACCTGATGTCTGCAGCCGGCTGCCCAGTGCTGCAAATCTATCAATCTCCTCCTGAAAAATTCTCCTCCATTAATTCCCCACTTCACCACCCTCTGACTTAAGAAATTCCTGCTCATCTCCTTCCTAAAGGAATGTCTTTTAATTCCAAGGCTGTGGCCACTGGTCCTAGACTCTCCCACTAGTGGAAACATCCTCTCTATTCAGGTCTTTACCATGCTGGGACAGACGGCAACAGCTTCACACCATGTCCCAAAGCTTGTGTCCTGTCCTGCATCACCCAAGTTATAGGAGAGGGCAAGCACCGTAACAAATTAGCTCACGATGGTTTGGATAACATTCAGGAATGTGTATGCATGTCACATCATGAATATTACTGAAGAACGGTCTTGACCCGAAATATAATCTATGCCTTTTCTCCAGGGATGCTGCCTGACTCACTGAGTTACTCCAGTACTCTGTGACATGTCATCTATCCATGTTCTCTAGAGATGCTGCCTGACCCGCTGAGTTACTCCAGCACTCTGTGAAAAGTCGCCTATTCATATTCTCCGCAGATGCTGCCTGACCCCCTGAGTTACTCCAACACTTTGTGTCTACTTTCCCTTCACCCATCTGCCCAAGCCCACTCTCCCCCCTCCTTTCCTATGTTCCTTTCCACCCATAAACCTCTCTCTGCCTTTACATTTCACTCCTCTTTCAAATCTGCTCTGCTTATCTACATGCATTTTTCTTCTTAACTTTTTAGTCCCAGCCTTACCTACCTCCTCTGGCAGCGTGTGCCATACACCCAGCACCCTTTGTGTGAAAAAGCTGCCTGATTCCTGTTAATTTCTGAAATATTGCTCATAGATTTGGTGCAAAAATGCTCCAAAATAAGGCACAGAATGCATCAGAATCTAAAACCCCACAAACCCTGGCATCGAGGGACTTCGCACTCGTGATGTGCGCAGCGCGCACATTATTTCACATTACATTTTCTGTAATCCTGTCATGCCACCCCAATATTTGGAAAGCTTTGTACGGGCCTGGGAATGATGGGGTGGAAAATTGGATAAATAAGTATGCAGATGATACTAAGATAGGTGGTGTTGTGGATAATGAAGTAGATTTTCAAAGTCTACAGAGAGATTTGGGCCATTTGGAAAAGTGGGCTGAAAGATGGCAGATGGAGTTTAATGCTGATAAGTGTGAAGTGCTACATCTTGGCAGGACAAATCAAAATAGGACGTACATGGTAAATGGTAGGGAATTGAGGAATGCTGTGGAACAGAGGGATCTAGGAATAACTGCATTGTTCCCTGAAGGTGGAATCGCATATAGATAGGGTGGTAAAGAAAGCTTTTGGTGTGCTGGCCTTTATAAATCAGAGCATTGAATATAGGAGTAGGGAAGTAATGTTAAAATTGTACAAAGCATTGGTAAGACCAATTCTGGAGTATGGTGTACAATTTTGGTCGCCTAATTATTAGAAAGGATGTCAACAAAATAGAGAAAGTACAGAGGAGATTTACTAGAATGTTGCCTGGGTTCCAGCAACTAAGTTACAGAGAAAGGCTGAACAAGTTAGGTCTTTATTCTTTGGAGCGCAGAAGGTTAAGGGGGAACTTGATTGAGGTCTTTAAAATGATGAAAGGGAAATACAGAGTTGACGTGGATAAGCTTTTCCCATTGAGGGTAGGGAAGATTCAAACAACAGGGCATGACATGAGAATGAAGGGACAGATGTTTAGGGGTAACATGAGGGGGAACTTCTTTACTCAGAGTGGTGGCTGTGTGGAATGAGCTTCCAGCAGAAGTGGCGGAGGCAGGATTGATTTTAACATTTAAAAGTAAAGTGGATAGGTATATGGAGGGGTATGGTCTGAGTGCAGGTAGATGGGACTAGGGGAAAATAAATGGTCGGCACAGACTGGAAGGGCCGAGAAGGCCTGTTTCCGTGCTGTAATTGTTATATGGTTATATGAATAACTTTAGTATTAAATTTTGAAAATACCTGGGTCTTAAATGTTCTTCAAAGGACTGTTTAAATGCAAATAGTCTTTTACTGAAGTACAAACTTTAGTCAGGGATTTGAGAGAATTTACCTAGTTTTAATTGTGCAGTGGTATTTTTGTATGTTCACTTGAATAGTTTTTTTTTTACAATTTATCTGATTTTTAAAAATACTATACACCTGAAAATATAGGACGTTTGCTGCTGCAATGAAATGTCAGCTTATGTGATCCAGCTTGTATAGGCTTTATTAATCATAATCATTTATTGAAGTGGAAATGTCATTACTGAACTAAACTCAAATGTTGAATTGAACTGATGCAACAATTTAGTCTGAACAGGGCTCTCGCTTAACTTTTTTTCCCTGTTGCCAGTCGGGTAACCTTGACAGCTTTTTAGGTTGCCAAATGACAGTTTAGGTGGTCACTGAAGACGGTTTGCATGACGCAATGTGCGATAATGTGCTCGGACGAAGTGCGTAGTTACCAGTCGGAATTATGCTCAATGAAGCATTCACATATTATGTTCAATAAGGAACTGTAGATGCTGGTAAATCAAAGGTACACAAAAGTGCTGGAGAAACTCAGCGGGTGCAGCAGCATCTATGGAGCAAAGGAAATACGCAAAGATTCGGGCCGAAACCCATCAGTCTGAAGAAGGGTTTCGGCCCGAAACGTTGCATATTTTCTTCGCTCCATTGATGCTGCCGCATCCGCTGAGTTTCTCCAGCACTTTTGTCTACATTCACTTACTATTTCTGCTTCAAATAACTCACAAACTAAACATATTCACCAATCAAGACATGATATATACCACAATGACATGCAGCAAAATTATACAATATCTCAACTCTTTTTACACATTGCAATTAATGCAATTTCTATTGGTTCTTTCCACTTCCAAACAAAAATGTGGTTGGATTATTCAGCCTATGATCAACCTGTGTCAATAAATCCTGGACCATGGTAACATATATGCTTAACCAAACACACTACAGATTGATGCAAGCATGTTTGCTGTGAAGGACCGAAAATTACCATGACATGGCCATAGCATGGGTCGTTATTGCTATTGGCACAGAAACGCTCTGGCTTCCCACATAATTTATCCATAACAAAATATACAGGTTGCAAGGAAATTTCTAAAGGCATTTTATGATAATAGCTGTTAAAACAGACTATACCCATCTGACAGGTTAAACATTACACTAACTGACAACAGATGGCCAAAGGACATAACTGCAGCAAATGTTCTTTTGGTAATATGTTTAAAGGTGTCAAAACAAATAATAACATTGGGAATTAAAACACATTTGATTACATTCCGTTATCAAACATAATCAATGTTCACTCTGAAGACCATGAAGCACAATAGGTTCAGGGGGTGTGAGAATCAGTGCGGGGTGGATAAATGGCGGGAGGGGTTGAGAAGGCAATCGGTGTGGAATGGATGGTTTGAGGCAGGTGAATTAGTACGTGTTGGAGTATGTAAAATTGTGAGGGGAGAGCACGGGGGATGTCAGTGGTGTCGAATGGGGGGTCAGTACGGGATGGATGGGGGGGGGGGATCAGTATAGGATGAAAGGGGGTTCAGTACAGGATGATTGGGGATAGACAAATGCTGGAGAAATTCAGCGGGTGAGGCAACATCCATGGAGCTAAGGAAATAGGCAACGTTTCGGGTCGAAACCTTTCTTCAGACCTTTTCCCCCCCCATTCTTCTTGAATTGGGGGGGTCAGTACAGAATGGATGGGGGGGGGCAACACGGGATGAATGGGGGGTGGATCAGTACAGGATGAATGGGGGGGGTCAGGACAGTGTGGATCGGAGGGTATATGCAGGATGAATGAGGGGATCAGTATAGGATGAATGAGGGGATCAGTACGGGATGAATGAGGGGATCTCCAGTTTAAAGTTTAAGTTTCCAGTTCTCCATATCCAGTTTAAATTCCAGTTGGAATATTTTGGAGGACCAAGTAACCAAGATCAGTACAGGATGCATGAGGGGATCAGTACAGAGTGAATGGGGGGTCAGTAAAAGATAAATGGGAGATCACTACAGGATGGATGGGGGGATTGGTGCAGGGTAAATGGAGGATGGGTCAGTACGGGATGAATGGGTGGATCAGTGCAGTATGAATGGGGGGGAGAAATGCAGGATGGATGGGAAGGAGGGGTCAGTACAGGATGAATTGGGGGACCAGTGTAGGATGGAGGGGGTGGGGTGGCAGGAGAATCAATGCGTAGTGGGTAGGATGGTGAATAGATTGGGGGGGGGGAAGTAGATAGGGAGGGGAGTGCAGAGGATGTCAGTGAGGACTGAATAGAGGAGGGAATGGGGATCAGTGCGGGTTGGAGAGGAGTGGTCCCAGGATAAGATGGGTGGAGGTGGGCGTACAAGAGAGAGAGAGAGAGGGGCAGGGGAGGAAGGAAGGTCAGCGCTCCTTGGACAACATCGTCCCGCTGCCTTGGCCGTCCCTGTCCAACTCAAAGTGCCGCTGCCAAAGGGGGAGGCGGTTGAGATCTCCTCACAACCACCTCCTCTCCTCCGCCAGCCAACAGCAAGGTGCGGGGCCGAGCGGTGCAGCTCAAAGATCCTATAACTATCCGCAAAGACCGTTCCCTCCGCAACTCCCTTGTCAATTCTTCCCTTCCCTCCCGCTCCACCCCTTCCCCGGGCACTTTCCCTTGCAACCGCAAGAGATGCTACACTTGTCCCTTCACCTCCCCCCTCCACTCCTTTCAGGGACCCAAGCAGTCCTTCCAGGTCCGACAGAGGTTCACCTGCACCTCCTCCAACCTCATCTACTGCATCCGTTGCTCCAGATGCCAGCTGATCTATATCGGTGAGACCAAGTGGAGGCTTTGCGATTGTTTCGCCGAACACCTCCGCTAGGTCCGCAATAACCAACCCGACCTCCCGGTGGCTCAGCACTTCAACTCCCCCTCCCATTCCGTATCCGACCTCTCGGTCCTAGGCCTCCTCCACGGCCAGAGTGAGCAACACAGCAAGTTGGAGGAACAGCACCTCATATTCCGCTTGGGGAGTCTGCATCCTCTGGGCTTAAACATTGAATTTTCTCAATTCTGTTAACCCTTGCTGTCTCCTCTCCCTCAGCCCTCGGGCCCAGGCATTCCTTCTCTCTCTATCTCTCCCCCACCCAAGTCGCACTAGCTTCTCATTTTCACACTACAAACAGCTTACAATGGCCTGTTTCCTTTATCATCGATACTTTTTTTGCATATCTTTCATTCATTGTTCTTTATCTCTCCACATCACCGTCCATATCACTTGTTTCCCTGATCCCTAACCAGTCTGAAGAAGGGTCTCGACCCGAAACGTCGCCTATCTCCTTCGCTCCTTAGATGCTGCTGCACCCGCTGAGTTTCTCCAGCCTTTTGTGTACCCTCCCATAACTATAGGATCTTTGGTGCAGCTGCTTCAGACGGCGGAAGGAGACCTCCGCCTACCTCCCGGCCTCGGTGTGCGAGACGGGTTGTTTTGAAAGCGCAAGCAGCGACCTTTATCAGGGCGATAGCGGCAGCTGATGGCAAATCTGCAAAAGGCGCTTTCAAAGCAACCCCTCTCGCACGCCACGCCAAAGCTGGGAGGAGAAAGGGAGAGGGAGGCCTCCTTCTGCTGGACGGGGGGCAGGAGGAGGAGCCGCTGCCGCTGCTGTTCGGAGCCCGTCATTTGCTCTGACCCTTCGTCACTCTGTACCTAGTATCTATGCCCCGCAATCAAAGATACTAGAGGAATACAGCCGCCGCCGACACGAAACGTCAATTCCTATTCGCCAGAGATGCTGCCTGACCCGCGGAGTTACTCCAGTTTTTAGCGTTTCCCGGTATAAACCAGTATTTGGGTGCCAAGCCGGGCAAAATGAGTTGGCGTTTAGGTTGCCCGGCGGCACTTTCTGTGGTCAATGGCACCCGGGCAACCGCTAATTTCGAGCCCTGCTGGAGAAGAATCCCAACCCTAAACGTCTGTCCATTCCCGCCAGAGCTGTAGCCTGATTCACTGAGTCCCTCTAGCATTGTGTTTTGATGGCAGTTGGTAATGAATTCCAGCAGTGGAGGAGCAGACTTTGATCATTAAAGGATGCCAAATCTAATTTTCAAAAAAACTTAACATGAGTTTTTACTGGAAGATAAAAGATAATTTATACCAAATTGAGATATTGTTAGGCAACCTTTTGAGGTAACACTTGGTACCTCTTGGCCATCCGGTGGCGCTGTTGCTAGCTGCCCCCGCCTTCAGTCCAGTGTATATTTGTTTTTTTTGTTATGTTTGAAGAGTGTTTTTTGTGGGGTTTTTTAATGTCTTTATGTGGGAGAAGAGGGTACACTACGGGGGATACCGTACTTCAGTCGCTTCCTGGAGAGGATGCGACTATTATTCGAGTCGCGTCCTCTTCCCCCCCCCCGCGGTCTGCCTACTGGACTGGCGCGGCCTTTCCTGCCGGGACTGACCAGAGTTCCAGTGGCAGCGGCGCAGCGTTGGAAACATCGCGGGGCAGGCGATGCCTTACCGGGGATCGCCGTTTGGAGCTCCGGAGTGCTCGGCCTGCTGCACCGACATCGCGGAACTGTGGTTCGGTGAGCTCCCAACGCGGGCGGCGCTGACCAACATCGCGGAGTCCTGAGATTCCGCCCGGCTCAGCCTGTGGACTTCGGGTGCCGCGGACTCCGGTGGGAGGTGGCTGATCTGGAGGTCCGGGCCTCTGAGGATGTTCTCTGTCGGGGTTCCATCGTTCCCGGCGAGAGGACCTGAGCATTGTCCTCTGCGGGTGCTCGGGAGGCCCCGACTACGGGTGAGCATCTGGGAAGATCGGCGGGGAGGCTGGTTGGACTATGGGAGGCTGGTTGGACTTCCTTAACTTTGGTGCCACTGTGGGGGTATGTTGTGTGTGGACTTCTGTGTTTGTGCTTTTTAAAAAAATATGTTTATTTATTATTTATTTTTATGTTAATGATTGTAAGGAAAATCCATTTCGTTGTCTGTAAAATGAGATAATGACAATAAATTGAATACAATATAATACCGCAGACAGTGAAGATGGATATCAAGAATTACAGCAGAGCCATGACAAATAATAATAATATCTTTTATTGTCATTACACATAAGTACAACGAGATTTGGTTTGCAACTTCTATCCGATGTCATAACTTAAACGACTAATAAAATTTAGGTTTAGATCACCCGAGAACAAGGTTTCACAGTAAAACAGTCAAAACAGACTAAAGTGCAGATGTGTCTGTGTGACGTGACCATCCGAGGGAGACAGTCCATGGGGGTGGGGGGCACTCAGCAGGGCCAGTTCAGAGCCGCTATAGCTCTGGGAATGAAGCTGTTCCTGAGTCTGGAGGTGCGGGCGTAGAAGGCCTTGTAACGTCTGCCGGAAGGGAGTAGTTCGAACAGGCTATTACAAGGGTGAGAGGAGTCTTTATGGATGTTGACGGCCCTCCTCGAGCACCGTGTGTGGTAGATGCCCTCCAAGGCTGGTAGCGGTGTCCCAATAATCTTTTGCGCTCTGTGGACAACGCGCTGAAGAGCTCTCCTCTCCACATCCGTGCAACTGAGATACCACGCAGAGATGCCATACGTTAGTATGCTCTCTGTCATGCAGCGGTAGAAGGTCGTCAGCAGCTGTTGGGGTAGACCAGTCCATTTCAAAGAACAGTCGTTGAAGTGGCTGTTAGGAAGAACATTAGGAAGAACAGTTGTTGCTGTGGCTTTTTGACCAGCGCAGCGGTGTTGGTGGACCATGTGAGGTCCTCTGAGATGTGAGTGCCCAGAAACTTAAAGCTGGACACTCTCTCCACACTGTCCCCGTAGATGGAGATTGGGGCGTATTCCCCATTCTGTGACCTCCTGAAGTCGATAACCAGCTCCTTGGTCTCGGAGGTGTTTAGTGACAAATTGTTCCGTGAGCACCAGTCCGCCAGGTTCTGCACCTCCGCTCTGTATTTAAATGGACCTTAATTCAGATGTGAGATGTTGCATTTTAGGAGGCAGATCCAGGACCAGCAGTGGATGTTAGCCCCCGGGAATGTCGTAGAGCAAAGGGATTGAGGAGTACAAATACATAGTTTGCTTATAGGCATCACAGTAGATCGATTGGTAAAGTAGGGTTTTGTTATGCTGGCCATCAGTCAGGAATTTGAATATAGATGTTGGGACTTTATTGTATAGCTGTGCAAAACGTTGGTGAGGCCCCACTTGGAGTACTTGGGTGCCCGCTGAGTTTCTCCAGCACTTTTGTCTACCTTCGATTTTCCAGCATCTGCAGTTCCTTCTTAAACAAGAACTGGAGAATATTGGTTTGAAGTGAGAGGGGGAAAGTTTATAGGAACCTGAGGGGCAACTTTTTCTACAGAGAGTGTGGTAAGTATATGTGCGATGAGCTGTCATAGGAAGTAGTTGCAGCAAGAACAATAAAGGGGATGTCCCATTGTGGCGACCTAATCTGCAAGTTTAGAAGAGTTTGCCCTCGACTCAAACTCGCAACATGGTCGACACGTGGTCCTATGAGGTCACTGGAATTCTTCGTCATGCTCGAGGGAAGTTCCCGCATACGCACAGCCTCAGCTACGTCGCGGAAAATGTTTCTGCATGTTGAAAATGTTTCTGCGAGTAAAACTTGGTCGGCATGGTACTTTTTAACTCGTAGTGGAGTGGGGTCGGTATTTAGTTACATGCAGTCGAGGGCAGCCATAGGCAATCTCATTCGCTGACCTGGCCCTGGCATTTTAGCAGCGTTGTGGAATCACAGAACTATCCAGAAATGACTAGTATAGTAAGATTGAAGAGACTCTATATACCAGTTGACCTTATAGTAGAGGGTTGGGAGCGGAGGGCACGAAATCCCTCATCGCAACTCCTCATAAAATAAAGATCAAACTTCAAACTGGTAAGTTCTCGTTTAATCTTACTATTTCATTTTGGAGTCACGTGAGTGTCTTCGTGAAGATTTCAAAGCTCTGTGTTTACATGCCCTGGATCACGTCCATGCTCACACATGGCCACAATATTGATGGAAGGAGTATATTAACGTATTTCAGACTTGACAGGCTGAAAAATAATGTTTATTAATCACAAAACAAAAGCCCCCCATTTGGGGATTAACGTATGTTGCTGACCAATACTGAGCACAGTCTCTGCAAACTTAGCAGGAGCGGTCACAGGTTTGTTGTAAAACCTCTGGAATGTAGCTTCGCTAGCCCAGCCCGCTATGGTGAGGATATGGTCCATGGGCACATCCATGGTCCTCGCCGCTGATGTGGATGCAGCCCTGGTAGAATGGGATTTAAAGATATTAATATCAATACCTGCTGCATCCAGCACCACCCTGAGCCACCTGGAGATCGTCTGCACCATCACCCTGTGATGGGGTTTCCTATGGCTGATCAGCAGGTTCCTCTCCATTCCCCTGAGGATATGCGTCACTTTAATGTAGTGACGGATATGGGTGGCTAAGCAGAGCCTCACATCAGCGGGGAATGCCGGAAGTGTCAGCTGCAGCCCTGTGAACCCAGGTCTATGCTGCTTGAGTTTACTCATCAATATAGAAGGTTACTCTCTCAAGGGTAGAGACCATTTTGTCCATACTGATCTTATGTAAGGTTTGAACCCGCTGAGCTGATGTTAGTGCCATCAACATCACCACTTTCAGGGTGAGTTTGTCCAGCGGTAGTCCAATCATAGGTGACCAATTCCTGAGTAGGGTCATAGGTGAATTGAAGATACCCCTCATTAATTTGAACACAAGCTGGTGTGATCCTACCCCTATGCAGAGGTAGGAGGACAGTGTGCTCCTGGCACTGTTGATACGCTGTAGCCGAGGCATTCGTCATGGTGCAGCCCCGCGAGAAATTCCAGCACATGTGGTATCGTAGCAGAGTCATACGAGATGTTAATCCGTGTGCAGTAGGCCTCCCATTTTCTGATTTGTGTCAGGTACTGCCGTCTGGTAGACTCTCTGCACGATGCTCCGATGATGTCCATGGTCCTTGGTGTGAGTCCGTATTGTAGCAGAGGTCTCTTCAAAACCTGCAGGCCAACAGGTTCAGATGACCGTGGCACGGATGGTATTCCCCTGCAGTGGGGTTAGTCACCAAATCTGGGTTCCTGTTAATAAGTGCCCATGATTCTTCATCCCAAGGACCACCGGATACCATGGTTGTGTAGGCCAGTCGGGTATTATTAAAATACCTGTTGCAGAATCTGATTTTATTTTCCGCAACACCCGACTGATGAGGCAAAATGGAGGAAATGCATAGAAAAACCATTTCCCCCAGTGCAGCGAGAAAGCATCCATCGCTATTGCCCCAGGATCTGGTTCCCAAGATACATATGTTGGTATCTGGCAGCTAGAAATACTCTTACTCCTGTCCATCGTTCCTGTGAGACAAAACAAGTTTTCCCCACAGGAACTAACCAATTCAAGGTTAGTTCCCCTTACGTGAGCGGTCCTTATGAAGGGCTGGTGGTGGAGTGCACTCCTCCTCCAGCCGTCACTCGCGTGACTCCGAAATGAAATGGAGGCCCGGTCCCCCAATGCAACCCATCCTCCCCCAACGCAATATTGAACCATAGCCCCCAACTGAGCTGGCATGGCTCATCCCCCAGCACTCCCTCCCCTTCTCTTCACCCTCCCTCTTCTTTCCCCTCTCCTCCCCCCCTCCCCCACTCTCCTCACCTCTGGTTTAGATCCCGTTGACTTGACGATTGGACCAGTTTGCATCATGTGTGTGTGTGAGTTACTCAAACTCTGCGCAAACTGCTCTGCCACCCTGCAACCCGACTCTCCCTCTGCCCACTCCGGCTCAGCCGCCGCTCGGTCCGTCCCCGTACTGTCCGACCGCCCGCTGCTGCCCTCGGCCCGTCCCTGCCTGCCTGCCTGCTGCTGCCGCTTGGCCCGTCCAGTCCACACCCCGCCTGCTTGCTCACTGCCGAGGGGGATGGAGTCAGTGTTCGTCACGGTGGGAACCACGAGTTTCGATGAGCTGGTGGAGAAGATCTCTGAGAAGTGAGTGTGAGTTACCGCAACGGTGGTGGCGGAGGAGACTGACACGGGGGGGACGGATAGACAGGACCGCCATTGCCGCAGAGGGCAGGTGGGGGGAGAGGGGTGAGTGATGAGGGAGAGAGAGACGGGACCAGGGCCACCACTGGGCATCCATTAAAACCCCGCAGCCGTTGCCGGTGGTGGGGGAGACGATGGACAAGTTACTGTGAGAAGGGGAGAGAGGAGTTTGTGAGTGAGATGGGATCGGCCGCTGCCGGTGGGTCAGGAAGCGGCCTATGGCGGGTCGCCATCCCGGCCGTGGCATTGACTGAAGGAATCTGCGCATGCCTGTTTTTTAAGATTTTTAAACCTCGATAACTTTTACACTATGCCACCGATCGGAACAAAACTTGTTGCACTCGCAGCACAGGAGAGCGGTGAGGAACAGACGACAAATCATAGCGCTATCGCGTACCGTTATTGCAGAAATAGAAAACTGTGGAAACCGGAAGAGCACAAGATCAGAGTTTTAGTTATGTATAGATAGATAGATACATTATGTGTATAAGTGTACAGCTGTTTTTGTGGTCAGTAGGTTCCAATGGGTTTAAATATCTTGTTATGCTGTTTATCAGCACCTCTGTGAGTGGTTGTCCAAAGTTTGATGTCTGCATATACATTGCATCATACATATTGAATGCAGTTCTACAGGCAACCGGTATCCTCTAGTATATCACCCGTATGTGCTTGGTTAATATTGCATATTTAACATTGATCCTGATGGTTTCTGGTTAGTAATATATAATTTGACATGCCTACGTTCAGCTCATTCTTTGCTAAAAATCGCTTAAGTTCATTTAATGCCCCAATTGCTAACAAGCCACTATGCATGGTGACTGGTGAATGAAGAGAACTGGCTTCATTCGCAGTCCAATCTGTAAATTGGATATTCGGTGTTTGATGCCCAATTGAATAAACGTGGAATCTTGAAATACCGCTGAATCTTGAAATAGCTGAAATACTTATCAAATTGTGCAACAGATTAGTCTTGTTTCTACTGTGTCAACAATGATTTCCTGAGTATTTTCATTTTGCAGCATGTTTTGAGATGATGAGAAAGTATTTTAGGATAAGTTGCACACATTATTTTAATATTAGCTAGAATGTTACCAAATCACTTTCTTTTACTGCTTATTTACCCCTTATTGCCAACAATGAGAAACTATCTGCTAATTTTTTTACAATTTTATAGGCTGCAGAAACTGCCCGGCTTGAAGAACACTTGGAGGGTTGGGGAGAAGTCATGCTTGCTGCTGATCGTGTGTTACGCTGGGAGAAACCCTGGTTTCCTGCTGTAATGATACTTGCTGTGTCAATTGTGTTTTTGTAAGTATTAAAGAATCTAGAAACTTATGGTGCAAAAGGAGGATCTTTAGTCTGTCATGTCTAAAGTCAATTTAGAACCACTTGAGCAAATCCTTCTTCCATAGTTCGTCTATAGGCTTGTCAGTTACGGTAGTTATTGTGCTCATCCAACCAGTTTCTAATGCTTACTTTCTGCCTCCACCATCATTTCAGACGGCGAGTTCCAAACCCTTGCATAGAAACATAGAAACATAGAAAATAGGTGCAGGAGTAGGCCATTCGGCCCTTCGAGCCTGCACCGCCATTCAATATGATCATGGCTGATCATCCAACTCAGTATCCTGTACCTGCCTTCTCTCCATACCCCCTGATCCCTTTAGCCACAAAGGCCATATCTAACTCCCTCTTAAATATAGTCAATGAACTGGGCTCAACTACCTTCTGTGGCAGATAATTCCAGAGACTCGCCACTCTCTGTGTGAAAAATGTTTTCCTCATCTCGGTCCTAAACGAATTCCCCCTTATCCTTAGACTGTGACCCCTTGTTCTGGACCTCCCCAACATCGGGAACAATCTTCCTGCATCTAGCCTATCCAACCCCTTAAGAATTTTGTAAGTTTCTATAAGATCCCCCCTCAGTCTTCTAAATTCTAGCGAGTACAAGCCAATGCTGCTCTGAATGAAAAATGTTTCCTCGTTACAAAGCAATCCAGCAATTACTTTCTATCTGTATCCGTTGGTTATAGTAAACCCCTCCATTTAACAGAGAGAAAGTACCCTTATAATTATACAGTAAGATATCAGAATGCTCACAGCAGTAAATCTATCATAGCACAAGACTGAGAAAACGTGACCTAATTGCCATTAAAGAAATGTAGGGTGACCAAAGCTGTGGGTAGTTCTTTTAGAATCGTACAGTGTGTAAACAGGCCATTCGACCCAACTTGCCCACACCAGCCAACATGTCTTAGCTACACTATTCCCACTTGCCCCGCATTTGGTCCATATCCCTCCAAACCTGTCCTATCCATGTACCTGTCCAACTGTTTCTTAAATGTTGGGATAGTACCTGCCTCAACTTCCTCCTCTGGCAGCTTGTTCCATACACCCATGTGTGAAAAGGTTACCCCTCACATTGCTATTAAATCTTTTCCCCTTCACTTTAAATCTATGTTCTCTGGTCCTCGATTCACCTACTCTGGTCAAGAGACTCTGCATCTACCCGATCTATTCCTTTGATTATTTTATACACCCCAATAAGATCACCCCGCATCCTCCTGTGTTGTAAGGAATAGAGTTCCAGCCTACTCAACCTCTCCCTGTAGTCAGACCCTCTAGTCCTGGCAGCATTCTCGTAAATCTTTCCAGCTTGACAACATCTTTCCTGTAGCATGGTGCCCAGAACTGAACACAATACTCTAAATGTGGCCTCACCAATGTCATATACAAGTGCAACATGATCTCCCAACTTCTATACTCAATACTCTGACTGATGAAGGCCAATGTGCCAAAAGCCTTTTTGACCACTCTCAAGGAACCATGCACTCCTAGATTCCTCTGCTCTACAACCATTCCTCAGCCCACTTAGCCAATTGATCCAGATCCTGCTGCAATTTTTCACAACCAACTTCACTATCTGCAAAACCACCCACTTTTGTATCATCAACAAACTTGCTAATCTTGCCATGTATATTCTCATCCAAATCATTGATATGGATTTTATGCAATGAGAAAAAGGTAATTAATTTTGCATGGAAGAGTCTGGGTAAGAGTGATCACAATTTATAACGTATATGCAAAACTTGAAAATCTATAAAATTATGAGGGGGTGGGGGTAACTGGTTGATTGAAGGAAAATGCATTTTTGAGCGCTTTTGATGCACAGAAGGGTAGTCAATGGGTTTGGAGCATAGAACTGGGCATAATATAGCAGTATGGATGAGAACTGGTAACAGAATGAAGAGAATAGAAAAAAAACATATTCTTTTCAGGATGGCAGAGTTGGCTTGCTGCAGGGAGCTTTTTCTAATCCCATTAACAATTCTGCTCGGGTGGCCAGCTGTCATATTTCCAATTTTGCTGAGGCAACTAAACTTTATGGAATTGATTGCAGAGGTGGACGTGGAGAGGCTTCAAGGGATATGGGCATGCTGAGTACGTGGCTGAGAACATGGCAGATAAAATAACAAAATAAATTAATGAGGCCATATTCTTAACTGAGATTTTGTTAAGTTCAATGAGAGATTTTATAGTGATGGTACTTAAAAGGATCTAGAAGTTTTT
This sequence comes from Raja brachyura, assembly GCA_963514005.1. Next base: position 166,299 of record OY740801.1, on the reverse strand, counting down.
TTATATACAAGTTACTGAAGACCAGGTGATTTAGAAAAGTGATTGGTGTGTGGAGTATTGTGTGCAATTTTGGTCTCCTAATTTGAGGAAGGACAGCGTAGGTTAATTCCTGGGATGGCGGGCTTGTTATATGATGAAAGAGTGGAGCGACTGGGCTTGTATTCACTGAAATTTAGACGGATGAGAGGGGATGAGAGCCGAATGGCCGACTCGTGCACGTATTGTCTATGTATCTATGTCTCAAAATGTACATGCAGGTTCAATTCTGACCTTAGGTATTGTATACAAGTTCACGTTGAGACTTGGAGGACCTTCCTCCAGGTCCTCTGGTTTCCTCCTGACAAAGTTTGTTTCTTAAAAAGCAGATAGCAACAAAAACTGTTAAAGGTAAACCGTGGCAATCTTTAATTGATTCATCAGATGGGAGTGGCGAGATTACAATGAGCATAAACGTTGCTCAGTGCTTCTCGGGCTCCCACTCTCAGAACAAAGTACAGTTAGCTCAATTATACATTTTTCTTATCAGTAAATACTCCTGCCAAGTCTGAATATGGCATGACTGAAAGATTCTGCAACCTTTTAAAATATAAGAAAAACTGGGTCCAAATCAAGCTCATCCAATAGCAAGTTATTACTTATCTCTGGAGCGTCAGCTATTTTTTTCAATCTTGGCTTCTTTATGGCCTTGAAAAGAAGCACATGTTATTACTGCAGGCTGCCATCTTAATGTCTTTATTGAAAAGACAACCTGTCCTCCATATTGTGTTCCATATAATTTACAATGTCATTCAGACTTGGCACCGAGCCACTACTAGTTCTACTAGTCCATGCTTTTGTAGAAGAACAACTTCATTTTGGATTTGACTATTAGCTCTTTCATTCCCTCCTTTTTATCAAACGTGATAACATTTACAGTCCTCGGTAGGTACACACAATGGTCGCAAGTATTAGAGCAATGATTAGCTGAATGATAGAGCCATAATGTATCACAGTAGCCCAAAGTCCAGCACACCAAAGGTATGGCTACCAGTTCTCGCTCTCTTCATTGACAACCATCCTGATGAAGCTTGTTTAGGGTCGATGGATCAGGTGCCACCTATAGGCAGTGTAATCCTTTCAGCCGATATTGAGGTTGTGCCGTAAAGTTCGCACTTGTCCGAGGGTGTTGCCAGTCACTTTGTAGATCGTTGCACAGGTGTTTTCTCCCCCACTCTCGTCCTGTGGTGGGGTTCATCACCTTGATCTAGACACTAGCGTATCTGTGGGTTTGGCTAGCATCTCTTCCCAGTAGGTTTGGGTGGCCTGCTTTCACATCACCACACATAGAAGCAGCTGCTGGACTGGAAGCCAGCGTAGATTGCAGTCTGTGTTGATGTTGAAGGTGTCACTGAAGTTGATGGTGTTGAACTCCTAAAATCCGACAGTAAGGCCAGGGTCAGAGTTGGCGGACTGCAGTAACTCCCTGCCCTTGTTGCGCACTACCCAGTTAGGAACGATCTGCATCGTCTCCTTTGGAACTTCCTCAGGTCAGTCTCACTGATGGTGCTGTTCTCAGGGCACACGTCATAGATATCTGGGATGTTGTTGTCAAAGTCGTCCATGCAGTTGTCTCCTCTGCTATCACCATCGGCATCGATCTGGTCAGGGTTGGGAACAAAACAGCAATTGTCCTTCTCATCAGAAACGCCATAATTACCATCCTCATCAATGTCCTGGTTGTCATCACACTGATTATCCACCAGGTCTGAGTTATTGTCTTCCTGGTTATGCATAATCTCTTTCAAGAGGTCAATCTGTTTCAAAATGTTCAGCTTCTCTCTCTCTAAACCCTTGGTCATATGATAGAGCTCAAAATGCTTCAAGATTGTTGATCAAATGTGTTTCGTCTTTCCGAAGTTCTGACCAAAGGCCTTGTACTTCCTCCTGATCTGTAAACATAGAAACATAGAAAATAGGTGCAGGAGTAGGCCATTTGGCCCTTCGAGCCTGCACCGCCATTCAATATGATCATGGCTGATCATCCAACTCAGTATCCTGTACCTGCTTTCTCTCCATACCCCCTGATCCCATTAGCCACAAGGGCCACATCTAACACCCTCTTAAATATAGCCAAGAACTGGCCTCAACTACCTTCTGTGGCAGAGAATTCCACAGATTCACCACTCTCTGTGTGAAAAATGATTTTCTCATCTTGGTCCTAAAAGACTTCCCCCCTTATCTTTAAACAGTAACCCCTTGTCCTGGACTTCCCCAACATCGGGAACAATCTTCCTGCATCTAGCCTGTCCAACCCCTTAAGAATTTTGTAAGTCTCTATGAGATCCCCCCCTCAATCTTCTAAATTCCAGCGAGTACAAGCCGAGTCTATCCAGTCTTTCTTCATGTGGAAGTCCTGCCATCCCAGGAATCAGTCTGGTGAACCTCCTCTGTACTCCCTCTATGGCAAGAATGTCTTTCCTCAGATTAGGAGACCAAAAAGATGTTCTATCATCTGTACGGATCAGCTTTACATGGGGCTGCTGGTAGCGATCAATCAGAAACACCTTGTTACCTCCTGGGTGGGGGCAAGGTCTTTCACGCACCTCTTCATGCTACTCTTTTATATGTTTCTTAAGTCCGTCAACTCGTCTGTAAACAGCACAGCAACCCTTATGCTGACATTGATACACGGTGGGGAAATCTTCCCTTTCCAAGTTTGACTTTGCTTTCCAGGCATGTTTTTGTCCAGATTGTTTCTTCACATCCTTAATATTGCACTTCTTAACTGGTAACTTACTCTTCTTCTTCCAATATGGTTGAAAAGACTCATCTGAAGAGCCATTCTTAACGTTTATTTCTCTGTCATCTTCACTTGATAAATACCTTTCAGAAAGATCACTGGACTCCAATCCATTCACAACATCATTTCTTATAGAACAAGATGCTTCATTGCAGTTAACTTTTATTTTCTCACATTTAATGGTTGAGTTTCATCTTGTACCTGAACTTTTTCCCAAGAGCACTCTGTATATTCAGCATCTGTGCGCAAGAATATATCCTTCTTCAATGGGGATTCCCAGTTGTCCACATCCACCGACCGCAAAGTGGCTCCACTGTATGTACAGGGCTGAAAGTCTGCTAACACAGGGACAGGTTGATGCTTCGCAACATTATCACCCTCACCATTTTCAGTCACTGTTCCATTCCGAGGTGAAAGGGTTATTGAACCATCCAGAACTTCCTCCATTGAGTCCTTATTTCTACTGGATGGGCACTGTCCCTCATTCAAAACAACGCTGCGACTTGAATGCATGTTCAGGATGTAACTGTGTTCCTCTGTTATCAGAGTTCTGAACAGTCCTTCCAATTGCTAGGATTCTGCCTGATTCACCTCTACCCCATTGCAGACATTGGACTTTGTCTCTGGAACTGCTATGATGCTCAGAACTACAAAGGATACAAAGGACATTTATTATCACACACACCAAATGGTGTAGTGAAATTTGACTTGCAAATGCAGCACACGAATAAAGATAAGACACAGCATTAAAGAATTTAACAATAAACATAAACACATCCCCCCACAATGGTTCCCACTATGGGGGAAGGCAGCAAAGTCCAGTCCCATCCCAACTATATTCTCCACACTAACCTTTCCTTTGCTCTACCTATTTTAGGTGAGCCTGAATTGATTACATTTATTCATGTTAATCCTTTGTGTCTTGCTGACATTGAAAAAGGGTGCAAGATTATTTACTCATCATTTAGCTGTTGAATAACTATTAACTGGGTTCCTGCTTAATTAATGTTTCTATACTTAGCTGACTTGATTCAATGTCAATAGGTTTGTTTTTACCCGTATTCTGGGTCAAGGGATGAACCATGGACATGTGAACATATAAATTGTGAGCCTTTTCGAACCGCTTCTCACATTGGGCACAAGCAAATTCAACTTCTGTCTTGTGCTTGGTCATATGGTATTTCAAGGATGCTCTTTGCCTGCACTGGAAACCACAAACTTCACACTGCAAAGGTTTTGCTCCAGTATGGCACATTTGGTGAACTGACAGTTGTTTTCGCTGTTTGAAAGTCTGTCCACATTAATCACAAATGTAGTTTCTTTTCACAAATGTAGTCGTTTTTTCTCACAAGTTGTCCATCAGCGTGTGAAACCAGCATTCTTCTTCCTTCTCCATCAATGCCAACTGTCTGTCTGATCCATTCCAACTCGGCTCCTCACTTTAATCCCGGCTGGGATTTACCTCAATCCAGTTCTGTAACTGAGTTGTACTCCAAAATCAAGGCTTTTCACAACCCGATTGCTCTCCTTCAGCTGCTGTGTGATGGAAGCAAGATGGTTATTTTCAGACTGGGCATTGGTGAGCACATTTCTCATCTGTTTCAGCTCTGTCTGTAGCTCCGGGATAAGCTGCCACCTTTTTCTGGTTACTTCAAGAACCTGTGGTAATGGATCCATTTTGGTCAGTGTTATAAACATAAGGACAGTTGTCAGCCTTATTCAGGACGTCTTGGTGCAGGAGTGTTTCCCCAAGTCCAGCTCATCTGGGCCAACCTTAGTATAAAAATTAGGGTCAATAGCCCCATTGTCCTTTCTTGGTTCTCCTCCATTTATAGTCAATTGTTTCAGATGTCTGCAACAGGAGTAATCTTCAATCTTCTTGGCGGTTGGTGTCAGAGTAGCACCTGGTAGTCCCCTCCAACATAGTCCCCATTTTGTCTGATCCCAGTAGTATGGACTGTGTCTGTGTTCAACAGGCAATGGCGTCTGTGTTTTCAAGACTGTGAATGCAAGACTGATAAGGTTGTGCTTAATTGCTGTGCGTATGTAATTAATTCATTGCTGTGGCCCTGTAGGTCATAACACACTCTTTAGTGTCCTATTCATTCCCTCCACTAATCCAGAATTCTACTGGTGGTGGGGGATGTGAGATCACTCTTTAACTACCTATAAGACAGACCCTTTAAAAATAGATCATTATATTAAAAAAACAATTTAAAAATATTCCCAATTGTTCCAATCTATCTCCCCAAATTTACAATTTCAAATGAACAGATTTTGTTCTGAGATAAAGGCATCTCCAATCTCTAGGGGGAAAAAAAACTTAGTTAAGAGAAAACAAAGAATAAACAATTAATTTTCATAGATTGCAAGCTCGTTCAGTGACATCCTATTTCATCTGACAAGGAGCATTTCATCAAAAGGGGCATATATATGGATATATAAATATAGCCTGGGATTGGATGTCAAGTATCTCGATAGGCTTTGGGAGAAATTAAAAAGACATAGCAAAATCCTGAACACAGTAGGAAAATGAAGCTGCCAGTATCTTGGTAGCATAGCCTTGAAAAGAACACTGAGTCTGTAGTTAATGACTTTGTAATTATTACATTAGTGACAAAAACGTTGTAGTCGGCCATGCCCAAACCTTTAATTGTGACAAAACCTCTTTAGTCTGCTGTGCCCAATCCTTTAATCATTTCCAATACACAAGCCATTCCTTTACTCATTTCCAATCACAAGCCAATCCTTTACACAAGTGGTGTTACCTTCGCTGTCAGCGCCTAAGGGTCTTATCTGGAACCAGGCCCACCTCAGACTGAGGGACCTTAGTTTTTTACCGGGAGCTTCTTCGGCAGGCCAGACTCAAAGGGTCCAACTAGAGCCCAGTTTTCTCCCCTTCAGATCCCGGTCAACTGTACCCTCTTACTCGTCTGTTGCTGGTCCCAGCGAGATCCTGCCGATTACGCCAGTCGTTTCTTAAAAAGCAGATAGCAACAAAAACTGTTAAAGGTAAACCGTGACAGCCTTTAATTGACTCGTCAGATGGGAGTGGCGAGATTACAATGAGCACAAACGTTGCTCAGTGCTTCTCGGGCTCCCACTCTCAAAACAAAGGACAGTTAGCACAATTATGCATTTTTCTTATCAGTAAAACACTCCTACCAAGTCTGAATATGGCATGACTGAAAGATTCTGCAACCGTTTAAAATATAAGTAAAACTGGGTCCAAATTAAGCTCATCCAATAACAAGTTATTACTTATCTCTGGAGCGTCAGCTATTTTTTTCAATCTTGGCTTCTTTATGGCCTTGAAAAGAAGCATGTGTTATTACTGCAGGCTGTCATCTTAATGTATTTATTGAAAAGACAACCTGTCCTCCATATTGTGTTCCATATAATTTACAATGTCATTCAGACTTGGCACCGAGCCATTCTTTTGTTCTACTAGTCCATGCTTTTGTAGAAGAACGACTCCATTTTAGATTTGACTTAGCTCTTTCACTCCTACCTCCCTATGTTACAATAGACAATAGGTGCAGGAGTAGGTCTTTCTGCCCTTCGAGCCAGCACTGCCATTCAATGTGATCATGGCTGATCATCCACAAACAGTATCCCGTTCCTGCCTTCTCCCCATATCCCCTGACTCCGCTATCTTTAAGAGTCCTACCAAGCTCTCTCTTGAAAGTATCCAAAAAAAACGACCTCCACTGCCCTCTGAGGCAGATAATTCCACAGACTCACAACTCTCTGTGTGAAAAAGCATTTCCTCATCTCCGATCTAAATGTCTTACCCCTTCTTCTTAAACTGTGTCCCCTGGTTCTGGACACCCACAACATCGGTAACATGTTTCCTGCCTCTAGCTTGTCCAAACCCTTAATAATCTTAGGGTTACACAAAAAGCTGGAGAAACTCAGCGGGTGCAGCAGCATCTAAGGAGCGAAGGAGATAGTCGACGTTTCGGGTCGAGACCCTTCTTCAGTCTGATCAGGGAAACGAGAGATATAGACAGTGATGTGGAGAGATAAAGAACAATGAATGAAAGATATGCAAAAAAGTATTGATGATAAAGGAAACAAGCCATTGTAAGCTGTTTGTAGTGTGAAAATGAGAAGCTAGTGCGACTTGGGTGGGGGGGGGGGGGGGAGATAGAGAGAGAAGGAATGCCAGGGCCCGAGGGATAGGTGGGGAGGGGGAGGCGGCAGCCTGGGTTAACAGAATTGAGAAAATTCAATGTTTAAGCCCACAGGATGCAGACTCCCCAAGCGGAATATGAGGTGCTATTCCTCCAACTTACGGTATTGCTCACTCTGGCCGTGGAGGAGGTCCAGGACCAAGAGGTCGGATACGGAATGGGAGGGGGAGTTGAAGTGCTGATCTTATATGTTTCAATGAGATCTCCTCTTTCTAAATTCCAGAGTACACAAGTCCAGCTGCTCCATTCTCTCAACATATGACAGTCCCGCCATCCCGGGAATTAACCTTGTGATCCTACGCTGCACTCCCTCAATAGCAAGAATGTCCTTCCTCAAATTAGGGGACCAAAACTGCACACAATACTCCAGGTGTGGTCTCACTTGGGCCCTATACAGAAGGACCTCTTTGCTACTATACCCAAGTCCTCTTGTTATGAAGGCCAACATGCCATTTGCTTTCTTCACTGCCTGCTGTACCTGCAGCCTTACTTTCATTCTGATGAACAAGGACCCCCAGATCTTGTTTACTTCCCCTTTTCCCCACTTGACACCATTCCTGTTTTTGCTACCAAAGTTGATGACCTCACATTTATCCACATAAATGCATCTGCCATGCATTTGCCCATTCACCCAACCTGTCCAAGTCATCCTGCATTCTCATAGCATCCTCCTCACAGTTCACACTGACACCAACTTTGTGTCATCTGCAAATTTGCTAATGTTACTTTGAATCCCTTCATCTAAATCATTGATGTATATTGTAAATAGCTGCGGTCCCAACAACGAGCCTTGCGGTACCCCACTAGTCACTGCCTGCCATTCTGAAAGGAAACCGTTAATCCCTACTCTTTGTTTCCTGTCTGCCAACCAATTTTCTATCCATGTCAGCACTCCATCCCCAATGCCATGTGCCCTTATTTTGCCCACTAATCTCCTATGTGGGACCTTATCAAATGCTTTCTGAAAGTCCAGGTACACTACATCCACTGGCTCTCCCTTGTCCATTTTCCTAGTTACATCCTCAAAACATTCCAGAAGATTAGTCGTGCTTGATTTCCCCTTCATTATTTCCATGCTGACTCGGACCGATCCTGTTACTGCTATCCAAATGTTGCGCTATTTCATCTTTTATAATTGAATCTAGCATCTTCCCCACAACCGATGTCAGGCTAACTGGTCTATAATTCCCTGTTTTCCCACTCTCGCCTTTCTTAAAAGTTTGGATAAAATTAGCTACCCTCCAATCCACAGGAACTGATCTCGAATCTGTAGAACATTGGAAAATGTTACGTTGGTTTGTAGGTTGCTTTGCCATAAAATGGCTCTTACTGCTTGTTAAGAGGCGGAATCTTGGAAGTTGATGGTCATGTATTTTGAATAAAACTAGATTGGAGTAAGATTTGTGCAGTTTGCTGATTGGGTTGGTGTTGTTGGGCTGATAAAGTCTGCTTCCATGTTATATAACTGATTCTATGTACTTTCTAGATTTTAGAACCACATTCATGTCCACCAGTCTTACGAAACATAATGTTGTAGAGATTTTAGACTTGAAGATAAAAATAGCTGTTAAGACTTCTGATATTGAAGTCAGCATGGATGTGAAGTTGTAATACAAACTGTATTTCAGAAGCCTTGCTGTATGTTATTTTACTCTTTTAAGCCATACGGGATCATTATTTAATTTGTGATTATTTATCTGGGCTTTGTCTTTGACAATGTATAGATGTAATTTGCAGTATAGAAGGACCCTTTTGCCGCCTGTGGGTGGATTTGCAGCACTGGACTGGCATTTTTTTCTCTCTAAAAATGGAAATGCTATCACATTTGTGTTGTGCTCCGAGCAACTGATGTCGTGGCATCTATATGTCAAATGCTCCTACCTTTTTAAACATAGAATCATGTTTGAACTCCTGATGGTTTTTCGTCTGTTTGAGGTGATGAAATGTAGCCTTCCAACTTAAAGCTGCTTTGAGTTTGAGTGAGTTGACACAGACCAAAGACTAACGTCTTGTTTGAGGATATAAACACACTAGGAGTATGATATGTATATAGCTACAAAAAGCAAATGAATTCCTTATAACATAGTTTTATTGAACTTTGCTATAACAGCAAAATCTCTCTTTGAATTTGTGCCATAAGGGATTAAGATGTGTGCTGGCAATGTAAAATATACATCACAGTTCCGTAATACCTGCTCTTTAGTCCATTAGAACCTGTTTTGGTATAATTCTTGCAGCAACACTTAATTCTTTTGCCCAGGAAAAGGAGGAGATAACGAACTGCATCCTTTAATATTGACATACTGTGTCAACTGTTACTCCAATTTCAGCCCAAAATATTTCTATGCGTAGCTCTATTTTTCACCTTGCACTGAAACGTTACAATTGTCTATGTTAAAAGTTTAAGCCTTGTGTAACTGAAGGAATTTAAATGCTCGCAACAATGATCTTTTGTCTTGAGATTGCTGGTAACTGGTGAAAACGGTAATTGTTGAGTAACAGCCTGCCATGTTTCCTCCTTATGTCGTCCACTTAGCGGTTTGCTGCATTATCCACTTAGATACGTGGGAGCTGTTCAGTTTGGAGGGGTTGAGGGTGAGGGACCAGCGGTACAAAATTACGGGAGGGCCATGGTTGACAACCAAACTTACAAAGCCTGTTGTTGAACTCAATGATTCAATAATACTCTTGTCACCTACGTACAACGAATACAACCTAGTAAAATTATGTAGCAGACCTCACCTAGGCATTGCACAAGTGATGCCACGTTTTGGCTCTGACAAAGTTACAAAAGTTCATGTGCATGTGGCAGCAGCCATCACCCTGGTCCCCCTTCATTATCAGTGTCAATTCTCCTTCGTTCTCCAACTTTACTTGAATCTCTGGCAGCTTTCCTCGTTCTCCGGCCTGCCATACTCTTGGTGATTGCTCTTGGGTCCCTCCCTCTGGCGACATGTCGCATTGTGGTCTGCAGTGGATGCCCTGCTTGCCAGAAACACTCTGGAATCCTGACATCATGGAGGCAGGTTCACAAGTTAGAGGAGCAGAAATAGGCCATTCAGCCCATCAGGTCAACTCTGCAATTCAATCATACAGGTCTATCTTTCCCACTCAACCACATTCTCCTACCTTTTCCCCATAACCCTTGACACCTGTTCTGATGAAGAATTTGTCAATCACCACCTTAAAAAATATACATTGACTTGGCCTCAACAGCCTTCTGTGGGTATGAATTCCACAATTTCACCGCCCCCTAACTAAATAAAATTGTCGTCGTCTTTCTAAAGGTATATCCTTTTATTCTGAGGCTATGGCCTCTGGTCCTAGACTCTCCCACAAGTGGAACCATCCTCTCCACATCCACTCTATCCAGGCCTTTCATTATTTGGTAAGTTTCCATGAGAACCCCCCTCATTCTCCTAAACTCCAGTGAAAACGGCCCAGCACCATCAAACGCTCATCACATGTTAACTCAATCATTCCTGGGATCATCCTTGTAAGCCTCCTCTGGACCCTGTCCAACAAGCACATCCTTTCTCAGATATGGGCCCCAATACTGCCCAAATGCAGTCTGACCTGTAACTTATTCAGCCTCAACATTACAGCCCTGATTTTATATTGTAGTCCTGTCAAAGAAAATGCCTTGCTCCCCTCTTGAACAGTGGAGTATAAATTGTACATTTCCAGTCCTCTGAGACCAGTCCTGACTCTAGTGATTCTTTAAAGATCACTACTAATGCCTCTACAAACTCTAAAGTCACCACTTTCAGAACCCTGGGTTGCAGTCCATCCGGTCTAGGTGACTAATGGGGTTGTCCCACTGTACGAGCTAATTCAAGAGTTCTCCCGAGTTTCCCCTGATTCGAACTTGGAGAATTACGGTGATAGCCGCTCGTAGGTACTCGGGGCTCCCGTGGACATTTTTCAACATGTCCACGAGAGATTGAGGGGGGGAGAGAGAGAGAGGGGGGGGGTAGAGAGTGAGAGCAGAGAGAGAATAGGGGGAGAGAAAGGGGCAGAGACAGTAGGGCAAGAGGGAGAGGGGGTGGAGGGGAGGAGGGTGGGTGAGGGAGGGTGGGTGAGGGAGATGGGAGGGGAGAGGGAGGGGGTGGGGTAGGGGAGAGAGTGGGGAGCGAGGAGGAGATGGGGAAGGGGAGAGAGTGTGAGAGGAGGAGATGGGGCAGGGGAAGAGTGGGAGGGAGGGGGGGAGGGGTGGGGGCAGTCCATCTATTCCCCACTCCCTATCACCCCCACTCCTCTCCCTCTAGTGCCACACTCTTCCTCCTCACCTCCCTCAATCCCCCGACTCCCCCTCTTCACCTCCTCTCCCTCAATCCCCCTACTCCCCGTCTTCACCTCCCCAGGATCGGGCCTTACCCCTCCCGCCCGTCGCCTTATCTCATCTCCCGATGTGCAGAGTATGCAGGGGTGAGAGCGGATCTGACGCCTTATCTCTCCTCCCAATCGGCAGAGCATTTTGAGAACGGGGGGGGGGGGGGGGGGGTTGAGCGGGTGCTCGCGTGGGCGATTCCAGCCAAAGGAATATTTGATTCCAGCTGCGGAAGGCGCGAGCGTAGTTGGAGGGGGAGCTGGGCTGGCAAATGAAGAGAGAGAAGCGGCTTGGGATTGGTCGGCATGTGTAATTGTGACGTAAGCAGCTCGTGAGGTGCCGTTTCGATTTTAAAATGAGTGAGTGGTGTGGGGGGGGGGATTTTATTAAAAAATGTGTACATAAAAATGTCTAAATGTAATGAGGAGTGAATTTGTGAATCTGAAAGCGAAATCGCTAGCGAAATGGAAAAATGGCGGCATTTGAGCATCTGGTTTTGGCGGACCATGGAATCAAAGGCCAAAGATCTTATCTGGAAAAAAAATGGAATGTGACATACACCCATAAGACACACACACAGAGTTTTAAATAAGTACTAGACCAAGTGCAGACCCGTTGGGTCTGTTTCCCTAACGCGTGGTTGCAGGGGGGGGGGGGGGGGGGCTGCAGCATGAGGCGTCACACACACTAACTACCACCCCGCACACACGCTAACTACCCCCCTTGATATTATATTAATGTTATTAATTTGCTCCTTTTACCCCATTACCGCTCTATCCACTGACGCATAGCCCCCAACTCGCAGGCCCGTCTAGAGGGGGGAGGGGGGGCGGGGGGTTAGACAGTGAGGGCAGAGAGAGCGTGGGGAGAGACAGAGATACAGGGGCAGAGACAGAAGGGCAAGAGACAGAGGGAGAGGGGGAGGAGGAGAGGATGGGTGAGTGAGGAGGGGAGAGGGAGATGGGGAGAGAGTGGGGAGGGGAGAGAGAGTGGGAAGGGGGAGGAGACGGTAGGGGGAAGGGAAAGAGGGGATGAGGATGGGGAGGGTAAAGGAGGAGACGGGTAGGGGAAGGGCGTGGTAGAGGGGCGAGGGAGATGGGGAGGGATGGGGGAAGAGAGAAGTGGGAGGGAGGGGGAGTGGTGGAAGGGGGAGGGGGGAGTGGTGGAAGAGGGAGAGAGGAGTAGGGGAAAGTGGTGGGGGGAGATAGGGAGAGAGAGGTTGGGGAGGGAGAGGGGTGGGGGAAGGGGGAGAGAAGTGGAAGAGTGGGCAGGGAGGGGGAGTGGTAGAAGAGTGTCTCGGCTCGGCGCTAACTCTCTGCCCTCGGCGCTAGCTCTCTGTTCTCGGGTCTCCGCCAGGCGCTAGCTCTCTGCTCTCGGGTCTCCACTCGGCGCTAGCTCTCTGCTCTCGGGTCTCCGCTTGGGTCTCGGGTCTCGGCATGGCCGGCCGCTGAGCACATCATCGGCCGTGGTTGTGCGCATGTGCGGCCCTGCACATGCGCACTGCCACGGCAACTTATTGGCGTCGGCCACTTTCTCCCTCCCTTTGCATTGCGGGAGTTCTGGCCGCCATTGCTGTCCTGTCACTGCCTCACCGTGACCGCTGAAAAACAACGCAGAATTACTCCCTGGAGCTGGAGTAACTCCCTGGAGTAACTCTTGCTTCTTGGTTTCCTGGTCCTCCAAAAATATTCGAAATGGAATTTAAACTGGTGGACCCACCACCACCAAACTCCAAACTCTGGAAAAATAACAGCCTATTGCATTTTATCTGTTTATTTATTGTGTGTATATATATGGTCTATAGTATATAGACACACTGAACTTTTATCTACTGTTCTGTATTATGTTTACATATTCTGTTGTGCTGCAGCAAGCAAAAATTTCATTGCCCTATCTGGGACACATGACAATAAAACACTTGATTCTTGACTTGGACTTAAGCAAAAAAAGGTTCTTGGGGAAAAATAAAGCTACCTTAAATTTAGTTGTGTCTGGTTGGTACCTATGGTAGGGTGAAGACTATTCCATGCTTTAATTGTGCGGGGGATCTCCATAGAGCAGCCAGCATCTCTGGATAGAAAACATTGGGTGACGTTTCTGTTAGAAACCCTTCTTTACATTTCCTCTGGTTTTAGTGTTTTTAGTTTAATTTAAAGATACAGCGTGGAAACAGGCCCTTCGGCCCACCGAGTCCACGCTGACCACCGATCACCCGTACTATCCCACGCATCAGCGACGTAAGCCAAGAGTGTTTTATTCTCTCATGTCCCAGTTAGAACAATGAAATCCTTACTTGCAGCAGCATAACAGAATATGTAAACATAGTACTCTGTAAACAATGTTATAAATGAGAAAACAAAACTCCATGCAGACAGCACCCATATTCAGGATCAATTCTGGGTCTGTGGCAATTTTAGGCAGCACATTTATGGCCAATATACTGCCCTAATAGCCTTGAACTGAATTAAAACATACAGTAGCTGTGAAGGGGGACATAGCGTCACTTAGAAATTTAAGGCTGAAAATGAATATTCTTTTGTTTTAGTAACCAACGTATAACTCAACGTATAATTTTTGGTTTGTTGGGAAATAAAATATAGTGGCACAGTTGGTGGACTTGCTGCCTCACACGCCAGAGATCTGTGTTCGATCCTGTTCTCGGGCACTGTGTGTTGAATTTGCACAATCTCCCTGCAAGCATGTGGGTTTCCTCCCACATCCCAAAGACACATTGGCTTTGTAGGTTAACTTGTCTCTGTAAAATTGCCCCTAATGTGCAGGGAGTGGGTGATGAAAGTGGGATAACAGAACTTGTGTGAATGGGTAGACAAAAATGCTGGAGAAACTCAGCAGGTGAGGCAGCATCTATGGAGCGAAGGAAATAGGCGACATTTCAGGTCGAGACCCTTTTTCAGACTGATGTCGGGATGGGAAAAAGAAAGGAAGAGGCGGAGACAGTATGCTGTGGGAGAGCTGGGAATGGAGGGGAAGGAGGGAAAAAGCAAGGACTACCTGAAATTGGAGAAGCCAATGTTCATACCGCTGGGGTGTAAACTATCCAAGCGAAATATGAGGTGCTGTTCCTCCAATTTACGGTGGGCCTCACTCTGGCCATGGAGGAGGCCCAGGACAGAAAGGGCGGATTCAGAATGGGAGGGGGAGTTGAAGTGCTGAGCCATCGGGAGATCAGGTTGGTTAATGCGAACTGAGTGGAGGTGTTGTGCGAAGCGATCGCCAAGCCTGCGCTTGGTCTCACCGAGGTTGATCATACGATGAATAACCATATTTTTGTTTGGGAGTGGAAAGAGATAATAGAAATTACATTAATTGCAACGTGTAAAAAGAGATGAGATACTGTATTGTAATTTTGCTGCATGTCATTGTGGTATATGTCATGTCTTGATTGGTGAATATGTTTAGTTTGTGACTTTATTTGAAGCAGAAATAATATGTGAATGCTTCATTGACCATAATTCTGACTGGTAACTATGCACTTCGTCCGAGCACATTATCTTACGCGTCATGCAAGCCGTCTTAAATGACCACCTAAACTGTCATTTGGTAACCTAAAAAGCTGCCGAGGTTGCCCGGCTGGCTACAGGGAAAAAAGGTTAAGCGAGAGCCCTGCATTTTGAAAATTTGGGGGGGTGGGGGGGGGGGGAGGATTTTATTAAAAATTGTGTACATAAAAATGTCTAAATGCAATGAAGAGTGCATTTGTGAATGTAAAAGTGTAATGTCTAGCAAAATGGAAAAAATGATGGAGTTTGAGCTTCTGGTTTTGGCGGACCATGGAATCAAAGGCCAAAAATCTTATCTGCAAAAAAAAAATGTTATGTCACACACACACACACACACACACACACACACACACACACACACACACACACACACACACACACTCACACTCACACTCACACTCACACTCTCTCTTTTAAAAGTATATAGATAGATCGATGAGATGATGGTCACTGCTTCCTAGTGGTTCCTTTTCTTTAAGCTTCCTAATCAAATTAATTACACAATATCAATTCCAGATTTGTCTTTTCCCTGGTCGGCTCATCTACAAGCTGCTCTAAGAAACCATCTCCTCGACTCGCTACATTTTTCCCAGGCTAGGGTCCAGTACCAACCTTATTTTCCCAGTCTACCAGCATATTGAAATCCCCCATCACCACTGTAGCATTGCCTTTCCTACATGCCGATTGTATATCCTGATATAATTTATACCCTTTATCCTTGCTTCGGTTCGTGGGCCTGGAAACAAATCCCATCAGGGTCTTTTTACCTTTGCTGCTTCTTAGCTCTACCCAGAAGGGTTTTACATCTGCAGATCCTATGTCACCCCTTACCCCACCCCCTTTGCCCACCTGTCTATCTTTTTGATACGAGGTGTGACCTTGAAGATTCAGCTCCAAGCTCTGATCCTCTTTCAGCCACGTCTCTGTAATGACCACAGTGTTGCACCTACCAATTTCTAACTGCGCTCAAGCTCATGCACATTGTTCCGTATAGAAACAGAAAATAGGTGCAGGAGTAGACCATTCAACCCTTCGAACCAGCAGCGCTATTCAATATCAAAGTCAAAAGTCAAAGTCAAAAGAGTTTATTGTCATGTGTCCCTGACAGGACAATGAAAATCTTTCTTTGCATAGCACAACAGAACATAGAAGGCATTGACTACAATTCTATACATAAATACATCCATGAATTAATAAATTAATAAATGCAAATAACAGATGGAGGGATATTAATGTTCAGAGTTCCGAGCCAGGTTTAATAGCCTGATGGCTGTGGGGAAGTAGCTATTCCTAAACCGGGTTGTTGCAGTGTTCAGGCTCCTGTACCTTCTACCCGAAGGTAGCAGGGAGATGAGTGTGTGGCCAGGGTGGTGTGGGTCCTTGATGATGCTGCCAGCCTTTTTGAGGCAGCGACTGTGATAAATCCCCTCGCTGGAAGGAAGGTCAGAGCCGATGATGGACTGGGCAGTGTTTACTACTTTTTGTAGTCTTTTCCTCTCCAGGGCGCTCAAGTTGCCGAACCAAGATGCAACCAGTCAGCAAGCTCTCTACTGTACACCTGTAGAAGTTAGAGAGAGTCCTCCTTGACAGACCAACTCTCCGTAATCTTCTCAGGAAGTAGAGGCGCTGATGAGCTTTCTTAATAATTGCATCTGTGTTCTCGTACCAGGAAAGATCTTCACAGATGTGCACGCCTTAGAATTTGAAGCTCTTGGCCCTTTCAACCATCGACCCGTTGATATAAACAGGACTGTGGGTCCCCATCCTACTCCTTCCAAAGTCCACAATTAGTTCCTTGGTTTTGCTGGTGTTGAGAGCCAGGTTGTTGTGCTGGCACCATATGGACAGTTGCTCGATCTCTCTTCTATACTTGGACTCATCCCCATCAGTGATACGTCCCACAACAGTGGTGTCATCAGCGAACTTGATGATGGAGTTCGCGCTATGACCGGCTACGCAGTCATGAGTATAGAGTGAGTACAGCAGGGGGCTGAGCAGGGGGATGATCATGGCTGATCATCCAAAATCAGTACCCCTTTCCGGCTTTTTCCCCATATGCCTTGATTCCATTAGCCCTAAGAGCTAAATCTAAATCTCTCTTGAAAACATCCAGTGAATTTGCCTCCACCACCTTCTGTGGCAGAGAATTCCAGATTCACAACTCTCTGCATTCAAATATAACAGGTTCCAATGTGGTATTCAACACTGAATTGGATAATTGTTTGGTGAAGAAAAAAGTTGCAATCTAACGTCAGGTGGGAGTAGTGGAACTTGAAATCCTCCTGTAGGAATTGGACTTAATGGTGTCCTCCTGTGCATCTGTGATCTCTTTTCTATGAGAAATATTCTATATCAGCATGTGAACTGAAAATAAAGAGTGGGTAGGATGGAGAACTCGAGGAAATTGCTCCAGTTTCTAAAGTAATCAAGAGGGTTATAGGAGGTGACAGTAAATCCATGCTTTTGCTATTTTATTTCCTATCTAATTCTTTGCAAACACTGCTGGAATCTTAAAGCACGCCGGGCCTTTACCCCGCCTATATAATTTATCGTGATTATTACATCCACACTTTTAACCAATTTCTTCTTTCTCCCAGCCTTAAACAAAACTGCATTGGTTAATTTGTGAAATTTTTTTTCTTCAGACTGATCTACTGGCTGGATCCTTCTGTACTGACTGGTATTTCGTGTGCTATTATGATGATCTGTTTGGCAGATTACCTTGTTCCAACCATTGCTTTTAGAATGTTTGGTTCCAATAAATGGTGAGAATCTTTTTTAAAACTTCAATCAAACTGTACATGGCTCTGAATTATCATCCTATCTCAAGATGTATGTAATTTATTATCACAATATAACACTGCACTTGGTTAGATATATGCAAGCAGAGCAAATGATTTTTATAACTGTATAGGGAAATGCATCTGAAGCCTAATATTAAATGTTTGAGAGACCCTAGTTCTTAGACTTTTGGACAGTCCCTGCCTCGACCACCTCCTCTGGCAGCTTCTTCCATACACCCGCCACCCATTGTGTGAAATAATTACCCTATTATATCTTTTCACCTTAAACCTATGTCTTCTGGTCCTCGATTCACCTACTCTGGGCAAGAGACTCTGTGTATCCACCCGATCTATTCCCCTCGTGATTTTTACACCTCTATAAGATCAACCTTCATCCTCCTGCGCTCCAAGGAATAGAGTCCCAGCCTACTCAACATCTCCCTCTAGCTCAGACCCTCTAGTCCTGGCAACATCCTCGTAAATCTTCTCTGTACTTCCAGCTTGACAACATGTTTCCTATGGCATGGTGCCCAGAACTGAACACAATACTCTAAATGCGGCCTCTCCAACATGATCTCCCAACTTCTATACTCAATACTCTGATGAAGGCCAATGTGCCAGAAACCTTTTTGACCACCCAATCTACCTGCGACTCGATCTTCGAGGAACAATGCACCTGCACTTCTGCTGGACAACACTCCCCAGAGCCCTACCTTCGCTGTGTAGGTCCTGCCCATGTTAGACTTCCACAAATCTGGTGGGGCTGTTTCAATGTGTTAAATGTTCAAGTTGTCACATCAATACTTCTGTAGTTTTGATCATGTTAATTTTGCAATTAAAAGGACTGCGGAGCAGCAACAGCGATTCCATGAAATCTGCAGTAACCTTGTTAAGACCCAGCGTAGGATTGTGGGCTGGTGGCGGCGCCTTTTTGCTCTCAAAGAGGAAAAACCAAAAATGGTATGTTCATAATCTTACAAAAAATCTTTGCCTAGAATGGATTACAGTTGTGAAATTTGCAATTAATTCCATTGTTTAATATACCATCCTTTCACGGAAGATAGTAGCTCAATACTGCATCATCAATTATTTGAGGTCTGTAAATGTTTAAAATAGCATACATCTATAAAACTTGTAGGAATATGGAATTGTTAGGGTAGGATTTGAAGATTGCAGTTTTTAGTCTGCTTAAAGTCACTTCTGCTTATTTAATTGTAAGCTTGTTTCATTTACCTTTATATTAATTTCCATTTGCCTTGGCAGTCAGCAGTTAGACTTTACTCGTTGCCTCCCTATATTATTCATTTTGCAGGATTTAAATTAATCCTGGATTGATAAGCAATGATGGCACTCTGTTCATTATTTTAACCTGTCTCACAGTCTCTGCATTTGTTCAGAGCCATTAATTTGCCATGGGTATTCTGCCTGTATTAGAACGGAGACGAGTAAACACTTTTTCTCACAGAGAGTGGTGAGTCTGGAATTCTCTGCCTCAGAGGGCGGCGGAGGCAGGTTCTCTGGATGTTTTCAAGAGAGAGCTAGATAGGGCTCTTAAATATAGCGGAGTCGGGATATGCGGAGAAAGCTGGAACGGGATAATGAGCCATGATCACATTGAATGGCGGTGCTGGCTCGAAGGACTGAATGGCGTACTCCTGCACCTTTTGTCTATTGCCTGTATTCCAACATTTGGTAACAAAATTCCAGGAATTGTAGTGAAGACATTGCACCAGTGACATAATTCGTGTAATACAATTGATTCTCTTCCATCTAGTATTTCATGACGGTGGTTAGTGTTCTCTCTGTGGTGGCTTGGATTGGACAACAGGTTCATAACCTTTTCCTCACCTACTTGATTGGTAAGTCATCCTGAGTTTATACTCTAATCTATTCTGGAATTGGGGAGATGAACAGGCAGGTACTTGACATATGAAACATAGTGGTTTTTGGACATTTTCCTGTCCAAAACTATAGCAAAAGTTGAATGTGTGGTGTCTCGCAGCAGCATTATACATTTTGCCACAATGCAGTGCTAACTGTCTTTGGTATCTGACTAAATGTTAACTAAATGTTAATCAGCAATTTGTGCCTGAATCGAAATCCTTTTGTAAAATTTGTCATAAATATCAATCTACCTATGTTGAGAACAATCGGCAAAACGGTTTTCACAAATGTTTCAAAGGTGTTCTGCTGAACTGTAAGGGTTTCGCCCTGATGACCAGGTTTCCTTCTATATATCGAAGATAGACACAAAAATCTGGAGTAACTCAGCGGGACAGGCAGCATCTCTGGAGAGAAGGAATGGGTGACGTTTAGGGTCGAGACCCTTCTTCAGACTGGTTAGGGAACCAGGTGATGAAGGGTCGAGACCCGAAACGTCACCCATTCCTTCTCTCCAGAGATGCTGCCTGTCCCGCTGAGTTACTCCAGCTTTTGATGTCTATCTTTGGAACATCTGCAGTTCCCTCTTACACATTCCTTCTATATATCAGTGAGCTAATGGCTAGTAAGTTAATTGGTTACTATAAATTATCCTTGGGTGAGTGGTAGGACACTTGGAATGGAGGTGATGGGTGTGTGTGAGACAGAATAGATTACAAAGAAATGGAAGAGACAAGAGACTGCAAATGCTGGGATATTAAACAAAATACCTGCTTGAAGAATTTAGCAGGTCAAGCAGCATCTGTGGAGAGTAGGAGCAGGTGAGGTGTTGGGTTGGGACCCTTGAAGGCTTGAAGAAGGGTCCCAACCTGAAATGTTGACTTTCCATTTTCCTCCACAGATACTGCCTAACTTGTTTAGAGATACAGCATGGAAACAGGCCCACTGAATCCACACTGACAATCGATCACCCGTTCACACTAGTTCTATGTTATCTCACTTTCGCATCCACTCCATACACACCAAAGATCCTATAGCGAGCAAGATAGTCCACTCCTGCTAAATCCAATGGGCTGACATGTAGTACGCAACAGAGCGGAACGTCGGCCCTTTCTTCGGCCATTTCAGTAACCCGACCCTCTTGCAGTGTAATCAGCGTTGCGGGGGAACAGTTTGTGTGTGTGATATAGGGTTAGATTCATAATTCTGTTAATTCATAATTCTGTTAAATTTTGTTAAAGATTAATATGTTAACAAATTATGATTCTGTTAATTGTCTTTTTTAAATGTTTTTTTAAAACATTTCTTTTTAAATGGCTTATGTGCTGTGTTTGAGTTGATTTTTGTATTACACTTCCACTTAATATTCCTTAATGATCTGTGTGTATGAAATTGTTTTTCAACAATAAACAATATCTGTCTTTAATGGTGGGGTTATCTAAATGAAGTATTTAACAAAATAAAATTTGTTTTGAGCTAGGTTAATAAATGATGTATAACTTAAGGATGGTTTTATTCAGCGAACATACAACTGATTAGATTGTGTAGGAAAGAACACACCTACACACACATATGAATGTGATATAGATGTATATAATCATATAACACACACATATATTTCTCCAGATTTTTATATATAATGATAAACTTTATTTCGGACTCAAGGCCCAGACAAGGGACATTACATAAAAATACATTGCAAACCTCCTAGCATCTTTACACTAGAGTCCCAGCCGTGCTGATCCGGACCAGACTTCGTGCACGCTGTGGAAGGCATCTTTTTGCTTTTTATTGTGAGGCAGAGAGGCATAAAGAAAATGAAGAGAAGATTTTTACCAAAGATCTTTGATTTTTACGAGGATGGGATCTTCGGTGCGGAGACGTAAGCTGGTTACGGAAATGGGGCCGAAGATTACCCATGGCTCTGCCCATGACCATACTACATCTTTTTCGTCGAGTGGACTATCTTGCTCGCTATAGGATCTTTGATACACACTAGGGCCAATTAACCTACAAACCCACACGTCCTTGGGGTGTGGGGAAAAAAACAGGATCACCTGGAAGAAACCCATATTGGACAACGTCCAAACTCCAGACAGGACAGCTCACAAGGCCAGGTTCGAACCCAGGTCTCTGGCGCTGTGAGGCAGCAGCTCTACCCGCTGTGCCCCTGCTGCCATAATGATGGGATTGCTTTAAGACCGGATATAATTAATGTTTCGATTGCCTTAATTCATCAGAATTTTAAGAATAAATCAAAGATAGATTTATATTTGGGCCTTTTTTATTTGATGCGCTGGATATGTAAGGAGAATCAGTTTTATTACTGTTGAGGATCATTGAACTTTTGTCACGTATCTCAGCTCTGCCCTCGATGCTATTTGTTTTGATATCCTTGCTGTATCCCTTTTTCTTTCTCCCTTGCTTCAGTTGGAGCTACATTCATTGACATATGATTAACCTGCAAAGATTTGTAAGATCGAATTAGTGAGAAAAAAGTAGTTCACACAGTTTAAAAAAGTTCAAACTGCACTTGTGAATCTTTTTGGGATTGGGTCTCTGGCGTTCATTCTACAACTATAATATTAAATTCACATTTTACTACGCAACTAGTAAAATTGCTTTTTTTTTGCTTCTCCAGCCGTTTAATGTAATGAAAATGCTCATTGTCTCCGAATTAAAGTTTTTTAGTTCCTTTCCTCTTCCAGTGAGTTTCATACTATTGCTGCCCGGTCTGAATCGGCACCGTCTAATCACAAAATATGTGGGAATGGCCAAGCGGGAAATTAATAAGCTACTGAAGCAAAAGGAGAAGAAAAATGAATAATGAAGAGTGGAATTGTTGCAGTTAAATGTGATTTAACTACTGGTGACCATTGGAGCTTGCATTCTTTTAAAATCAAAGTATTAAGCTCTGAGTATGTGCTCTGCTATGATGTCTGGCTGGGAGGGGTAAGAGAGAGCAATGCGTGTCTGTGGTAAATGAGCATGATATAAATTAGGTTTGCTTCTCATCGTTCAAGTAAGTTAATTTTTCAAATCAAGAATTGCTATTTAGTTTCAGAAATCTGTCCTTCATTGATATGTTGTGTTTTTGTAGTTTTTTTTAAAACAATGATTGCACTGGAAGTTTAATTATAAACTGTTGTGTGGAGCCATTGAATAGTTTCAGTACAATGGTCTGCGTTACTGATTCTTTAGTGTTTGCATGTAAATGAAAACTAGTTGTCAGCATAAAATATATCCATATGACCACTTTAATTCTGTTTTAATTTGCATGTAAATAGGATTGTCTTTCACTATGTATAAATGTTTTGTGTATATTTGTGGCAAAAGTAGATTTAGTCA
This sequence comes from Raja brachyura, assembly GCA_963514005.1. The sequence goes on along the minus strand of OY740801.1, from coordinate 143,461 downwards.
TTTTAAAATTGTAAACTCTTGAAGCTTCGCACTAAATAAAACCCTGACCAGGTTATTTACATTTGAATTAAATACTACTTATTTAATTTGACTCGGTGTTTCTATTTTGAAGGAAATTACCCGAAATTCGGGAAATTCTGGTTATCTTTGGGTAAATTTAGGGAAACTAAATAATTTCGGGAAATACGGCCCGCAGGATAATTTTGGGAAAAATATTCGCGACCATCCGCGCCTGCGCAGTTGGGGGGGGGGGCGGTGATGCGGTAGGGATGCAAAATGATGTTGTCTCCCCGCACGTGCGCAGTGGGCCTGGGCGGGATCAGATCACCACCATTTTCACTACATAATGCCTCAATGCCTTGCCTGGGTGAGTGGGGCCGTGGAATATTGTGTTGGGGGAGCGGGAGTTAGTTTGGTTTTTTTAACAGGGGCACTTCTCCGGGCCCGCGGTGTCTGCCCGCCTAGTCCATCACCTCCATCCGCGGCGTCGGAGCCTCGCCACCAGTCAGCCTGGCGTCCAGGGAGCGGGTCCGTCGGTCGAGGGGAGACCATTCTCCCGTCGCCGAACGGGAACGACTGACTCTGAACCCAGTCCTCGCAGCGGCCGTGACCAGGCTCCGCTCCGGCCGCGTCCCACCCCCCCCTCCCCTCCTCCCCCCGCTGTGACAAATAAGTAATTTGATTGATTGTTATATTGAGTTATTTGACACAGGTATTGAGTATTCCAGGCACACACTGCACTGAACACACAATATGCATACCATGCAGGCTAGGCTACATTATTTATGTGCACAGTGCATAATGCCTTGCATGACTTTGTGAGTAACAGAAGCAGGCAGCTACGGTGTAGTTACATAGATCTGTTTTGCCTTGTTCTTTGTGTACTTGCGTTTTCTCAGAAAAATCTGATTCAGGTTGGGCTATTTATCTACCATCATCGTTTTACGATTAAGCTGCTTCTTGACTGTATCACTCTGTCTTCAACGGACCTCCATTAACTGCATCATGTTCCCTAGTCTCCCCTCCTTGTTTGTCCAACCTCTCCTTATGGCTAATACTCTAATTGTGGCTGCATTTTGGTAAATCTCTTCACTCAATCATTTCACTGTACCTTAATTGGTTAAGTGACAATTAAATTGAATCTTGAATCTTAAAATGGCCCACCGTTTATTCTTTAAGGGCCCGTTGGGCCGAAGGGCCAGTTTCCACACTTTATGACAAAGTTACTCCAGCATTTTTTTGTATCTACCTTCAGTCTGAAGAAGGGTCTCAACCTGAAAAGTCGCCCAATTCCTTCTCTCCAGAGATGCTGCCCGTCTGTCCCGCTGAGTTACTGCGAAGTACGAGTGGTGGCGCCATCGAGTATGGCTGCCTAGCCTGCAGCTGTCTGTCCTTTCATTCATTTTGTTATTTTTAGTCTGTTTTAAAGTTTTGTTTTTGGAGGTCTTTTAGTATTTTTTGTGGGGGGGGGGGAAACTGTTTTCTTAGTCACTTCCTGGTCGAGGCCTACCTGGATTGGCGTGGCCTTTCCTGCCGGAGACTAGCCAGAGCCTCAGCTACAGCAGCGGCAACGCAGCACTGGATTCCACCACGGAGCGAGCGATGCTTTACCGGGGTCGCGTGTTGGAGGTCCGGACAGTCCCGCCAGCCCAGGGATTAATCTTGTGAACCTATGCTGCCTCAATCACAAGGATGTCCTTCCTCAAATTAGGAGACCAAAACTACGCAGTACTCCAGATGTGGTCTTACCAGAGCCCTATACAACTGCAGAAGACCTATACTGAAATCCTCTTGTTATGAAGGCCAACATTCCATTAGCTATCTTCACTGCCTACTGTACGTGCATGCCAACTTTCAGTGACCGGTGTACAAGGACACCCAGGTCTCGCTGTACCTCCCCCTTACCTAACCTAACCCCATTGAGATGTGTCTGAAGAAGGGTCTCGACCCGAAACGTCGCCCATCTCCTTCGCTCCTTAGATGCTGCTGCACCCGCTGAGTTTCTCCAGCTTTTTGTGTAACCCATTGAGATAATAATCTGCCCCCTTGTTTTCGCCACCAAAGTGGATAACCTCACATTTATCTGTATTATACTGCATCTGCCCACTCACTCAACCTGTCCAGGTCACCCTGCATCCTCCTCAGAATCAGAATCAGATTTTATTCGCCAAGTATGTTTTGCAACATATGAGGAATTTCACTGGTCAGGTCAGTCAAACAATTTTACTTCGGAGTCACGTGAGTGACTACGTGAAGAAGCCCCGCCAGGCGCATGCGCGTCATTACGTCCGCACATGTCGCACTGAACGGGCTGGGGGGCACAGCTCCACCAGCGGTAAGTAGAAAACTCGCAGGTAAGTGGTTTTTGAAAACTTTGCCTGAGAGTATTTAACTCCGTAAAGCTGGCTTGAGAAGTCAGTAGGAGTTGGTGGTATGGAGCGGTCAGGTAAGCGTGGGTCCACTGATTCACTAATTCGATTGGGTCGGGAGATTAGCGCGGCAACGCCGGTTCCGATACCGGGTGCCGTTTTACCGACAGCCGTTTTATTAGAAAGTGAACTTTCCACACCAGTTCCAGTTACTCAGGAGGCTGAGGCCACCGACAGCCATAGAAAGGCAAAAAGAAAATCTATCAGACCCGTGTTGTCAGACGAGTCTGAAGAAGAATGTGACTCCCCTCCAGATAATAAAAGAATATGGGGGAGGATGGAGAAGATGCTCCAAACTCTGATAAAACAAGGGTCTAAGGGCCCAGTGATTCCCCAGGCAGCTGTTCAACAAGGCACATATCAAGAGGAATATGTGGACTATCAGCAAGGGGATTTCCTTCCAGTGCCTTGTTTAGGACTGGAGGATGCCTCCCTTATATATGACTTGGGAGAAGCGGGGCAGGATGCAGCTGACCCCATGTCTGGTGTCCCTGCTTTTGTGCAAACACCAGAGCACAAGAGCCACGCTCCGGGTGTCCCGGAAATTACAATGAGTTTTGCTATTCCGGAGGAGACCGGTGAGGCAATGGACGAGTACCTTGCCAACAACATTAGTTATTTAGTGTCTCACCAGCTCCAGCAAGTTATGATGCAAGAGACTACCAGCAAGTACAAAACACCTGTCAATTGTGCATCATTAAAAGTGCCTACGGTGAACCCAGCTATTAGGGCACCCATGAGTCCTTCTATGAGAGGACAGGAGGTTTGACATCAACACGTCCAACTGGTGGCTGCAGCAATTACTGCATTTGGCACGATGGTCAAAGGGACCATGATTAATCAGACACAAAAAGATTAGTTGGCTCTGTTATGCAATGCATTTTTTGAAGTAAATTGCACTAGAAAAATCGCCATCAGGCCAACTCTTAATCAAAAATTTGCTGCATTGTGTAAGGCGACAAATATTCAAACGGCTGAGTTCCTGTTTGGAACGGACCGTGTCAAACAAATACGTGATATTGATGATGAGGCAAAAACAATTGATTTGATGAAGCCAAACACATCACGGCCACCTATTCGCAAACCTGGGCTTGTGTACCGAAGATCGGATCCAGGTGCTGGACCGAGCAGGGGGAGACCAGTGGGGCAACGGGGTTACCCACCAAGACAAAGCGGCTTCAACCCCAATATGAGCAGACAGCAGGCTCACAGGCCAACTGCAGAGGTAAAGGGAACTGCACAACCTCCTATTGGAGGTAGATTACAATTGTTTTACAATGAATGGTGCTGTATAACATCTGATATGTTTATACTAAATACTGTGTCAGGTTCTACCATTGAGTTTATCTCAGGGATAGATCCACCTCAGCAGCACGAACCGTAACCCTAACCCTAACCCAAATAATATGTTGGTGTTTTCTGCTCCAGAGACTGAACATGTTAACGAAGAGATTAAGAATTTATGTCAAAAAGGAGTGATTGAGAAAGCCATTACTCATTCTCAACAATTTGTGTCTAATATATTCCTCAGACCTAAGAAAGATGGGGGTTGTACTCACTGTACTCTGGACCTCACTCACTTAAATTCTTCAGTTCTCTATAGACATTTTAAAATGGACACCTTCGTTACTGCAATACAGCTGGTCTCACAAGGTTGTTACATGGCAACTATTGATTTGCAAGATGCGTATTATTCAGTGCCAATTCATGCTCATTATCACAGGTACTTGAAATTTAATTGGATGGGACAGCTGTGGCAATACAAAGCATTGCCTAATGGATTAAGTTCAGCACCTAGGCTATTTACTAAATTGTTAAAACCTGTGCTGGGGCTGTTGAGGGCCCGTAATCACATTGTCATGGCCTATTTAGATGATATCTTCATTATCAGCAACACTAAAGAGTCAGCTGAGGAGTCGGTTGCAGTAACCAAAAATGTGTTTGAATCCTTAGGATCTTTGGTCCATCCAACTAAGTCTAAATTACAGCCAACCCAAAATATTCAGTATTTGGGATTTCTTATTGATTCAGTTGATATGACAGTAACATTACCAACAGCCAAGGTTGTGTATATTGCTGATGTCTGTACTTGCCTCACACAAAACCTTTATCCCTCCATCCGAGAAGTCGCTAAGTTCATTGGGAAATTGGTAGCAGCTTTCCCTGCAGTACAGTTCGGTCCTTTGCATTATCAACATTTGCAAAGAGCAAGAGAACAAGCACTAAAAGAGCATGCAGGCCATTTTGATTGGGCTATGCAGTTACCAACCACAGCTCTAGCAGAATTGCAGTGGTGGATTGTTAATGTCAGTCAAGCTGCCAATAACATTTTGGTGCAGGAACCTTCAGTGATTTTACAGACTGATGTGAGTGCTCTCGGATGGGGGGCTACGAACATTGAGTCCAGCTGTGGAGGTAGATGGAATGAACAAGAAGGTTTGATTCTACACACACAAGGGATAAATTATTTGGAATTATTGGGGGCATTTTATGGGTTAAAGGCATATTGCTCCACAATGAATAATTTACACGTTCAACTCCAGATTGATAACACTACGGCAGTGGCATATATTAATCATATGGGAGGAGCAAGATCAGTTTCATGTGGTAGCATGGCTAATCTCATATGGCATTGGTGTATTTCAAGAAACATTTGGGTTTCAGCCATCTATCTACCAGGGGTAGACAATGTGGTGGCAGACCAAAGGTCACGAAAGTTTAATGACAATATAGAATGGATGTTGACTTCTAAAGTTTTTCAAACAATTGTCACTCGATTGGGGTTGCCAGATATTGATGTGTTTGCATCCAGACTGAATCACTAGTTGCCTAAATATGTTTCATGGGAGCCAGATCCAGGAGCAGTAGCTGTGGATGCATTTTCGTTACATTGGGGGCACTCATTCTTTTATGCTTTCCCTCCATTTTGTCTGATTACGAAATGTCTAACCAAAATAGAGCGTGACTCCGCCACAGGCGTTTTGGTGGCCCCAGATTGGCCAACACAACCATGGTTCCCATTGGTACTCAGAATGATGGCTCAGCCATTCATGATGGTTCCCAGCTGCAGTAATTTGTTGGTGCATCCGGTTACAGGAGAAAGTCACCCATTACATGACCGTATCAATTTGTTGGTCTGCAGGTTCTGAACAGACCATTCCAAGGCCTTGGATTGTCGAACAGGACCATGGAGGTTATCACTGCAGCCTGGAGGCATAGTACTAAAAAACAATATGTGGTTCATATAAAGAAATGGGAGATGTTCTGTGTACAGTCAAATATATATTACCATATTGCAAGCATAAGTGATGTGTTGGAGTTCCTTGCTAAATTGCATTTTGATGAGCACTTGAGTTATTAACAGTGCTTGGAGTGCTTTGTCCTCCTATTTAGGGCAGTCCTCAGGACAACAGCCTATCGGGGCTCATCCGTTAGTATCCCGATTTATGAGAGGAATTTTTAACAAAAACCCTCCTAAACCTAGATATACAGAAATCTGGGATATCAGTATAGTTCGCACACTGCTTCGGCAATGGGCTCCCATTACATCGTTGTCTATGCAGAGATTAACTCTGAAAGTGGTTATGCTAATGGCGCTGGTTTCAGCACAACGTGTACAAACATTACAATTGTTACGAATAGATTGTATGCATTTGTCTGTAGATGACATTACATTTTATGTCTATGATTTAATCAAACAAAGCAGGCCAGGTATGGCAGGAACCAAGGTAACATTTAAAGCATATCCTGTTGACCAAATGTTATGTGTAGTTAAACACTTAAGGCAATATCTTGAGTTAACAAGGAGTCTTAGGGGTTCTGAGACAGGACTGCTCATTAGTCACAAAAAGTCATTTAAAGAGTGTCAGTACAAACTATTTCTAGATGGTTGAAACAGGTTCTCAATTGTGCTGGAGTCGACACTCATGTGTTTAAATCTCACTCCACCAGGGCGGCTTCCACATCCGCGGCGAAGGCTCAGGACGTGCCGCTAGACCAAATCTTTGCTGCCGCAGGATGGTCTAGAGAAGCAACTTTCTCACAGTTCTATGATAAACCTGTACAGACAGTGCCATGGTTTGGGCATGCTGTTTTGGGTTCCATTTAATTCATGTGCTTTGTTTATATCATTGTTTGTAATTTCCTCCTGGGATAGAGGGGTTAATACTGAATTTTTGTTATTATTGTTATTAAAAATAGTTATTGAATAATTTGAAGCAATGTTCAATATATTATTTATTCACTACTGTGTCAACCGAAGCAGATTGTCGTATGGAGTGCATCTATGGCATGTAAACACAAATTGCTTTGAAATCTCCACGTAGTCACTCACGTGACTCCGAAGTAAAATAGTAAGATTAAACGAGAACTCACTAGTTCGAAGTTTGATCCTTATTTTATGAGGAGTTACGTTGAGGGATTATGTGCCCTCCACTCCCACCCTCATAATCTAAGAGATCATCTGGTAGTTCTAGTCTTCTTAAAGCCTTACTATGTTACTTCGGCTATATATGTTTCTGTGTTTTCACGCCGCTGCTTTGAAGTATGATGCGCCTGGCGGGACTCTTCATGTAATCCCTCAACGTAACTCCTCATAAAATAAGGATCAAACTTTGAACTGGTAAGTTCTCGTTTAATCTTACTATTAAAAGCAACAGACTCAAAAATATATTTTAACATGAACATCCACCACAGTGACTCTTACACATTCCTCACTGATGGAAGGCGAAATAAAGTTCAAGCCCTTCCCTTTGTTCTTCCTTGGTCGGGGGCCTCGAGCCCTTTGTGGACGAGACGATCTATACTCCCGTAGCCGGCGGCATTCGGGCCCTCCGCGTTGAGGCGTTCAGCTCCTGCATCGGGGTTGTCAGCTCCCCTGCGCCGTGCGATCAAACCTCACGTCGGGGCTGGTCGAACCTTTTGCGGCGTTGGAGCTCCTGTTAAGTCCGCAGGACGCGGTGGGAGTGATCCCAGGCAAGGCATCCGCTCTGATGTTAAGTCCACGCCCTGCGGTGAGGCTCACAACAGTCCGAGGTGGCCTCCAGCTCCCGCGATGGTAGGCCGCAGAGCCCGGAGAATGTGATCAAAAAATGGATAACATCTCCGGGAAGGTAGGAACTTGAAAAAAAGTTTCCCCTGATCCCCGCCCCCTCCCCCCACAAAAAACAAACTGAAGTACATTAAAACAAACTTTTAACAAACGCTAAAAATACCAAAAAGATGAAAAAACGAACAGACTGCCGGCAGGGCTGCCATCTCCCCAGTGCCCCTGGTGGTCTAACATCCTCTTCACAGTTCACACTGCCACCCAGCTTTGTGTCATCCGCAAACTTGCTAGTATATTTTATGTTAAATTCTAAAGTGTTGTGTTATCTTATTTGTGTGCAGCATGGTAACTCAAATTTCACTGCATCAGTTGGTGTATGTGACCAAAAGTCAAAGTTAAAGTCAAAAGAGTTTATTGTCATGTGTCCCTGACAGAACAATGAAATTCTTTCTTTGCTTAGCACAACAGAACATAGTAGGCATTGACTACAAAACAGATCAGTGTGACCATATACCGTTATAAACGTAAATACACACATGAATGAATAAATTGGTAAAGCGCAAGTAACAGATAAAGGGGTATTAATGTCCGAGTTTTGTCTGATGGCTGTGGGGAATTCAGTTGCTATTCCTGAACCGGGTCGTTGCAGTCCTCAGGCTCCTGTACCTTCTACCCGAACGTAGCAGGAAGATGAGTGTGTGGGCAGGGTGGTGTGGGTCCTTGATGATGCTGCCCGCCTTTTTGAGGCAGCGACTGTGATAGATCCCCTCGATGGAAGGAAGGTCAGAGCCGATGATGGACTGGGCAGTGTTTACTACTTTTTGTAGTCTTGTCCTCTCCAGGGCGCTCAAGTTGCCGAACCAAGCCACGATGCAACCGGTCAGCAAGCTCTCTACTGTGCACCTGTAGATGTTAGAGAGAGTCCTCCTTGACAGACCGACTCTCCATAATTTTCTCAGGAAGTAGAGGCGCTGATGAGCTTTCTTAATAATTGCATCAGTGTTCTCGGACCAGGAAAGATATTCAGAGATGTGCACGCCCAGGAATTTGAAGTTCTTGACCCTTTCAACCATCGACCCGTTGATATAAACAGGACTGTGGGTCCACATCCTACTACTTCCAAAGTCCACAATCAGTTCCTTGGTTTTGCTGGTGTTGAGGGCCAGGTTATTGTGCTGGCACCATATGGACAGTCGCTCGATCTCTCTTCTATACTCTGACTCATCCCCATCAGTGATACGTCCCACAACAGTGGTGTCGTCAGCGAACTTGATGATGGAGTTAGCACTATGACCGGCTACGTAGTCATGAGTATAGAGTGAGTACAGCAGGGGGCTGAGCATGCAGCCTTGAGGTGCTCCCGTGCTGATTGTTATCGAGTCTGACACATTTCCACCAATACGAACAGACTGTGGTCTGTGAATGAGGAAGTCGAGGATCAAATTGCAGAGGGATGCGCAGAGACCTAGTTCTGCGAGTTTGGTAACCAGCTTGGAGGGGATGATAGTATTAAATGCCAAGCTGTAATCGATGAATAACAGCCTGACATATGAGTTTTTGTTGTCCAAGTGGTCCAGAGCGGAGTGGAAGGCCAGCGAGATCGCATCCACCGTTGATCTGTTGTGGCGGTAAGCGAACTGCAGTGGGTCCGGATTTTTGTCGAGGTAGGAGTTGATTTGCTCCATGATCAACCTCTCAATGCACTTCATCACCACTGGCGTTAGTGCCACTGGTCGATAGTCATTGAGGCATGTCACCTGCTCTTCTTGGGCACTGGTATTATTGATGCCCTTTTGAAGCAGGTGGGAACCTCAGAACTCAGAAGTGACAGGTTGAAAATGTCCGTAAAAACTCCAGCCAGTTGGTCCGCACAGGTTTTTAGAACACGACCAGGTATACCATCAGGTCCAGACGCTTTTCGAGGGTTCACCCCTCTAAAGGATTTCCTGACGTCGGCCTCTGTGACTGAAACTGAAATACCATCACAGCGAATGGGGGCTCGGGAAGGCACATCGGTGTTCTCCCTATCAAAGCGTGCGTAAAACGCATTGAGCTCATCAGGGAGTGATGTATCGCCGACATTCGAGCTGCCTCCTGATTTTGCCTTGTAGGAGGTGATTGCATTCAGTACCCGCCACAGCTGCCGAACATCTGACTCATCCTCCAGCTTGGAGCAGAACACCCTTTTGGCCTTTTTGATGGCCTTACCAAGGTCATATCTGGACTTCGTGTAGACCACTGTATCATCAGACATGAATGCCCGGTGTCTGGTCTTCAGAAGAGTGCGGATCTCACAGTTCATCCAAGGTTTCTGATTGGGAAACACTCGGAAGGTTTTGGCGGGGATGCAGTCCTCCACACATTTCTTAATGAAGTCTGTAACGACTGTTGGCGTATTCGTTCAAGTCCGTTGCCAAGTCCTTGAACATTGCCCAGTCTACAGACTCCAAACAGTCCTGTAGTTGTTCCTCTGCTGCTCTGTACTGTCCTCACCTCTGGGGGTGCGCTCTTTAATTGCTGCCTGTAGGCAGGGAGAAGCAGCACCGTGGTATGGTCGGATTTACTGGTGAGGGCGAGGGATAGAGCGGAAGTCATTCTTGATGGTGGTGTAGCAGTGGTCGAGGGTGTTTGGTCCTCTGGTGCTGCAGGAAACATGCTGGTGGAAGTTGGGGCGTGATTTCTTTCGGTTTGCCTTATTGAAGTCCCCAGCAATGGTGGTAAATGCCTCGGGGTAAGACATCTGGTGTTTGTTGACCACGGCGTGCAGCTCCTCCAGTGCCAGACGGACGTCTGCCTGTGGTGGGATGTAGATCACGGTCATGATGATGGAGGTGAATTTCCTCGGCACTTCATCACCAGATGTTCGAGGTGTGGAGAGCAGGAGTTGGACAGGACTGCCACGTCTGAGCACCAATAAATGTCCTTTGCATTTTGTGTCCACCTTCAACATTTAAATAAACCGCCATCTTGCAAGCAAGGATCCTCTCGCTATAGAAGAAGGGTTTCGACCCGGAACGTTGCCTATTTCCATCGCTCCATAGATGCTGCTGCACCTGCTGAGTTTATCCAGCATTTTGTGTCCTCTCACGATAGGATCTTGGCTTGCAAGTTCTTCCTGAAGCAACTCACTCGGATTGGCGGTGATGTCTCATCTCGGCGCAGGGTGGGTGGACATCACGGCGCGGGGCGGGACGGAGCGAGTGGACGTCGAGGTGGAGGGTGCGGATGTCACGGCGCCGGGCGGTGCGGACGTCACGGCACAGGGTGGGCTGACGGTTGTTCTCGACGCGGTTCCCGGGGTGCTCGACGGCCCCAGGTCGGTGCGGCGCAAATATCAAAGATCCTAAAGGATCTGTGGCAAAGATGGTGCGGCACCTCGCCCCCTCCCCCCCTCCAGAACTGGACCAGCCTCACGGCATGAGGGGGGAGGGAGGGCAGGAGGGGGTCAGGCAGCATCCGTGGACAAGACAGACACAAAGGACTCGAGCAGCTTCTTAAACTTTCAGTGACATTCACCCTTGAGTATTTATCACAAAATTTCATTCACACTCGACTAACTTTTCTTATGTTTTTTGGTAATTTTCATCTTATTCTCCCTTGTGTATAATTGTATATATAATTTATTTTGTATATATATTCCCAGTTCCACTGCCATTAAAACCAATAAGAGCTTAATAACCACTTTAATGGCAATGCCTTTTTTAAGTACAAAACAAAATATATAAATATCTGAATAAATTAAGTCATTCACCCTTCATTCACCCCTCTAGTTTAATTCACCCCAAAATAATGTAATTTGTCCTTGGGTGTGAGCTACAGGGAGAGGTTGAGTAGGCTGGGTCTCTAATCCTTAGAGCGCAGGAGGATAAGGGCTGATCTTATAGAGGTGTATAAAATCATGAGGGGAATACTTTAACAGGAATCTGAGCGGTACCTTTTTCACACAAAGACTGGTGGGTGTATAGAACAAACTGCCAGAGGAGGTAGTTGAGGCTGGGACTGTCCCATTGTTTAAGAAACAGTTAGACAGGTTCGTGGATAGGACAGGTTTGGGGGGATATGGACCAAACGCTGGTATGTGGGACTAGTGTAGCTGGGACATGTTGGTCGGTGTGGGCGAATTGGGCCGAAGGGCCTGTTTCCACGCTGTATCACTCTATGACAAAATGCTGGAATAACTCAACAGGTCAGACAGCATCTGTGGAAAAGATGACACGAAAAGTGCTGGAGTAATTCAGCAGGACAGGCAGCATCTGTGGAGAAGATAGACACAAAGTGCTGAAGTAATTCAGTGGGATAGGCAGCATCTTGTAAGAGAAAGAATGGGTAACGATTTGGGTCGAGACCTTTCTTTGGTTTAGTTGAGTTTAGAGATGCAGCGCGGAAACAAGTCTTTCGGCCCACGGAGTCCGCGCTGACCAGCGATCACCCCGTACACTAGCACTATCCTACGCACATTAGGGACAATTTAACAATTTTGAAGAGGCCAATTAACCTACAACCCTGAATGTCTTTGAAATGTTAATAGACAATAGGTGCAGGAGTAGGTCATTCGGCCCTTTGAGCCAGCACTGCCATTCACTGTGATCATGGCTGATCATCCACAATCAGTACCCTGTTCCTGCCTTCTCACCATATCCCCTGACTCTGCTATTTTTAAGAGTTCTATCTAACTCTTGAAAATATCCAGTGAATTGGCCTCCACTGCCTTCTCAGGCAGAGAATTCAACAGCTCCTCAACTCTCTGGGTGAAAACGTTTTTCCTCGTCTCCATTCTAAATTGCTTACCCCTTATTCTTAAACTGTGGCCCCTGGTTCTGGACTCCACCAACATCGGGAACATGTCTAAACCATTGATGTATATTGTAAATAGCTGCGGTCCTAGGATGGAGGAAACCGGAGCACCCGGAGTAAAAACCCACACACGTCAAGGGGAGAACGTACAAACTCTCCTACAGCACCCGTAGTTAGGATCGAACCCGGTTCTGGCAATGAGGCAGCAGCTGTACCGCTGCACCACTGTGCCGCCCAGAATTATATAACGGTTTACTCTGCTATAAACGCACCCAATATGTGCTATAATGTCCTGTTTGCCAGCTTGTTGACCCTCTGTGTTCCCCTCCAGCAGGGTTTAGGAGCTGTTGCTGTGGGCAGAGAGACGGGGACTTGAGCGGCCATTGAGGGCGGCCAGGGTGCAGGTGAGCACCCCCCCCCCCCCCCCCCCCCATCTGCTCGGTGTGCGGGCTGAGCTTTGATGGAGGACCACATGACGGAGCACAACATGGAGAAGCGTTATCAGTGTGAGGTGTGTGGCAAGGCCTGGCAGCGCCCGAGCCAGCTGGAGATCCACCGGCGTGTGCACACGGGAGAATGCCCCTTCGATTGCTCCGACTGCGGCAAGAGCTTCAGCCGCTAAGACAACCTGCAGCAGCACTCCGGCGAGAGGCCCTACACCTGCTTTGACTACGGCAAAGCCTTCAAGTCGTCACAGGACCTGAAGGTGCACAGGCGTGTGCACACCAGGGAGCAGTCCTACACCTGCAGCGACTGTGGCAAGAGCTTCACCCGCTCCAACAGCCTGCTGGAGCACCAACACACCCACACCAGCGAGCGCTCCTACACCTGCGCCCAGTGTGGCAAGGCTTCAACCAGTCCAGCAACCTGCTGGAGCACCAGCGCACCCACACCGGCGAACGCCCCTACACCTGTGCCCAGTGCGATAAGGGCTTCATCCAGTCCAGCAACCTGCTGGTGCACCAGCACACCCACACCGGCGAAAGCCCCTACACCTGTGCCCAGTGCGGCAAGGGCTTCAGCAAGTCCAGCACCCTGCTGGAGCACTGGCGTACTCACACCGGCAAACGCCCCTTCACCTGTGCCCAGTGCGGCAAGGGCTTCATCCAGTCCAACAACCTGCTGGAGCACCAGCACACCCACACCTGCGAACGCCCCTACACCTGTGCCCAGTGCGGCAAGGGCTTCAGCAAGTCCAGCAGCCTGCTGGAGCACTGGTGTACTCACACCGGCGAGCGCCCCCTCACCTGCAAGGGCTTCATCTAGTCCAGCAGCCTGCTGTACCACACAACTAAAAAGGCAATATGGGGAGAAATGATGAGGTACGAAAGTAAGTTAGCCAAGAATATAAAGGAGGATAGTAAAAGCTTCTTTAGGTATGTGAAGAGGAAAAAAATAGTTAAGACCAAAGTTGCTCTTGAAGACTGAAAAAGGTGAATTTATTATGGGGAACAAGGAAATGGCAGATGAGTTGAACAGGTAGTTTGGATCTGTCTTCACAAAGGAGGACACAAACAATCTTCCTGATGTACTAGTGGCCAGAGGTTCTGGAGTGACAGAGGAACTGAAGAAAATCCACATTAGGCAGGAAATTGTGCTGTGTAGACTGATGGGACTGAAGGCTGATAAATCCCCAGGGCCTGATGGTCTGCATCCCAGGGTACTTAAGGAAGTGGCTCTAGAAATGTTCTATAGATTCAGGATCAGTTCATATGGATTGGAGAGTAGCTAATGTTATCCCACTTTTTAAGAAAAGCGGGAGAGAGAAAACAGGGAATTGCAGAACAGTTAGCCTGACATCGGTGGTGGGGAAGATGCTGGAGTCAATTATAAAAGATGAAATAGCGGCACATTTGGATAGCAGTAACAGTATCGTTCTGAGTCAGCATGGATTTACGAAGGGGAAATCTTCTGGAATGTTTTGAGGATGTAACTAGGAAAATGGACAAGGGAGAACCAGTGGATGTAGTGTACCTAGACTTTCAGAAAGTATTTGATAAGATCCCACATAGGAGATTAGTGGGCAAAATTAGGGCACATGGTATTGGGGGTAGAGTGCTCGCATGGATAGAAAATTGGTTGCAGACAGGAAACAAAGAGTAGGGATAAACGAGTCCCTTTCAGAATGGCAGGCAGTGACTAGTGGGGTACCGCAAGGCTCGGGGCTGGGACCGACCGCAGTTATTTACAATATACATCAATGATTTAGATGAAGGGATTCAAAGTAACATTAGCAAATTTGCAGATGAGACAAAGCTGGGTGGCAGTGTGAACTGTGAGGAGGATGCTATGTGAATGCAGGGTGACTTGGTCAGGTTCGGTGAGTGGGCAGATGCATGGCAGAGGCCGTTTTATGTGGATAGATGTGAGGTTATCCACTTTGGTATCAAAAACAGGAAGGCAGATTATTATCTAAATGGTCTTAAGTTGGGAAAAGGGGATGTACAACGGGATCTGAGGGTCCTTGTTCAATGAAAGGAAGCATGCAGGTACATCAGGCAGTGAAGGAAGCGAATGGCATGTTGGCCTTTATAACAAGAGGAGTCGAGTATAGGAGAAAATAGGTCCTTCTGCAGTTGTACGGGGCCCTAGTGAGACCACACCTGGAGTATTGTGTGCAGTTTTGGTCCCCTAATTTGAGGAAGGACATTCTTGCTATTGAGGGAGTGCAGCGTAGGTTCACAAGGTTAATTCCCGGGATGGCAGGACCGTCATGTGCTGAGAGAATGGAGCGGCTGGGCTTGTAACTGGAGTTTAGAAGGATGAGAGGGCATCTTATTGAAACATATAAGCAGGGCTCTCTCTTAACTTTTTTTCTCTGATGCCAGCCGGGCAACCTAGGCAGCTTTTTAGGTTGCTGAATGACAGTTTAGGTAGTCATTTAAGACGGCTTACATGACGAAGTGCATAGTTACCAGTCGGACTTATGTTAAATGAAGCATTCACATATTATTTCTGCTTCAAATAAAGTCACAAACTAAACATATTCACCAATCAAGACATGATATATACCACAATGACTCGTAGCAAAATTATAATACAGTATCTCAACTTTTTTTTCACGTTGCAATGAATGCAATTTCTATTATTTCTTGCTACTTCCAAACAAAAATGCGGTTGGATTATTTAGCGTATGACAAACCTGTGTCAATAAATGCTGGACCATGGTAACATATATGCTTAACCATGCACACTGCAGATTGATACAAGCATGTTTTCTGTGAAGGACCGAAAATTATCATTGCATGGCCTTTTCCTCTTGAATATTTAATCATCAATCTCTGTTGTGCCCAGTCACAGCAAGGTAAGTTGATAAATAATTGAATCGATATGTTTGACACCTTTGAAGGTAGACACAGTAACAACATCAAGAGGGGAAAAATAGATACATAATATATCCCTTCTGCTCTAGGATTTCATAATTTAAAAGAAATAAAGAGAATGGAAGTGTACTTTGATTTTCTTTTCTTGTAACATACTTGTTACTGTATTATTATTACCTGACCAGACCTACACCATACCTTTGAATGTACATAGTACCTATTTTACTCTGTGCCCACTAAGAATATGAGTCATGGAAGTAGGTGACTATATTGAATGAATCATGGAACTTGGCAAGTGAGATTGCCCAGAAGGGCAATAAAAATGGCTGAAGTGGTTATTTATTTATTTAATTCTTTTTTTTTGTGGGAGGGGGGATATCAACTTTTAATGAACAGAAACATTATATTTGTGAGAACATGTGTAACTTTTCTACTTGATATTTATCAAGCAACTGGAATTTTTTACTGCTGAATGAGTGAAAAGTGAAGTCCTCATCACAAAATGTTCTTGGCCTTCAGGATTAGCGCAAGAAAGTGGGATTAGGCAAAGTCTCCCTTTGTCATGGACATGGTAGCTGAATCACCACCTGTGGTGTTAATTTTCCAGCGCAGTTTAGGAAACCTTTGACAGTGGGGCTATGAACACAATGTTAGTGCTGAATGATCCAAAAACATGTTCTGCCCAAAATAGTATATTATAACTTTTTATATAGGTAATTTTATTATTAAAGCAATGGACACTTTTATTGTCAAAAAATATCTTGAAAAATTAATTTATCATTGACTTTCTTTCTTGTGACTTTAAAATCTTTAAATGGGGAGAGTGATTAAGAATCATTCTATTGAATTTGATGTTGAGTCTGAATGATTGTAAATTGTTTGTTTGAAAGCTGAGGTACCACAGGTCTTGTTTCTGTGCATTATGCATCTGACCATCTTGTCATGGAGCTTTTTTGGAAAACCATGGAAGGTTGAGGCCAGGGGTAGGATGGAAGATGGAGGTTAAAAGGCAATGAAGATTGGATTACCCAGTGGAGCAGAGACTATCAAAACTAAGAATAATCTTTGGTGAAGGAAATACGGCACATCTTGGTGCACAACATGGTAACAGCATGCCATAACCTGAGAGACAGTGAATGACCAATATGCACGTACACACTAATTGATGTTAACTGACACTAAGAAATTAATATTGAATTGCTAAACTTGCTATTCTGTTATACTGCTTACAGCTGCAAGAACGTGTAGCAATCAATAAAGGGCTATAAGCCTATTGCAAGTTCATGTACAGGGACATATCTATCCATGCACTGTATACTTGTATTTATACTTATGCATTTCAAATATGTATGTCATGTTTTATACTTTGGCAATATAACGATGCACTTTATCATGCCAATAAAGTTTTAAAATTGAATTGAAATTGAAATTGACTACACTGTGAAAGGAGTGGATTACTGTTTCTCGTTTTGTCATTGTCTAACACTCTGCACTGGAGTGGGACGTTGCGGATTCAACCTGAAGAAGTGGGGCTTCTCGGATTCTGACAAGTGCCACTGTGGAGAAGAACAGACAATGGCCCACCTACTGACTTGCGGCGGAGAGGCATGCACTGCGGACGATCTCCGCAGAGGCACAGTTGTGGCACTGGATGTGGCAAAGCGATGGCAGAACGTTGTCTGACACGAGCGAACAAACTGTTTCTCCTTTATCAAGACTCTGTGCATGGTAAGGTGGGGGGGGGGGGGGGGGGAGGAGGTAGGTGTACCTGGAAAGTGACTCTTAGGCAGCTGATCATGGGTGATTGAAGAGTGGACCAAAGTGTTTAGAAGGAATGGTCTTTTGGAATGCTGTAAGGTGGGAGAAGGAATGCATGTTTGGCGATGGCTAAAGAATACCTAACATAGACATTGAAGGAGTGCAAGGATGCTGTTGGAGCTCTGTGTACAAGGGAAGCATTTAGCGTAAAGGCTCATCTGCCCCTCTGCTTCCAGAGCAGGTTGGTGAGGCTGGGCACCAAAGGTCTGACAATAGATTCAGGATGATCCAACCCGATGCATTTTGACCAAACATAAGTGCCACTGTGTTTGTGTACTGCAGTGGATAAAAGGCTTACAAATCCTAAAGATCACATGATGTCTAATGTGTTGGTTTTATTTGTCCAAGCTATTTGTAAGCATGGCGTCTTTAAACATGTAAACACCTTCTGCACAATAAGGTCTTTAGGGACTCATTGGCTGTTGAAATAAGGCTGGTTATTTGATCACCTTGCCGTGGCTTCAAGTTACTCATCACCCAACAAACGGACTGAAAACGTTGTTATCACAATACAAGGTGGTGTATGTTTTCAGATTTGGTAAACCTGGATGTTTGAAAGTGCGTTATTCTAGTGAGGTATAGCTCTGCTGTAAACTGCTTGTAAAATGCCCGGTTGCATTAAGCTAGTGTTGTTTTTCTTGATGAATACAGAAAGAAAACTGGAGATGCAACAATACAGACAGAAAGCTGTGGAATTGGAGGTTGGTCGGTACAAAGCAAGAAAAAGTGCCTTGCTTACCCGTGTGGAAGAAATTATTGAAAACGTACAGGTTGGTTATGTTGTTTCTGTTTTTGGCAATGAATTTTAAATTGAATTTAAAATGCCAGCTCAAAATCAGGAGGTTGTGTAGATTTCATTTCAAACTAAGATAGACACAAAATGCTGGAGTAACTCAGCGGGACAGGCAGCATCTCTGGAAAGAAGGACTGGGTGATGTTTCGGGTTAGGCCAATTCCTTCTCTCCAGAGATGCTTCTTCTTCTTCTTGCGTATGGCGTGCACAGCCTAAAATTGTGGGACAACTTGTTCTATTTGATCTTATTTGATGGGCATGCTGGGTTGATTGCATTCGTCGAAACAGGGCGGACCACGTGAAGGTTGCAATCTTTCACCGCTCCAGAGATGCTGCCTTACGCAGACGCTGAGTTACTCCAGCATTTTATGCCTACCTTCGATTTAAACCAATATCTGCAGTTCTTTCCTACACATTTAATTTCAAACTAATTGGCTGTGGGAATTCTGACTTATTGTTAGCATTTTCTCTACAAGTAAATGTTTTGCAGCATTTCTGAACAATGTTGCATGGTGGTAATAACTGCTGAATGAGTGAAGCCCACTGAGTCGTGTGTTCAAACCACCCTTGTTCGCATCATGCAAACTTCAATGCAACGTAGTGCTGGGGAGACTTGCTGGCTCTTTGAATAAGGTGTTGCTCTCAATTTTACTTCGGAGTCATGTGAGTGACTACGTGAAGACCCCGCCAGCACGCATGCGCGACATATCGTCGTTCGCATGCGGAAGCGACAGTCGGGAGGAGCGGGGCTCCTCCAGCGTAACTTACGAACGGTAAGACTCACCGGAGTGGTGAGCGCGGCGAGTAGCGGCAAGAGCTGCTGCTATAGAGAGCAGCCAGCAGCGTGCCGTTTTTTCTCCGAGCTGCAGGTGCTACCTGCAGCTCCCGAATTCCGCCCGGGAGGGCTGCTGGTTCGCCACGGACAGGCGGTAAATCCACCCGTTTTTTCTCCGAGCTGCAGGTGCTACCTGCAGCTCCTGAATTCCGCCCGAGAGGGCCGCTGGTTCGCCACGGACACGCGGTAAATCCACCCGGAAGCCGATCGGGACTGCCGACTCAGCTGGGTCCAGTCCCGAGGACACCCCGTTCGCTGTTAGCGACGGAGGTCGTCTTACCCGCATGGAGCGGATGGTGGAGCAATTGCTCCAGCGTGACCTGCTTTTGCAGGGGCAGGGTCACGGTGGGCCTCTTCGCAGGCCCACGGCAGGATCCTATTATGGACTGCCTAAATGTCTCACCCTCTTCGCAGGGGAGCATTGGGGGTCAGAACTGGGCTGACCCTGAAGAGGGGGAGTTGGCTGAACAAACCAACAGTGTCAGGGGTGCAGTGAAGAGTTTCTGGATATGGTAAGTAACATGCAGTTCCTTCTAAAAAAGGTTACCTATCCACCCTAAGCTGGCAGCTGGTTCAATTATATGACTACAAACCAGCTTCAGGAGCAAGCCATCAATGTGGGGGATCATGAGCCCTACGATTAGAGGGCAGGAGTCAAACTTCAGAGGATCCTGAAGCTTTTGACCGCCGGAATTTCGGCAGTGCCAGTACTGCGGTGGGTATAGAACTACCGGGAGAAACAGGATGCTCTGGCCTTACTGTGTAACACAGTTTGAGATAATAACTACAGGAAGAGCAACTCAACCCCAAATTGCGGGGTTATGCAAACCAGGTACGCTCAACCACCAAATCTGCTGTGCGGAGCTCCCCAAATAGGGGAAAGACCTGGACAAAGAGCTACCAACAGCAACAGCACCCCTACACACCCACCGGACAGAGATATCACTACAGATCGTCCGGTGGTGAAAGCTCGAAGGCCGGCCCACCTGCACAACAGCCTTTTTTAGGCCATGGCCCAGCCCGGCTTTCTTGGAAAACGCGCCACCCCTACAACGCAGCAACTCAACAGAAGAAATAACGGTGGTATTGGACCGCAACACCGGCAATACCTTGGAGGTAGGTGGGTCTGCCTCCCCCAGGAACATCATATGTTTAAAATTCATCTTGTGGGGGAGGCCGGTTGCACTTGTTTTATAAAGTATGGCGCACTTTTACCTCTGATCCTTACATACTCGGAAGTATTCAGGGCTATAAAATTGAATTCATTTACGAACTCCCTACCCCGGTCCAGCATACGCCTAGCCGAAAGTTTATACTTTCACAAAGAAAGAACGGCGGGCCATGTTGAACTATTAAGACTAATTAACAAAGGGGTAATTGAGAGAATCACAGGAGTTCGTATCTAATATATTTACCAAAAATAAAAAGATGGCGGATGCCGCATAATGATAGACCAGACCGAACTGAATACTTCTGTTCAGTATGTTCATTTCAAAATGGACACTTTCGACACAGCAGATAGCTAATAGCTATGGGTACTACATGGCATGCATTGACCTCAAAGATGCATACTATTCAGTACCAATACACAAGGATCATAGGAAATACCTTAAATTTATCTGGATGGGACAATTATGGCAATATATAGCCTTACCCAATGGGTTATCATCAGCACCCAGGCTGTTCACCAAATTATTGGAACCAGCTTTGGCCTATTTAAGGAAACAAAATCATACTGTTATGGCCTATCTTGATAATATCCTCATTGTCGGGGAGAATTTGGAAACGGCTACATTGGCAGTTCTAGCCAAAAAACATCTCTTTCAAAAGCTGGGGTTCATCATACATCCAGATAAATCAAAGTTGGAACCCTCTACTACCATGGATTACTTGGGGTTCACCATTGACTCGGTGCAAATGTCTACCACCTTACCACCGAACAAGGTGGTGGACTTGATAGAAGCTTGCAGAAGCCTTACTGGCATCAGGGATCCATCCATACGGTAGGTGGCCATGGTAATTGGGAAGATAGTGGCTGCTTTTCCCGCAGCGCAATTCGGACCACTACATTATCAAAACCTACAAAGAGCTAAAATTATAGCTCTCAAAAATCATACCATTTCGACAGGCCTATGAAGTTATTAGAAAAGGCAAGAGTTGAATTAAATTGGTGGATGGGAAATGCTCAATTCTGTTCCAAATCCATCACTATCATAAATCCCTCGGTTACATTACAGACTGATGCCAGTGTTAAAGGTGGGGAGCAGCTAATACCACCACTGTTTGTGGTGGCAGATGGAATGCACAAGATTTAACCCTGTTGGGAGCACTAGGGTTTAATTATCTAGAAATACTGGAAGCATTCATGGACCCCGGGGCCTACTGCTTAGATATGCACCAGTTGCATGTATGGTTACAAATTATAATACCACAGTGGTGGCCTATATTAATCTTTTGGGTGGAATAAAATCGATATCATGTGATGAATTGCCTTTTTACAACTGGCACTGGTGTCTGGATAGAGAGATTTGGATCTCAGCCACTTACCTTTCAGGTAAACTAAATACGGTGGCGAACACCAGGTCACGCAATTCAACGACAACATTGAATGGATGTTGGATCGGGACCGGGGCCAGCAGCGATGGATGTTTCTCGCTGCATTGGGGGGGATTGTTTGCTATGCATTTCCCCCCTTCTGCCTCATCAGTCGGGTCTTACAAAAATTTAATAGACTCCGCAACGGGTATTTCGGGTTTCCCGATCTGGCCTACCCAACCATGGTCCCCAGCAGTACAAAGATGGCCGCAGAACACTGCTTTCGGATCCTCAAACGGCCGGGCCTGTTGGCACACCCTGTGACGGGTAAGTCATCCGTGCCATGATCGCATTAACCTATTGATGCTGTTTCTGAACAGGCCATTTCTGGACTTCGGATACTCCGACAGGACGATCAATGTCATCACTTCGTCATGCAGGGAATCCACCAGGGACAGCACTGACATATGTCAGCAGATGGGAGTGTTTTCTTCTTCAGAACAAACACTTCATATGACTCGGCCACCATCACTGGATTGCAGGAGTTCTGGCCACCCTTCATTCCATGAAGGTTTGAGCTACAGTGCCATTAAATTTGCAGGAGTGCCCTACCTACCAACCTGGACCGAGGGGGTGATCACCAGCGTATAGGATCACACCCTCTGGTATCAATCTGATGAGGGGTATTAATTCTTTTTCCCCTAGGCCAGATACACCCATACATGGGACTTAGGCATAGAATTTACTATGCTTCGAGGATGGACACCAATATCGGGGCTCTCTCTGGATAACTACATATAATATGGTTATGTTTATGGCACTTGTAACAGCACAACGGGTCCAGTCTTATAAAGCTAAGGCTGCATCCACGTCAGCGGCTAGGATGATGGGAGTTCCTATGGACCACATCCTTGCTACAGCGGGTTGGAGCAGTGAACGGACTTTTCAGCACTTCTTTTATAAACCCGTGGCCGCTCCTGAGACGTTTGCAGGGGAATATGTTAAGTTTCTGTTACATGATTTACCCAATGCATATTTAGAGCAAATATGTAAAGAGATAGCAGATATTAGTAGTAAGCACAAGGTAGTGATTGTGGGAGATTTCAACTTTCCACACATAGACTGGGAAACACATTCTATAAATAGGCTGGATGGTTTGGAGTTTGTAAAATGTGTGCAGGATAGTTTTTTGCAGCAATACATAGAGGTGCCTACTAGAGGAGGGGCAGTGCTGGACCTCCTGTTAGGAAATGAGACGGGACAGGTGGCGGAGGTATGCGTAGGGGAGCACTTCGGGTCCAGTGATCACAATACCATTAGTTTCAATATAATTATGGAGAAGGACAGAACTGGGCCTAGGGTTGAGATTTTTGATTGGAGAAAGGCTAACTTTGACGAGATGCGAGATGATTTAAAAGGAGTGAACTGGGACATTTTGTTTTATGGGAAAGATGTAGAGGAGAAATGGAGGACATTTAAAGGGGAAATTTTAAGAGTACAAAATCTTTATGTTCCTGTTCGGTTGAAAGGAACCATTAAAAATTGGAAAGAGCCCTGGTTTTCAAGGGAAATTGGACATCTTGTTCGGAAAAAGAGGGAGATCTACAATGATTATAGGCAGCATGAAGTAAGTGAGGTGCTGGAGGAGTATAAGGAATGTAAAAAGAATCTAAAGAAAGAAATTAGAAAAGCTAAAAGAAGATATGAGGTTGCTTTGGCAAGTAAGGTGAAAGTAAATCCAAAGGGTTTCTACAGCTATATTAATAGCAAAAGGATAACAAGGGATAAAATTGGTCCATTGGAGAGACCGAGTGGACAGCTATCTGCAGAGCCAAAAGAGATGGGGGAGATATTGAACAATTTCTTTTCTTCGGTATTCACCAAGGAGAAGGATATTGAATTATGTGAGGTAAGGGAAACTAGTAGAGTAGCTATGGATACTATGAGTTTCAAAGTAAAAGAAGTACTGGCACTTTTGAAAAATATAAAAGTGGATAAGTCTCCAGGTCCTGACAGGATATTCCCTAGGACACTGAGGGAAGTTAGTGTAGAAATAGCCGGGGCTATGACAGAAATATTTCAAATGTCATTAGAAACTGGAATAGTCCCCGAGGATTGGCGTACTGCGCATGTTGTTCCATTGTTTAAAAAGGGTTCTAAAAGTAAACCTAGCAATTATAGACCGGTTAGTTTGACTTCAGTGGTGGGCAAATTAATGGAAAAGATACTTAGAGATAATATATATAAGTATCTGGATAAAGAGGGTCTAATTAGGAACAGTTAACATGGATTTATGCCTGGAAGGTCATGTTTGACTAATCTTCTTGAATTTTTTGAAGAGGTTACTAGGGAAATTGACGAGGGTAAAGCAGTGGATGTTGTCTATATGGACTTCAGTAAGGCCTTTGACAAGGTTCCTCATGGAAGGTTGGTTAAGAAGGTTCAACTGTTGGGTGTAAATGCAGGAATAGCAAGATGGATTCAACAGTGGCTGAATGGGAGAAGCCAGAGGGTAATGGTGGATGGCTGTTTGTCGGGTTGGAGGCAGGTGACTAGTGGGGTGCCTCAGGTATCTGTGTTGGGTCCTTTGTTGTTTGTCATGTACATCAATGATCTGGATGAAGGGGTGGTAAATTGGATTAGTAAGTATGCAGATGATACCAAGATAGGGGGTGTTGTGGATAATGAAGAGGATTTCCAAAGTCTACAGAGTGATTTAGGCCAGTTGGAAAAATGGGCTGAAAGATGGCAGATGGAGTTTAATGCTGATAAATGTGAGGTGCTACACCTTGGCAGGACAAATCAAAATAGGACGTACATGGTAAACGGTAGGGAATTGAAGAACACAGTTGAACAGAGGGATCTGGGAATAACCGTGCATAGTTCCTTGAAGGTAGAATCTCATATAGATAGGGTGGTAAAGAAAGCTTTTGGTATGCTAGCCTTTATAAATCAGAGCATTGAGTATAGAAGCTGGGATGTAATGTTAAAATTGTACAAGGCGTTGGTGAGACCAAATCTGGAGTATGGTGTACAATTTTGGTCGCCCAATTATAGGAAGGATGTCAACAAAATAGAGAGGGTACAGAGGAGATTTACTAGAATGTTGCCTGGGTTTCAACAGCTAAGTTACAGAGATAGGTTGAATAAGTTAGGTCTTTATTCTCTGGAGCGCAGAAGGTTAAGGGGGGACTTGATAGAGGTCTTTAAAATGATGAGAGGGATAGACAGAGTTAATGTGGACAAGCTTTTCCCTTTGAGAATAGGGAAGATTCAAACAAGAGGACATGACTTTAGAATTAAGGGACAGAGGTTTAGGGGTAACATGAGGGGGAACTTCTTTACTCAGAGAGTGGTAGCAATGTGGAATGAGCTTCCAGTGGAAGTGGTGGCGGCAGGTTCGTTGGTATCATTTAAAAATAAATTGGATAGGCATATGGATGAGAAGGGTATGGAGGGTTATGGTATGAGTGCAGGCAGGTGGGACTAAGGGAAAAAGGTTGTTCGGCACGGACTTGAAGGGCCGAGATGGCCTGTTTCCGTGCTGTAATTGTTATATGATTATATGTTATATGATTATATCATATTAGGTATGATTAAATACCTTCTTTGTTTTTCAGCCAGTGTTATGTCTGAATTACGTTCATCCTCTTATCCCAGCATAGCGGTGTGTGAGCATGGAGCTTCCAGGGCATGAAATCACAGAGCTTTGAAATCTTCACGTAGTCACTCACGTGACTCCGAAGTAAAATAGTAAGATTAAACGAGAACTTACCAGTTTGAAGTTTGATCTTTATTTTATGAGGAGTTACGATGAGGGATTACGTGCCCTCCGCTCCCAACCCTCTACTATAAAGATCACCTGGTATGAAAGTTCTCTCTTATCTTACTATATTAGTCATTGTGACTGTCTGTGATTTCACACCACTGCTTTGAAGAATGTCGCGCATGCGTGCTGGCGGGGTCTTCACGTAATCCCTCATCATAACTCCTCATAAAATAAAGATCAAACTTCAAACTAGTAAGTTCTCGTTTAATCTTACTATTCTTTACTACTTCATTTGACACCGTAAGCACGTTTTACTACTTCATTTGACACTGTAAACCACCATGCCATGAAAGCCAAACTGCAACAAACGCCACAGGACTGTCATTTAGTCCAGTTCATCGTGACAATGATGGAGCACCGCCGCTTCTTCGTATGCCTGAATGGTCAGAACAGCCATTGGAGACGCCAAACTAATTGTCTACCACAGGGCAGTGTCCTTGTCCCAACGTGTTCAATATATACACCAATGACCAACCTATCACCCCGAAAACTAGGTTGTTTCTGTATGCCGATGACTTATGCATGGCATTGAAATCCTCAGACTTCAGCCAGATTGAGACCGTACTAGAGGCTGCTCTACAGAATATGACAACATACTACCAACAGAACTCCCTGCCGCCAAACCCAACAAAAACGCAAAGCGCAGATTTCCACGTCCAGAACGGGGATGCGAAACGTCAACTGCAGGTGCGATGGAATGATGTCCTGTTGGAACACTGCAAAGGGCCAAAGTGCCTAGGTGTGGTCCTTGATCGCACATTATCATATCGCCAATATGTTGAGAAAACCAAGGCAAAGGTCAACACCCGGAACCATGTCATCGAAAAATTGGCAAAGCTAATTTGGAAGTGACCCAACAACAATCCGCACTGCAGCCCTGGTGCTCTGTTTCTCAGTGGCAGAATATGCAAGCCCCGTCTGGAGCAGCTCTAAACATGCACACAAGGTGGACTCTGCATTGAACACTGCCTGCAGGAAACCCACAGAATGCCTGAAGCCGACAAAGGTTGAACATCTGTACGAGCTGGCAGGCATCGACGAACCATCTCGAAGACGTGAACGGGTAGCTGCAGTAGAGCGCTTCAATACGGACACACTTCCCCGCCACCCCTTGCACAATCAGTAAATTGCCAAGAAACGGAACAGTCGGAACAGCTTCATGGAACTAGAGCCAACTGCGCCAGGCACCAAATCCAAACATCAGATGACACCAGGACACCACCTGCCTTATACTACCTGGAAAGCCCTAAACTGCCTCCACACTGGAGTGGAATGTTGCAGAAAACCTGAAGAAGTGGGGGCCTCTCGAACTCTGACAAGTGCAACTGTGGAGAGGAACAGACAATGCCCACCAACTGACTTGCGGTGGAGAGGCATGCACTGCGGACGATCTCCGCAGAGGCACAGATGTGGCACTGGCTGTGGCAAAGCGATGTCGTCTGACACACGAGCGAACAAACTACTTCATTCACTCAAATATTGATTTCAATAGTAATCATTGTCACTTTGCTTTTAGTGTTGGGCTTGTGTCCACATTCGAAATAAAGGCTGCAATTAGATTTGTATTGTGTTGGAAACTAAAAATAGCGTGCATGTTACTTGAGTACAGTGCAGGTAATTTCCACTATATGTTCCAGGATGAGGAGCGAATGCAGGCAAACTGGATAAATGTAGATGGGCAAAAGGACATACAGTGCCCTGCATAATGTTTGGGACAAAGACCCATCATTTATTTATTTGCCTCTGTACTCCACAATTTGAGATTTGTAGCCTCTAGTACGGCCTCTAGTACGGCCTCCAGCAGCCCCTAGTACGGTCTCAATCTGGTTCTCTGGATGCTTTCAAGAAAGAACTAGATAGGGCTCTTAAAAATAGCGGAGTCAGGGGATATGGGGAGAAGGCAGGAACGGGGTACTGATTGTGGATGATCAGCCATGATCACATTGAATGGTGGTGCTGGCTCGAAGGGCCAAGTGGCTTACTCCTGCACCTATTATCTATTGTCTATTTGTAATATAAAAAATCACATGTGGTTAAAGTGCACATTGTCAGATTTTATTAAAGGGCATTTTTATATATTTTGGTTTCACCATGTAGAAATTACTGCTGTGTTTATACATAGTCCCCCCCCCCCCCCCCCCCCCCCCCATTTCAGAGCACCATAATGTTTGGGACACATGGCTTCACAGATGTTTGTAATTACTCAGGTGTGTTTGAATACCTCATTAATGCTGGTATAAGAGAGCTCTCAGCACCTAGTCTTTCCTCCAGTATTCCCATGACCTTTGCAAACTTGTATTGCTGTTTATCAACATGAGGACCAAAGTTAACCATAAAACCATATAACAATTACAGCACGGAAACAGGCCCTCTCGGCCCTTCCAGTCCGTGCCGGCCATTTATTTTCCCCTAGTCCCATCTACCTGCACTCAGACCATACCCCTCCATTCCCTTCCCGTCCATATACCTATCCACTTTACTTTTAAATGTTAAAATCGATCCTGCCTCCTCCACTTCTGCTGGAAGCTCATTCCACACAGCCACCACTCTCTGAGTAAAGAAGTTCCCCCTCATGTTACCCCTAAACTTCTGTCCCTTAATTCTCATGTCATGCCCTCTTGTTTGAATCTTCCCTACCCTCAATGGGAAAAGCTTATCCACGTCAACTCTGTCTATCCCTTTCATCATTTTAAAGACCTCAATCAAGTCCCCCCCTTAACCTTCTGCGTTCCAAAGAATAAAGACCTAACTTGTTCAACCTTTCTCTGTAACTTAGTTGCTGGAACCCAGGCAACATTCTAGTAAATCTCCTCTGTACTCTCTCTATTTTGTTGACATCCTTCCTATAATTAGGCGACCAAAATTGTACACATACTCCAGAATTGGTCTCACCAATGCCTTGTACAATTTTAACATTACTTCCCTACTCCTATATTCAATGCTCTGATTTATAAAGGACAGCACACCAAAAGCTTTCTTTACCACCTTTCTTTACCATGTGATTCCACCTTCAGGGAACTATGCACAGTTATTCCTAGATCCCCCTGTTCCCAGCATTCCTCAATTCCCTACCATTTACGTCCTATTTTGATTTGTCCTGCCAAGATGTAGCACCTCACACTTATCAGCATTAAACTCCATCTGCCATCTTTCAGCCCACTCTTCCAAATGGCCCCAATCTCTCTGTAGACTTTGACAATCTACTTCATTATCCACAGCACCCCCATCTTAGTATCATCTGCATACTTACTTATCCAATTTTCCACCCCATCATCTAGATCATTGATGTACATGACAAACAACAGTGGACCCAACACAGATCCCGGAGGCACCCCACTGGTCACCAATCAAGTCCCCCCTTAACCTTCTGCGTTCCAAAGAATAAAGACCTAACTTGTTCAACCTTTCCTATCTCCTTCGCTCCTTAGATGCTGCTGCACCCGCTGAGTTTCTCCAGCTTTTTGTGTAATCCTCGATTCTCCAGCATCTGCAGTTCCTTCTTTAACACTTTGTCTACTCCACTGCGATATCTCCTCAAGGTATGCCTACTTTGAAGAAGTTCTCCTCCTCCCTACGATATCTCTCGTTTCCCTGATCCCTGACCAGTCTGAAGAAGGGTCTCGACCCGAAACGTCGCCTATCTCCTTCACTCCTTAGATGCTGCTGCACCCGCTGAGTTTCTCCAGCTTTTTGCGTAACCCTCGATTCTCCAGCATCTGCAGTTCCTTCTTTAACACTTTGTCTACTTCACTGCGATTTCTCTGTAACTTAGTTGCTGGAACCCAGGCAACATTCTAGTAAATCTCCTCTGTACTCTCTCTATTTTGTTGACATCCTTCCTATAATTAGGCGACCAAAATTGTACACCATACTCCAGAATTGGTCTCACCAATGCCTTGTACAATTTTAACATTACTTCCTTACTCCTATATTCAATGCTCTGATTTATAAAGGCCAGCACACCAAAAGCTTTCTTTACCACCTTTCTTTACCATGCGATTCCACCTTCAGGGAACTATGCACAGTTATTCCTAGATCACTCTGTTCCACAGCATTCCTCAAATCCCTACCATTTACCATGTACGTCCTATTTTGATTTGTCCTGCCAAGATGTAGCACCTCACACTTATCAGCATTAAACTCCATCTGCCATCTTTCAGCCCACTCTTCCAAATGACCCAAATCTCTTTGTAAACTTTGAAAATCTAGTTCATTATCCGCACCACCTATCTTAGTATCATCTGCATACTTACTTATCCAATTTTCCACCCCATCATCCAGATCATTGATGTACATGACAAACAACAGTGGACCCACCACAGATCCCTGAGGCACCCCACTGGTCACCGGCTTCCAACCTGACAAACAGCCATCCACCATTACTCTCTGGCATCTCCCATTCAGCCACTGTTGAATCCATCTTGCTACTCCGCCATTAACACCCAAAGATTGAACCTTCTTAACCAACCTTCCATGGGGAACCTTGTCAAAAGCCTTACTGAAATCCATATAGACAACATCCACTACTTTACCCTCATCAATTTCCCTAGTAACCTCCTCAAAAAATTCAAGAAGGTTTGTCAAACATGACTTTCCAGGCACAAATCCATGTTGACTGTTCCTGATCAGACCCTGTTTATCCAGATGCTTATATATATTATCTCTAAGTATCCTTTCCATTAATTTGCCCACCACTGACGTCAAACTAACAGGTCTATAATTGCTAGGTTTATTCTTTGAACCCTTTTTAAACAATGGAACAACATGCGCAGTACGCCAATCCTCCGGCACTATTCCCGTTTCTAATGACATTTGAAATATTTCTGTCATAGCCCCTGCTATTTCTACACTAACTTCCCTCAATGTCCGAGGGAATATCCTGTCAGGACCTGGAGACTTATCCACTTTTATATTTTTCAAAAGTGTCAGTACTTCCTCCTCTTTGAATCTCATAGTTTCCATAGCTACTCTACTTTTTTCCCTTACCTCACAGAGTTCAATATCCTTCTCCTTGGTGAATACCGAAGAAAATAAATTGTTCAATATCTCCCCCATCTCTTTTGGCTCTGCAGATAGCTGTCCATTCTGGCTCTCTAATGGTCCAATTTTATCCCTTGTTATCCTTTAGCTATTAATATAGCTGTAGAAACCCTTTGGATTTACTTTCAACTTTCTTGCCAAAGCAACCTCATATCTTCTTTTAGCCTTTCTAATTTCTTTCTTAAGATTCTTTTTACACTCTTTATACTCCTCTAGCACCTCATTTACTCCATGCCTCCTATAAATATTTTAGATATCTCTCTTTTTTCGAACCAAGTGTCCAATTTCCCTTGAAAACCATGGCTCTTTCCAATTTTTATTATTTTCTTTCAACCGAACAGGGACATAAAGATTCTGTACTCTTACAATTTCCCCTTTAAATGTCCTCCATTTCCCTTCTACATCCTTCCCATAAAACAAAATGTCCCAATTCACTCCTTTTAAATCCTTACGCATTCCCTCAAAGTTAGCCTTTCTCCAATCAAAAATCTCAACCCTAGGTCCAGTTCTGACTCTCTCCATAATTATATTGAAACTAATGGTATTGTGATCACTGGTCCCGAAGTGCTCACCAACGAATACCTCCGTCACCTGACCTGCCTCATTTCCTAACAGGAGGTCCAGCACTGCCCCTTCTCTGGTCGATACCTCTATGTATTGCTGTAAAAAACTATCCTGCACACATTTTACAAACTCTAAACCATCCAGCCCATTTACAGAATGTGTTTCCCAGTCTATTTTTGGAAAATTGGAATCTCCCACAAATCACTACCTTGTGCTTACTACTTATACCTGCTATCTCCTTACATATTTGTTCTTCCAATTCTCGTTCCCATTTGGCGGTCTATAATACACCCCTAAAAGTGTTGCTACACTGTTCCCACTTCTCAGTTCTACCCAAATAGCCTCCCTAGACGAGCCCTCTAATCTATCCTGCCAAAGCACTGCTGTAATATCTTCTCTGACAAGCAATGTAACACCTCCACCTCTGGTCCCTCCAATTCTATCACACCTGAAACAACGAAATCCTGGAATATTTAGTTTCCAATCACAGCCCTCCTGCAACCATGTTTCACTGATTGCCACAACATCATATTTCCAGGTGTCAATCCAGGCTCTAAGTTCATCCACCTTTCTTACAATGCTCATGGCATTAAAATGTACACATTTTAGAAACCCACCATCTCTTATTCTCTATTATCTTTTTCCCCTTTCTCGCCTACATTTTGGGTCCGAGTGTTTCCCTTCTCTGCCTCTTGCCCCACACCCTGTCCCCTAGCCCCCTCTACCCTAGTCCCTCCCCCCAGCCTTTCTAGTTTAAAGTCTTGTAGATGACATGTGTGTACACCTTAAAATATAGTAACCACTTCTAACCATTCCCCTTATCATTCAGTATAATTGTGACCTTCCCACCCTTGGCTCTCTCTCTAGCACCCGTGACAGACCACGTACAGCTAGGGCAGTGATGTATGTGTTTATTGAATAAAGTAGTAGTAAAGACTCCATGTGTAAGGGGTAATTCTTTACATGGCGTCAGAAGTTTCTTGCCTTGCGCCTCCTGTTTACCGTTTTTTGTTTCTTTAGTCCCAGTACCCCCCTTCCTGTGCCACGATGGCTTCTGCTTGCCGCAAACCTGACATTCTGATTTTTGATTCTAACATCGCTCACCACTGGAGCGTGTTCAGACGCGACTTTGAACATTACGTTACGATCGCTCACCCTGCAGTCGCCCCTGTGGTCAAAGTCGCTCGAACCCTCCATCCCTAAACCTGCCATGGTCCGGAAGCGCTTGGCCCATAAACATGGTATCCAGAAGCGCTCCCATGATAAGTCCTGCCGTGCCCTCTCACCTCTCTTCCCTGGCCAGATCGTCCGCATGCGATCCATCTCTGGCCACTCCAGGCTCGCCACTGTCGTAGGAGCTGCTGGCTATCCTCGCTCGTACCTGGTTGACCACGATGGCACGATCTATCGGAGATCCCGTCAACACCTCCGGCTTGTGAACGAGCCTCGTCCACCTCCCGCTGCCCCGTATGCCCCCCCCCCCCCCCCGTGACGACTATGCTGCCTCGATCAGTACCTGCACGTCCCTCCCAGCCTTGTTCACCAAAGGCTCATCCGCCCTCCCCTGTGCGTCTGCCCGATGTGCCACCTGTTTCTACGCCCTCTCCGTCCTCTCCGTCCCCCCATGGATCCCCTGTCGTGTTGTTCCTCCTGCCCCGGCGCCGGCCCCTTTCATTCCCGTTGAGGGGGGAAGTGGCGAGGTACGGACCCGGTCAGGCCGCCTTGTCAAGCCGCCCGACCGTTATGGTGATTTTGTGTGAATAATGCTTCCTGTATAACTGCTGTTTATTTTTCCTTAGCGTATGAGACGTGGTCGCCCTGTCACAACCTTATTGTTTTTTTTGTAGAGGAAGGATGTAGATGACATGTGTGTACACCTTTACAGTGTATACAGTATAGTATACACTTTATAGTGACGTAACCACTTCTAACCACTCCCCTTATCATTCAGTATAATTGTGACCTTCCCACCCTTGGCTCTCTCTCTAGCACCCGTGACAGACCACGTACAGTTAGGGCAGTGATGTATGTGTTTATTGAATAAAGTAGTAGTAAAGACTCCATGTGTAAGGGGTAATTCTTTACAGGTCTCTTTTGCAAATCTCCCCGCCAGGATATTGGTCCCCCTCGGGTTCAAGTGCAACCCGTCCTTTTTATACAGATCATGCAATTTTCAAACAGAGGGCAATTATTGTCCTGCAGACAACTACTGCCCCAGGTGAATATCATGATGTGTGCAACAAACATTGATTGGCCACCGGTGGGCGAAGGGTTAATGTGGCAATTGGCTTGATTGAAGCTGGTTAAAAAAATTTCAGCTGCTGTGTATAAAAGGGGGGAGTTGTGGGAATGTCTGAGTGCAGTGGTCCTGGGCTGTGGGTGGGAGCAGTGGGCCTGGGCTGTGGGTGGGAGCAGTGGGCCTGGGCTGTGGGTGGGAGCAGTGGGCTGTGGGTGGGAGCAGTGGGCCTGGGCTGTCATTGGGAGCAGTGCTCAGCGTGGAGACTGAGTCTGTCTTTGTGTCCAGGGTTTTTAATTTTATTTTATTTTCTGGTGAAATTGGAATTGTGCTGTATCTCAAAACTAAACGGATGTTTCCACTAGTGGGAGAGTCTCGGACCAGAGGGCACAGTGTTAGAATAAAAGGATGTATCTTTACTAAAGTGATGATGCCCTAACCTTATCACAAATGAAATTAAATCTGGGTGATGTTGAAACAAGGAACTGCAGATGCTGGTTTATACCAAACATAGACACATTGCTGGAGTAACTCAGTGGGCCACACAGCATATCTGGAAAAACAAGAGACTTTGGGTTGGAACGAAAGGGTTCTTACCAAAATATCACATCCTTTTCCTCCAGCGATGTTGCCTGACCCACTGAGTTACTCAAGCACTTTGTCTATCTGCAATAAAATGTTGACCAGTGATAATTGTTAATGATTGAAGCACAATGTGGAACAAG
The DNA here is from genome assembly GCA_963514005.1 of Raja brachyura. Next base: position 109,493 of record OY740801.1, on the reverse strand, counting down.
GAGCAGGAACAGATGCAGGGATAATGTAGAATATTGGGTTGAAGGGATCCGAGGGGCATTCTTACTGTGAACCCAATGACTTGGAATAATAAGTCTGCTGTGGATTGGAGTAAGGATGTGTAAAATTCCCCAAAGAGCTGATCCAAACTGTCTCCAATGTTTGGAGACCCTTTGAAAGTGTGAAGACGAGATTTCTGAGGCTATTGCCAAGAATTGTTGTTACAGCCAAGTCAAACCAGTACTTTGGGTACACAAAAAGCTGGAGAAACTCAGCGGGTGCAGCAGCATTTAAGGAGCGAAGGAGATAGGCAACGTTTCGGGTCGAGACCCTTCTTCAGTCTGAAGAAGGGTCTCGACCCAAAACGTCGCCTATCAGAGTCTGAAGAAGGGTCTCGACCCGAAACGTCGCCTATCTCCTTCGCTCCTTAGATGCTGCTGCACCCGCTGAGTTTCTCTAGCTTTTTGTGTACCCTCGATTCTCCAGCATCTGCAGTTCCTTCTTTAACAAACCAGTACTTTGTTCACTTATCAGATGGGCCTGCACTGCAGTAGATTGCCACACGGTGGGAGTGTTGACCACAAACTGGACGGGCCTGCAGTGCAGCGGATCACCACACGGTGGTTGTGTCGACCACAAATTGGAGCGACCTGTAATGTGAATTCACTGCACATTGGGAGCGCTGTCTACAAATTAGATATAATTGTGCTCTTTACTGCAAAATGGTTCTTTATTGGTCTGTGACCCGTTTCCTTTCCCTGTAATGCACCCATTGTACAGATGCCAAAGTTTGTGAAAGCCCTGAAACCAGCGAAGATTTGGGATGAAAATCAAGGAACTGCAGATGCTGGTTTACAAAAAAAAAGTCATAAAGTGCTGGAGTAACTCAGCAGGTCAGGCAGGATGCCCATAGTAAAGAGTACAGGTTTGGTGAGGGAGTTCAAGTCAAGTTTATTCGTCACATACACATACGAGACGCAGTGAAATGCTTGCGGATTGTGCAAAAAAAACCCTACAAAACAGAATGGAACAGAATCCTAGAAACATGGAAACATAGAAAATAGGTGCAGGAGTAGATCAGGAGGCCCAGGAGCCGTTGGTGAGGGAGGAGCGACGTCCGAGCGGTAAGCTAAAAACCCGAGCGCGGGGCTTTGTTTTTACAGAGGCCCAGGAGCCGTTGGTGAGGGAGGAGCGACTGAAATCCGTAACGTTCTAAATCCGTAACATTCTATTCAATTAACTGGGCTTGAAGCCGCTGATTGGTGGACTTGAGTACGCAGCTGATTGGCAGTCAGATTCCAGCAGTTTGTAGTGTACTGTACTTTGTATTTTTTATTGCATATTGTATTTTGTGTTGTATCAAGGGTAAGGGAAGTATGAGTGCCAGGGTAGCTTACTGTTCTGGATGTCAGATGTGGGAGGTCATGGAGTCGGGTAGCCCTCCAGACGTCTACATCTGCGCCAGGTGCGTCGAGATGGGGCTCCTAAAGGAGTGTGTTAGGAACCTGGAGCAGCAGCTCGATGACCTCCGTCTGGTCAGGGAGAGTGAGGAGGTCATAGAGAGGAGTTACATGGAGGTAGTCTCTCCAAAACCACAGGAGGCAGACACGTGGGTCACGGTTAGGAGAGGCAAGGGGCAGAGGCAGGCGCTAGAGAGTACACCAGTGGCTGCACACCTTGGAAATAAGTACTCCTGTTTGAGTGCTGTTGAGGGGGGACAGCCTATCTGGGGGTAGCAACAGCGACCTGGCCTGCGGTACAGACACCGGCCCTGTTGCTCAGAAAGGTAAGGAAAAGAAGAGGAGGGCATTAGTAATAGGGGACTCTATAGTTAGGGGGTCATATTGGCGATTCTGTGGACGCAGTCCGGAGACCCAGATGTGTCCAAGATATCCTGAAAAGGGAGGGAGAGGAGCCTGAGGTCGTGGTACATATTGGTACCAATGACATAGGTAAAAAAAAGAGAAGAGATCCTGAAAGGAGAATTTAGGGAGTGAGGAAGAGAGTTAAGGAAAAGCACCACAAAGGTAACAATCTCAGGATTACGTCTTGTGCCACACGACAGTGAGAGTAGGAATGGAGCAAGGTGGAGGATAAATGCCTGGCTGAAGGACTGGTGCAGGGATTCAAGTTTCTGGATCAATGGAACCTCTTTTGGGGAAGGAGTGACCTGTAAAAAAAGGACGGGTTGCACTTGAACCCGAGGGGGACCAGTATCCTGGCAGGGAAATTTGCAAAAGCTACTGGGGGGACTTTAAACTAGAACGGTTGGGGGGAGGGACTCAAATAGAGAAAGCCAGTAGACAGGGTCTGAGGCAGGAGGCAGAGAAGGGAAGCACTCAGACCCAACATGTAGGGGGAAAGAAGAAAAAATAAATAAACAGAGAATAAGAGGCGGTGGGTTTTCTGGGCAAAAATCAAAAGGGACCACTTGTCAAGACATTCTTGCCATAGAGGGGGTTCAGAGAAGGTTCACCAGACGGATTCCTGGGATGTCGGGACTTTCATATGAAGAAAGACTGGATAGACTCGGCTTGTACTCACTGGAATTTAGAAGATTGAGGGGGGGATCTTATAAAAACTTACAAAATTCTTAAGGGGTTGGACAAGCTAGATGCAGGAAGATTGTTCCCGATGTTGGGGGAGTCCAGAACAAGGGGTTACAGTCTAAGGATAAGGGGGAATTCCTTTAGGACCGAGATGAGGAAAACATTCTTTACACAGAGTGGTGAGTCTCTGGAATTCTCTGCCACAGAACGTCGTTGAGGCCAGTTCATTGGCTATATTCAAGAGGGAGTTGGATGTGGCTCTTGTGGCTAAAGGGATCAGGGGGTATGGAGAGAAGGCAGGTACGGGATACTGATTTGGATGATCATATTGGATGCACACATCATGATCATATTGAATGGCGGTGCAGGCTTGAAGGGCCGAATGGCCTACTCCTGCACCTAATTTCTAGGTTTCTATGTTTCTATGAATGGCGGTGCAGGCTCGAAGGGCCAAATGGCCTACTCCTGCACCTATTTTTCTATGTTTCTGAAGGCACTTTTCTTTTATTTCAGGATTTTTTTTCGATATCTACAACTCGGAGATTGTTAAATCAAATACACAAGATTATAGGAATAGGGAACCAGAAATCCTTGATGAATGTTTGAATAAGCATCCTAATACAGAAAAACTATCAACATATTTATAATATCCTTTTTGATAGCGAGGTCCCATCGACGGAATCACATAGACATACATGGGAAAATGAATTAAGCCAACCCATAACGAAAGATATTTGGGACAAAAGTTTACAATATATACATCAATGCTCGTTAAATGCCAGACATGCTTGAATACAATTTAAAGTATTAGACAGATTACATTACTCTAAAGTAAAACTGAATAGAACCTTTCCACATGTCTCTCCTATCTGCGATAAATGTCAGCATCTAGAGGCTAACAACACATACTTTTGCAAATTGTATAAAAATTAAAAATTTCTGGATTGATATTTTTAGAATAACTTCTGAAGTTATTAATACTAAACTGGATCCGGACTCAAAATTAATAATACTTGGAATATCAGAACAAAGTTTAACACTTATAACAAGCCAAAGAAATTTCCTAGATTACAGTATAATAATCGGGAAGAAATTAATATTAAAATTTTGGAAAGGTCCTATAACCCCCACAATTAAAATGTGGATTATGGAAATGTTGGAGACCCTACACCTGGAAAGAATCAGATTTGCCTTAATGGACAAACAAGATACTTTTGCTAGAATATGGTCTTCTTTCATCGATTATTTGAAAGGGTAGATTGGTTCAGCAGGGGAACCTAACTGAAAATTGGACTCTGGATCAGATGAAAAGTTATACTCTATATTCCTTGATCCTATCTCCAATTATGTATTAATGGTAAATTATTCCATTCCTTATGATTTTTGTTTCTTTTTTTTCTTTCTCTCTTTTTTTTATTGCTCTTAATCTATATTAAAAAAAACAATTAGAGGCAGAATGATTCAATTGATAATATATGATTGATGTACATGAAATATTTCTACCATAATATGCGTTTGCCAATTTATTGTTTAACTATAATAAAAATATATTTTAAAAAAATAAAAAATCTTCTACCCTGTAGGATTCACTACTGCAGACATTTGAATTTCACTGTGCCTTAATTGGTACATGTGACGATAAACTGACCTTGAAACACTGGAATTATTTTTCCACGCCCTGTCCATCCAGTGTTTGATATTTTGAGGTGAATGTAGAATCTTCTCACCTGCTGCTGTTTCTCCCTCTACAGTTACTCTACTTGTTTCTGGTTGATGTGCCAAGGTCTTTGGAGATCTTCTAATGTCCCCAGTTTTCTATGGTGTGTGATAGATGGGCTTTGTCATCTTGCTGTTCCAAGTACTGCTTGGGATAGAGGGTATCCTGACTGCACTTGTGAGTACCTGCTTATTTTTTTACTTCAGTAGCTCAACAATTTTCTTTTAGCCATGATTGCAATTTGGACAGGTGCATTTAGATGTAAAAGTTCATATTTTTTTCCTTCAATAACCCTTTAGATCTAAGTAATTCCCAGCAGGGTTGCAGGCAATCAAGTTGTTAATGATATTCTGCAGTACCGCTTCCATTCTCTTGCAGCCACCTTTCACAGGTTATGTGATTGAAGTTCGAATCTTGTCTCCATAAGCTGCTACATTAAATATGCGGGAAGGCAGGCAATTAGCACACGTTGTATTTGTTTTAAAGCTCCTACTTTATCTTCCGTGCTTCTTCCATTCGCATCCTTGCAGGCCGACAATTAACACGGGCCTCAATGGTTATTAAGTGCAATTTTGTTTACTTTCTGCAGCACAATCCATTATCTTGGAAGACATGCAGGCAGCTTTCAGAGGTCATTTTCACACTCCAGAGGATGATCTGTCAACAATGGGCACCAAATCTGGGGCTGCTGGGACCAATTTGTTGAGGCCATTTTTAGGAACCTAATAAAGGTACATACCACACACAGTATTTTGTTCACGTATGCACGTACATATTCACAGGGGCTATGAGAGAGTGGTGCAGGGGGGTACATCATACCCGGAGTCCAAAAGGAGAGCTGGGAATTTCCTGAAATCTCAGAAAATGTTTGCATATATTTTGTGAAGACTAGCATTCACATTTTGTGTGAGCCGACATAGTTTTATATATCGTAATTCGTAGAAATTGTGATCCATAATAAAGCGGGGAATTTTAACTGGCGGGTGTGTGGTCGGGGTAACCTGATTAAAAGAGGGGGAAGGGGAAGACCCATCACTACTAACCCTAGCTCTACATTTGTTATTTATCATTTTTATTTAACAGTCATCATAACTTAAGATAAATCAATTGTAACACAAAATTATCAGCAAGGTTAGCATTACCTTTATTCCCTGGAAATCTTGCTATTGTTTTGAAGTAATGAGGAGGCAGCCATGATCCCAGAGTACTCGCTGCCTAGTGACCAGGAAACAAAGTGTGTGATTGAGGTTGGACGAATGACCTGGATGATGACACATTGGCCTGGCTTGCCTCAACGGAGCTGCAGGTCTAAAAAACATACGACAGAAGAAGAAGAGGTTGGACGCCAATTGACCAATGTCAAACATGCTTTGATTGGACAATTACTACTCAGAAAATTGGAGGTTTTTCTCATATTTTAAAATCAGGTTTTGTTCTTGACGAGTTCCAGGTATGATTTATGTAATATTTTTACTCCATGTTAAAAATTCAGGTAGTTCCCTGATTTGGGTCACAAACTTAAATGAATAAGCAACTCAGATCACAGCCTATTTGAGGAAATGAGAGATACTTGAGGGTCACGAGTGGGATTTTGTGGGAATCATTGAAGATTATAAAGAATGTAAAAAGAATCTTAAGAAAGAAATAAGAAAAGCTAAAAGAAGATATGAGGTTGCTTTGGTAAGAAAGGTGAGGGTAAATCCAAAGGGTTTCTACAGCTATATTAATAGCAAAAGGATAACGAGGGATAAAATTGGACCATTAGAGAGCCAGAATGGACAGCTATCTGCAGAGCCAAAAGAGATGGGGGAGATATTGAACAATTTATTTTCTTCGGTATTCACCAAGGAGAAGGATATTGAACTCTGTGAGGGAAGGGAAAAAAGTAGAGTAGCTATGGAAACTATGAGATTCAAAGAGGAGGAAGTACTGACACTTTTGAAAAAATATAAAAGTGGATAAGTCTCCAGGTCCTGACAAGATATTCCCTCGGACATTGAGGGAAGTTAGTGTAGAAATAGCAGGAGCTATGACAGAAATATTTCAAATGTCATTAGAAATGGGAATAGTGCCGGAGGATTGGCGTACTGCGCATGTTGTTCCATTGTTTAAAAAGGGTTCAAAGAATAAACCTAGCAATCATGGACCGGTTAGTTTGATGTCAGTGGTGGGCAAATTAATGGAAAGGATACTTAGAGATAATATATATAAGCATCTGGATAAACAGGGTCTGATCAGGAACAGTCAACATGGATTTGTGCCTGGAAGGTCATGTTTGACAAACCTTCTTGAATTTTTTGAAGAGGTTATTAGGGAAATTGATGAGGGTAAAGCAGTGGATGTTGTCTATATGGATTTCAGTAAGGCCTTTGACATGGTTCCCCATGGAAGGTTGGTTAAGAAGGTTCAATCTTTGGGTGTTAATGGCGGAGTAGCAAGATGGATTCAACAGCGGCTGATTGGGAGATGACAGAGAGTAATGGTGGATGGCTGTTTGTCAGGTTGGAAGCCGGTGACCAGTGGGGTGCCTCCAGGATCTGTGTTGGGTCCACTGTTGTTTGTCATGTACATCAATGATCTAGATGATGGGGTGGAAAATTGGATAAGTAAGTATGCAGATGATACTATGATGGGGGTGCTGTGGATAATGAAGTAGATTGTCAAAGTCTACAGAGAGATTGGGGCCATTTGGAAGAGTGGGCTGAAAGATGGCAGATGGAGTTTAATGCTGATAAGTGTGAGGTGCTACATCTTGGCAGGACAAATCAAAATAGGACGTAAATGGTAGGGAATTGAGGAATGCTGGGAACAGGGGGATCTAGGAATAACTGTGCATAGTTCCCTGAAGGTGAAATCACATGGTAAAGAAAGGTGGTAAAGAAAGCTTTTGGTGTGCTGTCCTTTATAAATCAGAGCATTGAATATAGGAGTAGGGAAGTAATGTTAAAATTGTACAAGGCATTGGTGAGACCAATTCTGGAGTATGGTGTACAATTTTGGTCGCCTAATTATAGGAAGGATGTCAACAAAATAGAGAGAGTACAGAGGAGATTTACTAGAATGTTGCCTGGGTTCCAGCAACTAAGTTACAGAGAAAGGTTGAGCAAGTTAGGTCTTTATTCTTTGGAACGCAGAAGGTTAAGGGGGGGACTTGATTGAGGTCTTTAAAATGATGAAAGGGATAGACAGAGTTGACGTGGATAAGCTTTTCCCATTGAGGGTAGGGAAGATTCAAACACGAGGGCATGACATGAGAATTAAGGGACAGAAGTTTAGGGGTAACATCAGGGGGAACTTCTTTACTCAGAGAGTGGTGGCTGTGTGGAATGATCTTCCAGCAGAAGTGGTGGAGGCAGGATCGATTTTAACATTTAAAAGTAAAGTGGATAGGTATATGGACGGGAAGGGAATGGAGGGGTATGGTCTGAGTGCATGTAGATGGCACTAGGGGAAAATGAATGGTCAGCACGGACTGGAAGGGCCGAGAAGGCCTGTTTCCATGCTGTAATTGTTATATGGTTATCTCCAAGCCCAACCTTGCTCCAAGTTCTCTGTGACCTTCCACACCTGGCACTGGAGAAGCTGTTTAGGAACAACTTGATGGGATTTCGTCTGGCCCCAAATCTCTTCCAGATGGTATGAAGGGGAAGGTTTGAAACATCTGCCGACTGATGTGGTCGCCAGCTGTTTGCGAGGAACTTTCCCACCGAAGACTTGCAAGAAAATGCTACTGGGGCACATGATGAGTCGGAGCCTGACGAGTTTGACAAATTTCTCAAGCATCGTGGATTCTCCCGTGCAGCCCCAAGAGGTATTGGATGTATACCCGTCCCATTGCACCCGTATACCCGTCCCGTTGCACCCGTATACCCGTCCCACTGCACCCGTCCCATTGCACCTGTATATCTGTCCCATTGCATCAGTATATCTATCCATTTCCTCAAGCACCCATTTCCTGGTCACTCCAGAGGTACAGCGTGCAATACCCAGAGACAGCCACCCCCCCCCCCCCCCCTAATATCTATCCCCCTCACTGTCCCCACCCTGACCAACAGCCCCAGGTACAGGCAGAAACTCACTACTAAATAGAGACACAAGTACATACCAGTGGTCCCTGTTAAACTCCTTCAAGTAGGCCCAGACCACAACTTTAGTGAATAAACCCTAATGAGGGAAAGGGGCAATGTAATCTTTAAACTAAAGTGGGCCCCAAGCTGAGACAGGCTGAGCCCAATTAGAGAAAACAGTCGTTAATCTTTGCCAAACATTCATCCACACTGAAGCCCAAGAGAAGGTTCTAAACAGGGGCCTTACCTTTGTACCAACTCCATAACCATATTCACATAGACCAAGTTATATACAAAACAACCAATGTCACGTTAGTGATTTGAAGTCTGTCGACATCCTCCTTCACACTGAACACCTAGAGAGGAAGAGATGCCAATTGAAATTAAATGTTATGAGAAACGGGATCAGCCATTGAAAGGATTGTAGTGAACCCTACAGGGTAGCAGAATGCATTGACTATTGTAATTCACTGGCACAGCAACATGCCAGCTTTGCTGAAGGGCAGCACAGTGGCACAGCGGTAGAGTTGTTGCCTTATAGCGCCAGAGACATGGGTTATGTACGGAGTTTGCACGTTCTCCCAGTGATCGAGTGGGTTTGCTCAGAGATCTTCACTTTCCACCCACTATCCAAAGATGTGCAGGCTTGTAGGTTAATTGACTTAGTATCAATGTAACATTGTCCCTAGTGTGTGTAGGATAGTGTTAATGTGCGGGGATCGCTCGTCAGTGCGGACTCGGTGGGCCAAAGGGCCTGTTTCCGCTCTGTGTCTCTAAATGTGAAACGTACCATGTCACATGAAGTGTTCTCCACGACACTGCCCCTGATACCGTGCCCTTTACCATGGACATTGAAACCCTGCGCACAAACAGAAACAGATAGGAGCATACAGGCAGTTCAAATATCTGGAGAAACGCTCCATGACAAACCAGATACTACTTTAACTGACAAAGAAATTCTTTGAATTAGATGAGACGTACAAGTAAAGGAACAGTAGTGACGTTTGGCCCAGTTTATGCAACATTTGGCAGAATGGGGAAGACAGTCTAACTCTGGCAGACTCTTCCAGCATCAGAGGACCCAGTCTTTGGAGATGCTGGGTGGAAACTAACACTAATTGGTCACCCCTTTAGAAAGGAGCAGAGAGGAGAGGAAATTGATTCAGGCAACAGACACAAACACACTAAACCAAATATAGATTTAGACCAATTCCAAACAAAGCTACAGTTGGGTGAATGGAAGGGGCAAGATTACTTAATTGTATTGAGTTCAAAACAAGTGTCATGAACATTAAACTACTTTCCCTGGAACAGGAGACAACTAGGATTACTTTAACCAGGGAATGTAATCTGCTCTAAAACAAAGTGCTGGAGTAACTCAGCGGGTCAGGCAGCATCTGTGGAGAACATGGATAGGTGACGTTTCACAGAGTGCTGGAGTAACTTAGCAGGTCAGGCAGTGTGCCCACAGTAAAGAGTACAGGTTTGGAGGGCAACTCTGTGAGGGAGTTCACTGTTTTTGTGAAGCGCTGTGTTTGATATAGCTGGCATGTTGCTGCCAGTTTATCCAAATCACGTTGCACTTATGTGTAATGACAATGAAAGATATTATTATTTTGAAAATAGTCAATTAATCTTCTACCCTGTAGGATTCAGTTGCTGCAGACATTTGAATTTCACTGTACCTTAATTGGTACATGTGACGAGAAACTAACCTTGAAACATTGGGCCTAGAGTTATTTTACCAGGCCCTGTCCATCCAGTGTTTGGATTGTCCTCCCTAAATTCCACCAGCATGTCACATGTCCGACGAGAGGTCAAAATACATTGGATCATGTATACAGCAACATCAGGGATGGATACAAAGCCTCTCCCCTCCCTCACCTCGGCCAGTCTGACCACCTATCCCTCTTTCTCACCCCAGCATACATACCTCTTATCGTGAAAACAAAGCCCAGTGTGAGAAACATAAAGACTTGGCCTGAGGACGCTGCCGCTCAACTTCAAGACTGCTTTGAGTGCACCCAGTGGGATCTTTTTGCAAATCAGGACATAACAGACTACACATCCACAGTCATGTTCTACATACAGAACTGCATCAATAACGTCACTATTGACAGAGACGTTAGGTGTTATCCAAATAGCAAACCATGGATGACCAGTGAGGTCAGAAAGCTGCTGAGGGAACACAACTCAGCCTTTGGATCTGGCAATGATGAACTGTACAGCACTGCCAGATCCAAACTGAAGAGAGCCATCAAAGAGGCAAAGGCAGCCTATGGAAGAAGACTAGAGGGACACTTTAATGAGAGGGACCCCCGGCGTGTTTGGCAAGGTATCCAGCAACTTACCAACTACAAGGGCAACAGGGGGTTAACCACCAGCAGCAGTAGTAACTTGCTGGCTGAGGAGCTGAACCACTTTTTCGCCCGTTTTGAGCTGAGTAAGGCGGAGCCTGTGCCTGCAGCAGCGTCCAGCACTGACGACCTGGTATTCACTGTGAGCACAGAGGATGTCAGGAGAGTACTCCGCAGCGTCAACCCCAGGAAAGCTGCTGGCCCAGATGGCATCCCAGGGAGAGTACTGCGGGATTGTGCAGACCAGCTGGCGAAGGTATTCAGCGACATCTTTAACCTCTCTCTGTCAACATGCACTGTCCCTAAATGCTTCAAGACTGCCACCATTGTGCCTGTTCTGAAAAAAACATCTATCACCAGCTTGAACGACTACAGACCTGTTGCTCTCACTTCAACTGTGATGAAGTGCTTTGAGAGACTGGTCCTGGCCCACATTAAATCCTCACTCCCACCCACCCTGGATCAACATCAGTTTGCATACAGAGGCAACAGGTCAACAGAAGACGCCATCAACATGGCTCTACATTCTGCACTGACTGACCTGGAGCGCCCCGGCTCATATGTGAGGATGTTGTTTGTAGATTTTAGTTCTGCATTCAATACCATCATCCCCAGCAGAATGGTGGACAAACTGTTTGACCTGGGTGTAAATGCCAATACATGCAGATGGATCAAGGACTTCTTAACAGATCGCCCACAGACTGTCAGGATGGGGTCCAATCACTCCCCAGTCCTGACGCTCAGCACAGGGGCGCCACAAGGCTGTGTGCGGAGTCCTATTCTCTACACAATCTACACTCATGACTGCACACGGACACACAGCACAAACCGGATCATTAAGTTTGCAGATGACATGACTGTGGTGGGGCTGATAAATAACAACGACGAGTCTGCCTACAGAGATGAAGTCCAAAAACTGACTGTCTGGTGCACTAACAATAACCTGGCACTCAACTCAACCAAAACAAAAGAACTGGTTATTGACTTCAGGAGGAGGAGAGAAGAACCTGCTCCTCTTTACATCAAAGGAGACATGGTGGAGAGAGTCACTGACTTTAAGTTTCTGGGCACATACATCTCCCAGGACCTTACATGGACAGTGAACACCATCACTCTCGTAAAGAAGTCACAGCAGCAGCTATATTTCCTGAGGACTCTGCGGAGAGCAAACGTCTCACAGCAGCTGCTGCTGCTGTCCTTCTACCGGTGCGCCGTGGAAAGCATCCTCTCCTATGGCATCCTGGTGTGGTTTGCTAGCTGCACTGTGGCTGGAAGGAAGGCACTACAGAGGGTTATTACAGCAGCACAGAGCATCATAAACACTCAACTACCCTCCCTGGAAGACATTTACAAGGCCCGATGTTTACGCCGGGCGACAAACATCACACAGGACTCATTCCACCCTGCCAACCACCTTTTCACTCTGCTGCCCTCTGGGAGGCGATACCATATAATAACCATATAACAATTACAGCACGGAAACAGGCCATCTCGGCCCTTCAAGTCCGTGCCGAACAACTTTTTTCCCTTAGTCCCACCTGCCTGCACTCATACCATAACCCTCCATACCCTCCTCATCCATATACCTATCCAATTTATTTTTAAATGATACCAACGAACCTGCCGCCACCACTTCCACTGGAAGTTCATTCCACACCGCTACCACTCTCTGAGTAAAGAAGTCCCCCCTCATGTTACCCCTAAACCTCTGTCCCTTAATTCTAAAGTCATGTCCTCTTGTTTGAATCTTCCCTATTCTCAAAGGGAAAAGCTTGTCCACATCAACTCTGTCTATCCCTCTCATCATTTTAAAGACCTCTATCAAGTCCCCCCTTAACCTTCTGCGCTCCAGAGAATAAAGACCTAACTTATTCAACCTATCTCTGTAACTTGGCTGTTGAAACCCAGGCAACATTCTAGTAAATCGCCTCTGTGCCCTCTCTATTTTGTTCACATCCTTCCTATAATTGGGCGACCAAATTGTACACCACTTTGAAGGCCCGCACTTGCAGACTAACTAACAGTTTCTACCCACGTGCCATTAGAGAAATTAACTCAAACAGATAACACTACGGGCAACACTACACAATTCGGGGTGCAAATAAAAATTTGTCTGCTAGAATGTGCAATATAATGGGCATTTATTATTATCTATTACTTATTTTATGCATTGATCTTGTAGTAAATGTGAGAGTAAATGGTTGTTTGTGTTATTGTGTTTTGTTCTTTTTTTAATCTTTTTATCCTGTGTCTTTTATTGTTTACCATTGAAGGGGATGCACATGAAATTTTGTTGTACAGTTGATGTGCAATGACAAACGTATTTGATTTGATTTGATATTTTGAGCTGAATGTAGAATCTTCTCGCCTGCTGCTGTTTCTCCCTCTACAGTTATTCTACTGTTATTAGCTCAACAATTTTCTTTTAGCCATGATTGCAATTTGGACAGGTTCATTTAGATGTAAAAATTCTTTTTTTTTTCCTTCAATAACCCTTTAGATCTAAGTAATTTTCTTGCAGCGTTGCAGGCAATCAAGTTGTTAATGATATTCTGCAGCCCCTCTTCCATTCTCTTGCAGACACCTTTCACAGGTTATGTGTTTGAAGTTCGAATCTTGTCTCCAAAAGCTGCCACATTAAATATGCGGGAAGGCAGGCAATTAGCACATGTTGTATTTGTTTTAAAGCTCCTACTTTATCTTCTGTGCTTCTTCCTTTCTCATCTTCGCAGGCCGACAATTAACTCAGGCTTCAATGGTTATTAAGTGCATGTTTGTTTACTTTCTGCAGCACAATCCATTCTCTTGGAAGACATGCAGGCAGCTTTCAGAGGTCGTTTTCACACTTCAGAGGATGATCTTTGTTAAACTGTCAACAATGGGCACCAAATCTGGGGCTGCTGGGATCAATTAGTTAAGGCTATTTTTAGGAACCATACAAAGGTACATACCACACACAGTATTTTGTTCACGTATGCGCGTACATATTCACAGGGGCTATGAGAGAGTGGTGCAGGGGGTACATCGTACCCGGAGTCCAAAAGGGGAGCTGGGAATTTCCTGAAATCTCAGAAAATGTTTGCATATATTTAGTGAAGACTAGCATTCACATTTTGTGTGAGCTGACATAGTTTTATATTTCGTAATTCATAGAAATTGTGATCCATAATAAATTTTAACTGGCGGGTGTGTGGTCGGGGTAACCTGATTAAAAGAGGGGGAAGGGGAAGACCCATCACTACTAACCCTAACTCTTCATTTGTTATTTATCAGTTTTATTTACCAGTTCACATCATAACTTTATAAAGATAAATCAATTGTAAAACAAAATGATCAGCAAGGTTAGCATTACCTTTATTCCCTGGAAACCTTGCTATTGTTTTGATGTAATGAGGAGGCAGCCATGATCCCAGAGTACTCGCTGCCTAGCGACCAGGAAACAAAGCGCATGATTGAGGTTGGACGATTGACCTGGACGATGACACGTTGGCCTGGCTTGCCTCAACGGAGCTGCAGGTCTAAAAGACATACGACAGAAGAAGAAGAGGTTGGACGCCAATTGACCAATGTCAAACGTGCTTTTATTGGACAATTACTACTCAGAAAATTGGAGGTTTTTCTTATATTTTAAAAATATGTGCAGGTTCTAGACGAGTTTCAGGTATGATTTATATAATATTTTTACTCAATGTTAAAAATTCAGGTAGTTGCATGATTTGGGTCACGAACTTAAAGGAAAAAGCTCCTCGGATCACAGCCTATTTGTGGAAATGCGAGGTACTTGAGGGGGATTTTGTGGGAATCATTGAAGATCTCCAAGTCAAATCTTGCTCCAAGTTCTCTGTGACCTTCCACACCTGGTGCTGGAGAAGCTGTTTAGGAACAACTTGATGGGATTTCTTCTGGCCCCGGATCTCTTCCAGATGGTGTGAAGGGGAAGGTTTGAAACATCTGCTGACTGATGTGGTCGCCAGCTGTTTGCGAGGAACTTTCCCACCGAAGACTTGCAAGAAAATGCTACTGGGGCACATGATGAGTCGGAGCCCGACGAGTTTGACAAATTTCTCAAGCGTCGTGGATTCTCTCGTGCAGCCCAAAGAGGTATTGGACGTATACTCCGTCCCGTTGCACCCGCGTACCCGTCCCATTGCACCCGCGTACCCGTCCCATTGCACCCGCGTACCAGTCCCATTGCACCCGCGTACCCGTCCCATTGCACCCGCGTACCCGTCCCATTGCACCCGCGTACCCGTCCCATTGCACCCGCGTACCCGTCCCATTGCACCCGCGTACCCGTCCCATTGCACCCGCGTACCAGTGGTCCCTGCTAAACTCCTTCAAGAAGGCCCAGACCACAACTTTAGTGAATAAACCCTAATGAGGGGAAGGGGCAATGTAATCTTTAAACTAAAGTGGGCCCCCAGCTGAGACAGGCTAAGCCCAATTAGAGAAAACAGTCCTTAATCTTTGCCAAACCTTCATCCACACTGAAGCCCAAGAAAAGGTTCTAAACAGGGGCCTTACCTTTGTACCAACTCCATAACCATATTCACACAGACCAAGTTATATACAAAACAAACCAACGTCACGTTAATGATTTGAAGTCTGTCGACATCCTCCTTCACACTGGACACCGAGAGAGGAAGAGATTCCAATTAAAATTAAATGTCATGAGAAACAGGATCAGCCATTGAAAGGATTGTAGTGAACCCTACAGGGTAGCAGAATACATTGACTACTGTAATTCACTGGCACAGCAACATGCCAGCTTTGTTGAAGGGCAGCACAGTGGTAGAGTTGTTGCCTTCCAGCGCCAGAGACGCGGGTTCTGTACGGAGTTTGCACGTTCTCCCAGTGACCAAGTGGGTTTTCTCAGAGATCTTCACTTTCCTCCCACTATCCAAAGATGTGCAGGTTTGTAGGTTAATTGACTTGGTATAAATGTAACATTGTCCCTAGTGTGTGTAGGATGGTGTAAATGTGCAGGGATTGCTGGTCCGTGCGGACTTGTTGGGCCAAAGGGCCTGTTTCTGTGCTGTGTCTCTAAATGTGAAACTTACTGAGGAAATCTGAGGAAAGACATCCTTGCCATAGAGGGGGTACAGAGAAGATTCACCAGACTGATTCCTGGGATGTCAGGACTTTCATATGAGGAAAGATTGGATAGACTCGGTTTGTACTCGATGGAATTTAGAAGATTGAGGGGGGATCTTATAGAAACCTACAAAATTCTTAAGGGGTTGGACAAGCTAGATGCTGGGAGATTGTTCCCGATGTTGGGGGAGTCCAGAACAAGGGGTCACAGTCTAAGGATAAGGGGGAATTCCTTTAGGACCGAAATGAGGAAAACATTCTTTACACAGAGAGTGGTGAGTCTCTGGAATTCTCTGCCACAGAAGGTAGTTGAGGCCAGTTCATTGGCTATATTTAAGAGGGCGTTAGATGTGGCACTTGTGGCTAAAGGGATCAGGGGGTATGGAGAGAAGGCAGGTACGGGATACTGAGTTGGATGATCAGCCATGATCACATTGAATGGCGGTGCAGGCTCGAAGGGCCGAATGGCCTACTCCTGCACCTATTTTCTATGTTTCTATGTTTCTATGTTACTATGTCACATGAAGTGTTCTCCCCGACACTGCCCCTGATACCGTGCCCTTTACCATGGACATTGAAACCCTGCGCACAAACAGAAACAGATAGGAGCATAGATTGGAGGCCCGGGGAGCCGTGGGTCAGAGCGGGTGGAGCTACCTGCGCTGTGAGTATAAACAACATCTGCAACGTTCCATCTCACTTCATAGAAACATAGAAACATAGAAAATAGGTGCAGGAGTAGGCCATTCGGCCCTTCGAGCCTGCACCGCCATTCAATATGATCATGGCTGATCATCCAACTCAGTATCCCGTACCTGCCTTCTCTCCATACCCCCTGATCCCTTTAGCCACAAGTGCCACATCTAACGCCCTCTTAAATATAGCCAATGAACTGGCCTCAACTACCTTCTGTGGCAGAGAATTCCAGAGACTCACCACTCTCTGTGTAAAGAATGTTTTCCTCATTTCGGTCCTAAAGGAATTCCCCCTTATCCTTAGACTGTGACCCCTTGTTCTGGACTCCCCCAACATCGGGAACAATCTTCCAGCATCTAGCTTGTCCAACCCCTTAAGAATTTTGTAGGTTTCTATAAGATCCCCCCTCAATCTTCTAAATTCCATCGAGTACAAACCGAGTCTATCCAATCTTTCCTCATATGAAAGTCCTGACATCCCAGGAATCAGTCTGGTGAATCTTCTCTGTACCCCCTCTATGGCAAGGATGTCTTTCCTCAGATTTGGAGACCAAAACTGTACGCAGTACTCCAGGTGTGGCCTCACCAAAACCCTGTACAACTGCAGTAGAACCTCCCTGCTCCTATACTCAAATCCTTTCGCTATGAATGCTAACATACCATTTGCTTTCTTCACTGCCTGCTGCACCTGCATGCCTACTTTCAATGACTGGTGTACCATGACACCCAGGTCTCGTTGCATCTCCCCCTTACCTAATCTGCTACCATTCAGATAATAGTCTACCCTCATGTTTTTGCCACCAAAGTGGATAACCTCACATTTATCCACATTGTACTGCATCTGCCATGCATCTGCCCATTCACTCAGCCTATCCAAATCACCCTGCAGCCTCCAAGCATCCTCCTCACACCTAACTATACCCCCCAGCTTGGTATCATCTGCAAATTTGGAGATGTTGCATTGAATTCCCTCGTCCAAATCATTAATATATATTGTAAATAGCTGGGGTCCCAGCACTGAGCCTTGCGGCACCCCACTAGTCACTGCCTGCCATTCTGAAAAGGACCCGTTTACTCCTACCCTTTGCCTCCTGTCTGCTAGCCAGTTCTCTATCCACATCAATACTGAACCCCCAATACCGTGTGCTTTAAGTTTGTATGCTAATCTCTTATGCGGGACCTTGTCGAAAGCCTTCTGAAAGTCTAGATATAACACATCCACTGGTTCTCCCTTATCCACTCTACTAGTTACATCCTCGAAAAATTCTATCAGATTTGTCAGACATGATTTACCTTTCGTAAATCCATGCTGACTTTGTCCAATGATTTCACCACTTTCCAAATGCGCTGCTATCCCATCTTTAATAACTGACTCTAGCAGTTTCCCCACTACCGATGTTAGACTAACTGGTCTGTAATTCCCCGCTTTCTCTCTCCCTCCTTTTTTAAAAAGTGGGGTTACATTAGCTACCCTCCAATCCTCAGGAACTACTCCAGAATCTAAGGAATTTTGAAAAATTATCACTAATGCATCCACTATTTCTGTGGCTACCTCCTTGAGTACTCTGGGATGCAGACTATCTGGCCCTGGGGATTTATCGGCCTTCAATCCGTTCAATTTACCCAACACCACCTCCCGGCTAACCTGGATTTCACTCAGTTCCTCCATCTTATTTGACCCCCGTTCCACTGCTATTTCCGGCAGATTATTTATGTCTTCCTTAGTGAAGACAGAACCAAAGTAGTTATTCAATTGGTCTGCCATGTCCTTGTTCCCCATGATCAATTCACCTGTTTCTGACTGCAAGGGACCAACATTTGTTTTAACTAGTCTCTTTCTCTTTACATATCTATAAAAACTTTTGCAGTTAGTTTTTATGTTCCCTGCCAGTTTCCTTTCATAATCTATTGAAAGGAATCCAGAGAGGGAATCTGGTGAAGCCTCTGATTGGTTGAAGAGGACCAGCGGAAGCAGCTGATTGGCTGCAACCCGGGGTTTACATTTTTACATTTCTGCCTTCAGGTTTAAGGATTCTGGGAGTTAAGGGTTCTGGGGGATAAGGATTCTGGGAGTTAGGGATTCAGTATTTATTAGTATTTATTAGTTAAGTTTAAAGGATAAAGTTTTGTGTTTAATAAAAAAATTAATTAAAAAATATATATATATTTAATACAGAGTAATTTGGGAGTAAGATGTCAGTGTAGATTGGCCCCATGGTTTGCTCAACCTGCAACATGTGGGAGATCAGGGATATTGTCGGTGTCCCTGGTGACTACATTTGCAGGAAGTGTGTCCAGCTGCAGCTCCTGGCAGACCGCATTGAACGATTGGAGCTGCGGCTGGATTCATACTGGAGCATCCACGATGCGGAGAAAGTCGTGGATAGCATGTACAGTGAGTTGGTCACACCACAGGTAAAAGGTAAGAGGACAGAAAGGGAGCGGGTGGCCAATAGCCAGCAAAGCAGTAGGCAGGTAGTGCAGGAGTCCCCTGTGGTCATCTCCCTCCTAAACAGGTTTACCATTTTGGATACTGTTGAGGGAGATGGCTCATCAGGGGAATGCAGCAGCAGCCAAGTTCATGGCACCATGGGTGGCTCTGCAGCACATGATGGGGGAAAAAAAAGAGGGGAAGGGCAATAGTAATAGGGGATTCAATTGTCAGGGGAATAGATAGGCGTTTCTGCGGCCACAAAAGAAACTCCAGGATGGTTTGTTGCCTCCCTGGTGCAAGGGTCAGGGATGTCACTGAACGGCTGCAGAACATTCTGGAGGGGGAGGGTGAACAACCAGTTGTTGTGGTGCATATTGGTACCAACGATATAGGTAAAAAAAGGATGAGGTCCTACAAGGTGAATTTAGGGAGCTAGGAGATAACTTAAAAGTAGGCCCTCAAAGGTAATAATCTCTGGATTATTACCAGTACCACGGGCCAGTCAGAGTAGAAATAGGAGGATATTGCATATGAATACTTGGCTTGAAAATGGTGCAAGGGGGAGGGATTCAAATTTTTAGGGCACTGGAACCATTTCTGGGGGAGGTGGGACCAGTACAAACAGGACAGTCTGCACCTGGGCTGGAATGGAACCAATGTCCTTGGGGGAGTGTTTGCTAGTGCTGTCGGGGAGGATTTAAACTAATGTGGCAGGGGGATGGGTACAAGAGCAGAGAGGCAGGTGGGTGTAAAACAAGGGTAGAAGCAATAGGGAGCAAGATGAAAAGTAAAAGTGGCAGGCAGACAAAACCAGGACAAAAATCAAAAAGGGCCACTTCTCAACAAACTTGCTTAAGGGGTAAGAGCGTTTTAAAAACAAGCCTGAAGGTCTTGTGTCTCAATGCAAGGAGTATTTGTAATAAGGTGGATGAGTTGAACGTGCAGATAGCTATTAATGAGTATGATATAGTTGGGATCACGGAGACATGGCTCCAGGGTGACCAAGGCTGGGAGCTGAACATCCAGGGATATTCAATATTCAGGAGGGATAGAGAGAAAGGAAAAGGAGGTGGGGTAGCGTTGCTGGTTAGAGAGGAGATTAATGCAATGGAAAGGAAGGACATTAGCTTGGAGCATGTGAAATCGGTATGGGTAGAGCTGCGAAACACTAAGGGGCAGAAAACGCTAGTGGGAGTTGTGTACAGGCCACCTAACAGTAGTAGTGAAGTTGGGGATGGTATCAAACAGGAAATTAGAAATACATGCGATAAAGGTAAAACAGTTATAATGGGCGACTTCAATCTACATATAGATTGGGTGAATCAAATTGGCAGGGGCGCTGAGGAAGAGGATTTCTTGGAAAGTATGCGGGATTGTTATCTAAATCAACATGTAGAGGAACCAACGAGAGACCAGGCTATTTTAGACTGGGTATTGAGTAATGAGGAAGGGTTAGTTAGCAGTCTTGTTGTGCGTGTCCCCTTGGGCAAGAGTGACCATAATATGGTCGAGTTCTTCATTAGGATGGAGAGTGACATTGTTAATTCAGAAACAATGGTTCTGAACTTAAAGAAAGGTAACTTTGAGGGTATGAGACGTGAATTGGCCAAGATTGACTGGCAATCAATTCTAAAAGGGTTGACGATGGATACGCAATGGAAGACATTTAAAGACTGCATGGGTGAACTACAAAAATTGTTAATTCCAGTTTGGCAAAAGAATAAATCAGGGAAGGTAATGCATCGATGGATAACAAGGGAAATCAGGGATAGTATCAAAGCAAAGGTTGACGCGTACAAAGTAGCCAGAAAAAGCAGCATACCAGAGGACTGGGAGAAATTCAGAGACCAGCAGAGGAAGACAAAGGGCTTGATTCTCTGCCATAGAAGGTAGTTGAGGCCAGTTCATTGGCTATATTTAAGAGGGCGTTAGATGTGGCACTTGTGGCTAAAGGGATCAGGGGGTATGGAGAGAAGGCAGGTACGGGATACTGAGTTGGATGATCAGCCATGATCACATTGAATGGCGGTGCAGGCTCGAAGGGCTGAATGGTCTACTCCTGCACCTATTTTCTATGTTTCTATGTTTCTATGATTAGGAAAGGAAAAATAGATTATGAAAGAAAACTGGCAGGGAACATAAAAACTGACTGGAAAGGTTTTTATAGATACGTGAAGAGAAAGAGATTAGTTAAAACAAATGTAGGTCCCTTGCAGTCAGAAACAGGTGAATTGATCATGGGGAACAAGGATATGGCGGACCAATTGAATAACTACTTTGGTTCCGTCTTCACTAAGGAAGACATAAATAATCTGCCGGAAATAGCAGGGGCCCGCGGGTCAAAGGAGGACTTGAGTGAAATCCAGGTTAGTCGGGAAGTGGTGTTGGGTAAATTGAATGGATTAAAGGCCGATAAATCCCCAGGGCCAGATAGGCTGCACCCCAGAGTACTTAAGGAAGTAGCTCCGGAAATAGTGGATGCATTAGTGATAATCTTTCAAAACTCTTTAGATTCTGGAGTAGTTCCTGAGGATTGGCGGGTAGCAAACGTAACCCCTCTTTTTAAGAAGGGGGGGGGGGGGAGAGAGAAAATGAGGAATTACAGACCAGTTAGTCTAACATCGGTAGTGGGGAAACTGCTAGAGTCAGTTATTAAAGATGGGATAGCAGCACATTTGGAAAGTGGTGAAATCATTGGACAAAGTCAGCATGGATTTACGAAAGGTAAATCATGTCTGACGAATCTTGTGGAATTTTTCGAGGATGTAACTAGTAGCGTGGATAGGGGAGAACCAGTGGATGTGGTGTATCTGGACTTCCAGAAGGCTTTCGACAAGGTCCCACATAAGAGATTAGTATATAAACTTAAAGCATACGGCATTGGGGGTTCAGTATTGATGTGGATAGAGAACTGGCTGGCAAACAGGAAGCAAAGAGTAGGAGTAAACGGGTCGTTTTCACAATGGCAGGCAGTGACTAGTGGGGTACCGCAAGGTTCAGTGCTGGGACCCCAGCTATTTACAATATACATTAATGATCTGGATGAGGGAATTGAAGGCAATATCTCCAAGTTTGCGGATGACACTAAGCTGGGGGGCAGTGTTAGCTGTGAGGGGGATGCTAGGAGACTGCAAGGTGACTTGGATAGGTTGGGTGAGTGGGCAAATGCATGGCAGATGCAGTATAATGTGGATAAATGTGAGGTTATCCACTTTGGTGGCAAAAATAGGAAAGCAGACTATTATCCGATTAGGAAAAGGGGAGATGCAGCGCGACCTGGGTGTCATGGTACACCAGTCATTGAGAGTAGGCATGCAGGTGCAGCAGGCAGTGAAGAAAGGGAATGGTATGTTAGCTTTCATAGCAAAAGGATTTGAGTATAGGAGCAGGGAGGTTCTACTTCAGTTGTATAGGGTCTTGGTGAGACCACACCTGGAGTATTGCGTACAGTTCTGGTCTCCAAATCTGAGGAAGGACATTATTGGAGGGAGTGCAGAGAAGGTTCACCAGACTGATTCCTGGGATGTCAGGACTGTCTTATGAACAAAGACTGCATGGACTCGGTTTATACTCTCTAGAATTTAGGAGATTGAGAGGCGATCTTATAGAAACTTACAAAATTCTTAAGGTTGGACAGGCTAGATGTAGGTATGTTGCAAAACTTACCTTTAGCTGCGCTGCAGTTCTGCCGCTCCCCGTGTGTGCGACTTTGGCACCTTTCAGAGGGGGGCGGGCTTAAAGTGCCGTTTTTCAACAGACTGGGATAATCGATGAATGTCGGGCGATTTCGTTGCGGAAGAAAAATCGCTCCGACATTTCATCAATGAAGGTATTTTTAAATTACTCTAGATTATTTATTAACTAATTTAAAAATCACCTTCAAAAGCCGTGAGCACCGACAACCGGAAGGATTTTCCGTAGGGGAGAAAAAAGGTAAATAGTTTATTTTTATATTAAAAGTTGGTTTTTCGGGAGGCTTTAATAATATTTTTATGTTGCGAAATGGGGTCCCAAAAAATGTATGAACAAACAATATTTTTCCTCCCGACTTCACCGCTAACCACAACGTTCCAATCCACCGCCTTCCACTAAAACCCACTCGCTAGTTGATTTAAATGGCCATTAATTTACAGGAATCAAACACTAAATTCCTTCTATTTGGCCTGGAAATTCATGAAAATTAGATTTTAAAATTATGTCATATTGTGGATTATTGTGTGAATGTTATTTGGACACTTAGGCAATTTAAAAAAAGTTTATCTTTTCTTAAGAAATGGATAGATGTTTAGATCTACTCATTGAATTTTGTAATTAGCTACAATTAGATAACTAACTAATTATATGCTATAATTTCAGGTAATCCAAGTAAGATTGTTTAATATTTGTTTCAGAATGCTTCAATCTATAATAACTGAAAATGTCATTGAGTTCTCTTAATTTTTAAGAAAGTTATGGGCTTTTAACTTTTCCAGATCACAGCTTTTGAGTTAAGTCAATTGAAAGGCAATGGGGAGCAAGATGCTAATTTCCGAGTATGAAAATGGCCATAACTTTCTTAATACTGAAGATATGAAAGTAAATTAGGTGTCAAATTAAACGTCTTTTTATGCTTTATCTGATGGGATAAATTGCAGACTTGATTTTTTAAATCTCAAAATTTTGTAACATTGCTACTAGATGCAGGAAGATTGTTCCCGATGTTGGGGAGGTCCAGGACAAGGGGTCACAGCTTAAGGATAAGGGGGAAATCCTTTAGGACCGAGATGAGAAGGACTTTTTTCACACAGAGAGTGGTGGGTCTCTGGAACTCTCTGCCACAGAGGGTAGTTGAGGCCAGTTCATTGGCTATATTTAAGAGGGAGTTAGATGTGGCCCTTGTGGCTAAGGGGATCAGAGGGTATGGAGAGAAGACAGGTACGGGATACTGAGTTGGATGATCAGCCATGATCATATTGAATGGCGGTGCAGGCTTGAAGGGCCGAATGGCCTACTCCTGCACCTAATTTCTATGTTTCTATACAGGCAGTTCAAATATCTGGAGAAACATACCATGACAAACCAGATACTACTTTAACTGACAAAGAAATACTTTGAATTAGATGAGACAGACAAGTAAAGGAACAGTAGTGAAGTTTGGCCCAGTTTACGCAACATTTGGCAGAATGGGGAAGACAGTCTAACCCTGGCAGACTCTTCCAGCATCAGAGGACCCAGTCTTTGGAGATCCTGGGTGGAAACTAAGGTCTCGACCCGAAACATCGCCTATCTCCTTCGCTCCTTAGATGCTGCTGCACCTGCTGAGTTCCTCCAGCCTTTTGTGTACCCTGGAAACTAACACTAATTGGTCACCACTTTAGAAAGGAGTAGAGAGGAGAGGAAATGGATTCTGGCAACAGACACAAACACACTAAACCAAATATAGATTTAGACCAATTCCAAACAAAGCTACAGTTGGGTGAATGGAAGGGGCAAGATTACTTAGAAACATAGAAACATAGAAAAATAGGTGCAGGAGTAGGCCATTCGGCCCTTCGAGCCTGCACCGCCATTCAATGTGATCATGGCTGATCATCCAACTCAGTATCCCGTACCTGCCTTCTCTCCATACCCCCTGATCCCTTCAGCCACAAGTGCCACATCTAACACCCTCTTAAATATAGCCAATGAACTGGCCTCAACTACCTTCTGTGGCAGAGAATTCCAGAAACTCACCACTCTCTGTGTAAAGAATGTTTTCCTCATCTCGGTCCTAAAGGAATTCCCCCTTATCCTTAGACTGTGACCCCTTGTTCTGGACTCCCCCAACATTGGGAACAATCTTCCAGCATCTAGCTTGTCCAACCCCTTAAGAATTTTGTAAGTTTCTATAAGATCCCCCCTCAATCTTCTAAATTCCAGCGAGTACAAGCCGAGTCTATCCAATCTTTCCTCGTATGAAAGTCCTGACATCCCAGGAATCAGTCTGGTGAATCTTCTCTGTACCCCCTCTATGGCAAGGATGTCTTTCCTCAGATTTGGAGATCAAAACTGTACGCAATACTCCAGGTGTGGCCTCACCAAAACCCTGCACAACTGCAGTAGAACCTCCCTGCTCCTATACTCAACTTATTTTGCTATGAATGCTAACATACCATTTGCTTTCTTCACTGCATGCTGCACCTGCATGCCTACTTTCAATGACTGGTGTACCATGACACCCAGGTCTCGTTGCATCTCCCCTTTTCCTAATCTGCCACCATTCAGATAATAGTCTACCCTCATGTTTTTGCCACCAAAGTGGATAACCTCACATTTATCCACATTATACTGCATCTGCCCATTCACTCAGCCTATCCAAATCACCCTGCAGCCTCCAAGCATCCTCCTCACACCTAACTATACCCCCCAGCTTGGTGTCATCTGCAAATTTGGAGATGTTGCATTGAATTCCCTCATCCAAATCATTAATATATATTGTAAATAGCTGGGGTCCTAGCACTGAGCCTTGCGGTACCCCACTAGTCACTGCCTGCCATTCTGAAAAGGACCCGTTTACTCCTACCCTTTGCCTCCTGTCTGCTAGCCAGTTCTCTATCCACATCAATACTGAACCCCCAATATCGTGTGCTTTAAGTTTGTATGCTAATCTCTTATGCGGGACCTTGTCGAAAGCCTTCTGAAAGTCTAGATATAACACATTCACTGGTTCTCCCTTATCCACTCTACTAGTTACATCCTCGAAAAATTCTATCAGATTTGTCAGACATGATTTACCTTTCGTAAATCCATGCTGACTTTGTCCTATGATTTCACCACTTTCCAAATGTGCTGCTATCCCATCTTTAATAACTGACTCTAGCAGTTTCCCCACTACCGATGTTAGACTAACTGGTCTGTAATTCCCCGCTTTCTCTCTCCCTCCTTTTTTAAAAAAGTGGGATTACATTAGCTACCCTTCAATCCTCAGGAACTACTCCAGAATCTAAGGAATTTTGAAAAATTATCACTAATGCATCCACTATTTCTGTGGCTACCTCCTTGAGTACTCTGGGATACAGAGTATCTGGCCCTGGGGATTTATCGGCCTTCAATCCATTCAATTTACCCAACATCACCTCCCGGCTAACCTGGATTTCACTCAGTTCCTCCATCTTATTTGACCCCCGTTCCACTGCTATTTCTGGCAGATTATTTATGTCTTCCTTAGTGAAGACAGAACCAAAGTAGTTATTCAATTGGTCTGCCATGTCCTTGTTCCCCATGATCAATTCACCTGTTTCTGACTGCAAGGGACCAACATTTGTTTTAACTAGTCTCTTTCTCTTCACATATCTATAAAAACTTTTGCAGTCAGTTTTTATGTTCCCTGCCAGTTTCCTTTCATAATCTATATTCCCTTTCCTAATTAAGCCCTTTGTCCTCCTCTGCTGGATTCTGAATTTCTCCCAGTCCTCCGGTAGGCTGCTTTTTCTGGCCAATTTGTATGCCTCATCTTTTGTTTTTATACTATCCCTGATTTCCCTTGTTATCCATGGATGCACCACCTTCCCCGATTTATTCTTTTGCCAAACTGGTATGAACAATTTTTGTACTTCATCCATGCAGTCTTTAAATACCTTCCATTGCACATCCACTGTCAACCCTTTAAGAATCACCTGCCAGTCTATCTAGGCCAATTCACATCTCATACCTTCAAAGTTACTTTTGTTCAAGTTCAGAACCCTTGTTTCTGACTTAATTTTGTCACTCTCCATCCTAATGAAGAACTCAACCATATTATGGTCACTCTTGCCCAAGGGGCCACGTACAACAAGACTGCTAACTAACCCTTCCTCATTACTCAATACCCAGTCTAGAATAGCCTGCTTTCTCAGTGGTTCCTCCACATGTTGGTTGAGAAAACTATCCCACATACATTCCAAGAAATCCTCTTCCTCAGCACCCCTGCCAATTTGATTCACCCAATCTACATGCAGATTGAAGTCACCCATTATAACCGTGTTACCCTTGTTGCACGCATTTCTAATTTCCTGTTTGATGCCATCCCCAACTCCAATACTACTGTTAGGTGGCCTGTACACAGCTCCCACTAGCGTTTTCTGCCCCTTAGAGTTTCGCAGCTCTACCCATATTGATTCCACATCCTCCACGCTAATGTCCTTCCTTTCTATTGCATGAATCTCCTCTCTCACCAGCAACGCTACCCCACCTCCTTTTCCTTTTCGTCTATCCCTCCTGAATATTGAATATCCCTGGATGTTCAGCTCCCAGCCTTGGTCACCCTGGAGCCATGTCTCCGTGATCCCAACTACAGCATAGTCATTAATCGCTATCTGCACCTTAAACTCATCCACCTTATTACGAATGCTCCTCGCATTGAGACACAAAGCCTTCAGGCTTGTTTTTACAACACTCTTACTCCTTATACAATTATGTTGACAAGTGGCCCCTTTCACATCGATCCCTATTACATTTGGCCATACTCTCCTATCCCTTTGTGAGCTTTCTTTCACGTTAATTCTGGGGTCATTAACCATCCCTTTACTCTCTTTCCCTTTAACTCCATCCTCGACTATCCCATTTGACACCCCACCCCCCTTATTCAGTTTAAAACCATCCATGTAGCAGTGGCAAACCTGCCGGCCAGAATGCTGGTCCCCCACCTGTTAAGATGCAATCCGTCCCTTTTGTACAGTTTCCCCTTACTCCAAAACAGATCCCAGTGATCTAAGAATCTAAATCCCTGCCCCCTGCACCAGTTCCTCAGCCACACATTCAGGTCCCATATCTCCCTGTACCTGCTCTCGCCAGCACGAGGAACTGGAAGCAAACCGGAGATAACAACCCTGGAAGTCCTGCTTTTCATATAAACCATATAACCATATAACAATTACAGCACAGAAACAGGCCATCTCGGCCCTTCAAGTCCACGCCGACCAACTTTTTTCCCTTAGTCCCACCTGCCTGCACTCATACCATAACCCTCCATACCCTTCTCATCCATATGCCTATCCAATTTATTTTTAAATGATACCAACGAACCTGCGGCCACCACTTCCACTGGAAGCTCATTCCACACCGCTACCACTCTGAGTAAAGAAGTTCCCCCTCATGTTACCCCTAAACCTCTGTCCCTTAATTCTAAAGTCATGTCCTCTTGTTTGAATCTTCCCTATTCTCATAGGGAAAAGCTTGTCCACATCAACTCTGTCTATCCCTCTCATCATTTTAAAGACCTCTATCAAGTCCCCCCTTAACCTTCTGCGCTCCAGAGAATAAAGACCTAACTTATTCAACCTATCTCTGTAACTTAGCTGTTGAAACCCAGGCAACATTCTAGTAAATTTCCTCTGTACCCTCTCTATTTTGTTGACATCCTTCCTATAATTGGGCGACCAAAATTGTACACCATACTCCAGATTTGGTCTCACCAATGCCTTGTATAATTTTAACATTACATCCCAGCTTCTATACTCAATGCTCTGATTTATAAAGGCTAGCATACCAAAAGCTTTCTTTACCACCCTATCTATATGAGATTCCACCTTCAAGGAACTATGCACGGTTATTCCCAGATCCCTCTGTTCAACTGTATTCTTCAATTCCCTACCGTTTACCATGTACGTCCTATTTTGATTTGTCCTGCCAAGGTGTAGCACCTCACATTTATCAGCATTAAACTCCATCTGCCATCTTTCAGCCCATTTTCCCAACTGGCCTAAACCACTCTGTAGACTTTGGAAATCCTCTTCATTATCCACAACACCCCCTATCTTGGTATCATCTGCATACTTACTAATTCAATTTACCACCCCTTCATCCAGATCATTGATGGACATGACAAACAACAAAGGACCCAACACAGATCCCTGAGGCACCCCACTAGTCACCTGCCTCCAACCCGACAAACAGCCATCCACCATTACTCTCTGGCTTCTCCAATTCAGCCACTGTTGAATCCATCTTGCTATTCCTACATTTATACCCAACAGTTGAACCTTCTTAACCAACCTTCCATGAGGAACCTTGTCAAAGGCCTTACTGAAGTCCATATAGACAACATCCACTGCTTTACCCTCGTCAATTTCCCTAGTAACCTCTTCAAAAAATTCAAGAAGATTAGTCAAACATGACCTTCCAGGCATAAATCCATGTTGACTGTTCCTAATTAGACCCTCTTTATCCAGATACTTATATATATATTATCTCTAAGTATCTTTTCCATTAATTTGCCCACCACTGAAGTCAAACTAACCGGTCTATAATTGCTAGGTTTACTTTTAGAACCCTTTTTAAACAATGGAACAACATGCGCAGTATGCCAATCCTCGGAGACTATTCCCGTTTCTAATGAAATTTGAAATATTTCTGTCATAGCCCCGGCTATTTCTACACTAACTTCCCTCAATGTCCTAGGGAATATCCTGTCAGGACCTGGAGACTTTTATATTTTTCAAAAGTGCCAGTACTTCTTTTACTTTGAAACTCATAGTATCCATAGCTACTCCACTAGTTTCCCTTACCTCACATAATTCAATATCCTTCTCCTTGGTGAATACCGAAGAAAAGAAATTGTTCAATATCTCCCCCATCTCTTTTGGCTCTGCAGATAGCTGTCCACTCGGTCTCTCCAATGGACCAATTTTATCCCTTGTTATCCTTTTGCTATTAATATAGCTGTAGAAACCCTTTGGATTTACTTTCACCTTACTTGCCAAAGGAACCTCATATCTTCTTTTAGCTTTTCTAATTTCTTTCTTAAGGTTCTTTTTACATTCCTTATACTCCTCAAGCACCTCATTTACTTCATGCTGCCTATAATTATTGTAGATCTCCCTCTTTTTCCGAACAAGATGTCCAATTTCCCTTGAAAACCAGGGCTCTTTCCAATTTTTACTGGTTCCTTTCAACCGAACAGGAACATAATGATTCTGTACTCTTAAAATTTCCCCTTTAAATGTCCTCCATTTCTCCTCTACATCTTTCCCATAAAACAAAATGTCCCAGTTCACTCCTTTTAAATCATCTCGCATCTCGTTAAAGTTAGCCTTTCTCCAATCAAAAATCTCAACCCTAGGCCCAGTTCTGTCCTTCTCCATAATTATATTGAAACTAATGGTATTGTGATCACTGGACCCGAAGTACTCCCCAACGCATACCTCCGCCACCTGTCCCGTCTCATTTCCTAACAGGAGGTGCAGCACTGCCCTCCTCTAGTAGGCACCTCTATGTATTGCTGCAAAAAACTATCCTGCACACATTTTACAAACTCCAAACCATCCAGCCCATTTACAGAATGTGTTTCCCAGTCTATGTGTGGAAAGTTGAAATCTCCCACAATCACTACCTTGTGCTTACTACTAATATCTGCTATCTCTTTACATATTTGCTCTTCCAATTCTCGTTCCCCATTTGGCGGTCTATAATATACCCCTATAAGTGTTGCTACACCTTTCCCACTTCTCAGTTCCACCCAAATAGCCTCCCTAGATGAGCCCTCCAATCTATCCTGCCAAAGCACTGCTGTAATATCTTCCCTGACTAGTAATGCAACACCTCCACCTCTTGCCCCTCCAATTCTATCACACCTGAAGCAACGAATTCCTGGAATATTTAGTTTCCAATCACAGCCCTCCTGCAACCATGTTTCACTGATCGCCACAACATCATACTTCCAGGTGTCTATCCAGACTCTAAGCTCATCCACCTTTCTTACAATGCTCCTAGCATTAAAATATGCACATTTAAGAAACCCCCCCATCTCTTATTCTGTTTATTTCCTTTTTTTTCTTTCTCCTCTTGTGTCCGAGTGCTTCCCTTTTCTGCTTCCTGCCTCCCATTCTGTCTACTAGCTTTTGCTATTTGCATCCCTCGCCCCAACCATTCTAGTTTAAAGTCTCCCCTGTGGCCTTTGCAAATTTCCCCGCCAGGATATTGGTCCCCCTCGGGTTCAAGTGCAACCCATCCTTTCTGTACAGGTCCCACCTACCCCAAAAGAAGTCCCAATGATCCAGAAACGTGAATCCCTGCCCTCTGCACCAGTCTTTCAGCCAAGCATTTATCCTCCACCTTGCTCCATTTCTACTCTCACTGTCGCGTGGCACAGGCAGTAATCCTGAGATTGTTACCTTTTTGGTCCTTTTCCTCAACTCTCCTCCCAAGTCCTTAAATCCTCCCTTCAGGACCTCTTCCCTTTTTTTACCTATGTCATTGGTACCTATATGTACCACGACCTCAGGCTCCTCTCCCTCTGATTTGAGGATATCTTGGACACGTTGAGACACGTCCAAGACCTTGGCACCAGGGAGGCAGACCACCATCCTGGTCTCCCGACTGCGTCCACAGAATCGCCTATCCGACCCCCTAACAATAGAGTCCCCAATTACTATTGCCCTCTTTTTTTCCCTACCTTTCGGAGCAACAGGGCCGGTCTCTGTGCTGAAGGCCCGTCCGCTGTCGCTACCCCCGGGTAGGCTGTCACCCCCATCCGTACTCAAACAGGAGTACTTATTTGCCAGGTGTACTGACATTGGAGTACTCGCTCGACTGACATTGGAGTACTCACTCGACTGACATTGGAGTACTCACTCGTATGAGTGAGTCAGCATTTTTCCGAGCTCTCTGAAGGCCCGCTGCAAAATATTCATCCCCTTCTTTCCAACATCATTTGTGCCAACATGCATGACCACTTCCGGCTGTTCACCTTCGCCCTTGAGGATTGTCTGCACTCTGTCCGAGACATCCTGGATCCTGGCACCAGGAAGGCAGCACACCATCCACGAATCCCGTCTGTTGCCGCAAAAACCCCTGTCCATACCTCTCACAATGGAGTCACCAACTACAATGGCGTTGCCCGACTTTGGCCTCTTTGGTTTTGGCTCAACAGCACTTTTTGTTTTGCAAGCCAGTCTGCCGCTCAGTGAGATACCGTCTTCTGTCCCGGCAGCTTCCACGTGGGTGAACCTGTTCACAAGAGGTACAACACCCGGGGACCTTTACATTCCATGTTTTCCTCCCTTTCTCACCGTCACCCACCTTCTCTCTTCTAGTGCCTTGGGTGTAACAATCTTACTGTAGGACTTGTCGAGGAACGACTCAGTTTCTCGGATGAACCCGAGGTCATCCACTTGTTTCTCCAGTTCCCCAATACGGTCCTTCAGGAGCTGTACCTGGATGCACTTCTCACATTTGTAGCAGCCAGAGGCACCAGCAGTGTCCTTGACCTCCCACATACTGCAAGCATCACACTGCATCAGCTTGCTTGACATCTCCTTCTTTTGCCTTGGTCTCTCCCTATCCAATGTTTTGCGCAGCCTCCTCTCCGAAGACTCGCACTTCCCTCACAGGGCACTTCCCTCACAGGGCACTTCCCTCACAGGGCACTTCCCTCACAAGGCCGCTCCCCAAGAGCTGCCTTGCTTATATTGACTGTTAAATTGCCTAATTTACAAACCAAATTCCTCAGTTTTCAACTGGTTTCCCCCTCTGACTCACTGAGAACTCTCCTCCCACTTGGGCTAGAGCCAATCAGTGCTTTCTCCTGCTTCTCTTTGTTGCTGTTGCTTCAAAATCCACGGGAACACTGAGTAAAGTCTGCCTGTGCTTTGTCTCTCCTTTTCAACTGTTTTCCCCCTCTGACTCACTGAGAACTCTCCTCCCACTCGGGCTAGAGCCAATCAGTGCTGTCTCCTGCTTCTCTTTGTTGCTGTTGCTTCAAAATCCACGGGAACACTGACTTAATTGTAATGAGTTAAAAACAAGTGTCATCAACATTACTTTCCCTGCAACAGGAGGCAACTAGGATTAACCAGGGGATGTAACCTGGTCTAAAACAAAGTACTGGAGCTACTCAGTGGGTCAGGCACCATCTGCCTGCCTGCAAAGGGAATGGACAGATGTTTCAGGTTGGGATCCTTCTTCAGACTGATGGAGTAGGGCAGAGAAAGTGGAAGTGAAACTAACACTAATTGGTCACTTTCACAAAAGAGCAGAGAGGAGAGGAAATGGATTCTGGCAACAAACACACTCAAACCAAATGTTCATTTAGACCAATTCCAAAACTACAGTAGGGCGAATGGCAGGATTGACAATTAGTAATGAGACTTCAAGTGTCATGAACATTACACTACTTTCCCTGCAACAGCAGCCAACTAGGATTACTTTAACCCGGGAATGTAACCTGGTCCAAAACAAAGTGCTGGAGGTACTTGGCAGATCAGGCACCGTCTACCTGACCATAAAGGGAATGGACAGATGCTGTTGTTTCCTGTTGGGACCCTTTCAGACTGATGGAGTCAGGCAGAGAACGTGGGAAAGAGGTGGGAGCAGGACAAAGCCTGTTATGTGATTAGTGGATACAGGGGAGAGGGTGATGGGTTGTGACATTGGCTAGGGGTGACAAGGAGACAAAAGGTGCAACAGATGAGAAGAGTGAAACGTAAAGCAGGAGGGAGGGATACGGGTGGAAGGGGATAGAGTGAAATATGAGACTGGTTTGGGAGGTGAGCATACAGAGGGAAGGAGCAGAGTGACCAACGTGTTGAGGGAAGTGTTCACACGAGGGTGGGGGGGGGGGGGTGCAGGGAAAGAGGGGGCTCCCATCACCAGAGTGGGGGTGCAGGGAAAGAGGGGGTTCCCATCACCAGGGTGGGGGGGCAGGGAAAGAGGGGGTTCCCATCACCAGTATGCTGATTTCCCACCTCCATGCCACATTTTGCTTTTATCCCCTCCCATGTTCCATTCACCCATAAACCTCCCTCTGGCTTCATCTCCCACACCTCTACCCTGCTTATCCAACATGTTTTTATCACCTTCATCTCTGGCCTTTGTTACTTATTCCATCCATCTGCCAATCAACCACCCCCACATGCCAGGCTTTGTCCCACCCCCACTTGCCATCTTTCTCCCCCTACTCCAGTCTGTAGGTTTCCACAGTTGAAAAGGGTCAATGAGCAATAAAGAATCATTTTGCTGTAAAGAGCACAATATCTAATTTGTAGACAGAGCTCCCAATGTGCAGTGAATTCATATAACAGGTCGCTGTAATTTGTGGTCAACACTCCCACCGTGTGGTGATCTGCCGCACTGCAGGCCCGTCCAATTTGTGGTCAACACCCCCCACCGTGTGGTTTAAGACAGAACTGCAGATGCTGGAAAAATCGAAGGTGGACAAAAATGCTGGAGTTACTCAAGTCAAGTCACATTTATTTATATAGCACATTTAAAAAACAACTCTCGTTGGTTAAAGTGCTTTACATTTGTTATAAGAATAGTATAAACAAACTACATACATATATACATATAGTCCTCGCTCAGAGGACGTCAAGAAAGGCTTGGGTGTAGAGATGAGTTTTTAGTCTAGACTCAGCGGGATAGGCAACATTTATGGAGAGAAGGAAGAGGCGATGTAACGGGGCGAGACCCTTCTTCAGACTGATGTCGAGGTGGGGGGTGAGGAAAAAGAAAAGAAGAGGCAGAGACATTAGGCTGTGGGAGAGCTGGGAAGGGGAGGGGAAGGAGGGAGAAAACAAGGACTACCTGAAATTGGAGAATGGGAAGATGTGGCCAATGGTGGGATCCTGTTGGAGGTGGCGAAAATGTCGGATATTATCTGTTGTATGTGATGGCTGGTAGGGTGGAAGGTGAGGACATGGGGGACACTGTCCTTGTTACGAGTAGGGGGGTGGGGAGTAAGAGCAGAGCTACGGGATATAGAGGAGATCCTGATAAGAGCCTCATCTATAGTAGAAGAGGGGAACCTCCATTCCCTAAAGAATGAGGACATCTCTGATGCCCTGGTTTGGAACACTTCGTCCTGGGCACAGAGGTGGCCAGTGTAGTCCAGATAACCATGGGAGTCAGTGGGTTTGTAGTAGATGTCGGTCAGTAGTCTGTTATCTGTGATAGACAATAGATGCCTGAGTAGGCCATTCGGCTCCTCAAACGAGCACCGCCATTCAATGTGATCACGGCTGATCATCCCCAATCAGTACCCCGTTCCTGCCTTCTCCCCATATCCCCTGACTCCGCTATTTTTAAGAGCCCTATCTAGTTCTCTCTTGAAAGCATCCAGAGAACCTGCCTCCACCGCCCTCTGAGGCAGAGAATTCCACAGACTCACAACTCTATGTGAGAAAAAGTGTTTCCTCGTCTCCGTTCTAAATTGCTTTACCCTTATTCTAAAACTATGGCCCCTGGTTCTGGACTCCCCTGACATGGGGAACATGTTTACTGCCTCTAGCGTGTCCAAACACCTTAACAATCTTATATGTTTCAATAAGATCCCATCACATCCTTCTGAACTCCAGAGTGTACAAGCCCAGCCACTCCATTCTCTCAGCATATGACAGTCCCACCATCCCGGGAATTAACATTGTAAACCTACGCTGGGCTCCCTCAATAGCAAGAATGTCCTTCCTCAAATTAGGGGAACAAAACTGCACACAATACTCCAGATGTGGTCTCACTTGGGCCCTGTACAACTGCAGAAGGACCTCTTTGCTCCTCTCCCTCAGCCCTCGGGCCCTGACATTCCTTCTCCATCTCCCCCCCCCCCCCCACCCCAGTCGCACTAGCTTCTCATTTTCACACCACAAACAGCTTACAATGGCCTGTTTCCTTTACTTTTTTGCATATCTTTCATTCATTGTTCTTTATCTCTCCACATCACTGTTTATATCTCTCGTTTCCCTGATCCCTGACCAGTCTGAAGAAGGATCTCGACCCGAAACGTCGCCTATCTCCTTCGCTCCTTAGATGCTGCTGCACCCGCTGAGTTTCTCCAGCTTTTTGTGTAACCCTCGACCTCTTTGCTCCTATACTCGACTCCTCTTGTTATAAAGGCCAACATGCCATTAGCTTTCTTCACTGCCTGCTGTACCCACATGCTTACTTTCATAGACTGATGCACAAGGACTCCCAGATCCCGTTGTACTCCCTTTTCCCAACTTGACGCCATTTAGATAATAATCTGCCTTCCTGTTTTTGATACCAAAGAGGGTAACCTCACATTTATCCGCATTAAACTGCATCTGCCATGCATCTGCCCAATCCCCCAACCCGTCCAAGTCACCCTGCATTCTCATAGCATCCTCCTCACAGTTCACACTGCCACCCAGGTTTGTGTCATCTGCAAATTTGCTAATGTTACTTTGAATCCCTTCATCCAAATCATTGATATATATTGTAAATAACTGCGGTCCCAGCACCAAGCCTTGCGGTACCCCACTAGACACTGCCTGCCATTTCGAAAGGGAGCCGTTAATCCCTACTCTTTGTTTCCTGTCTGTCAACCAATTTTCTATCCGTGCCAGCACCCTACCCCCAATACCATGTGCCCTAATTTTGCCCGCTAATCTCCTATGTGGGACCTTATCAAATGCTTTCTGAAAGTCCAGGTGAACTACATCCACTGGCTCTCCCATGTCCATTTCCCTAGTTACATCCTCAAAAAATTCCAGAAGATTAGTCAAGCATGATTTTGCCTTCGGACCTGACTCGGACCGATCCTGTTACTGCTATCCAAATGTGCGGCTATTTCATCTTTTATAATTGACTCTAGCATCTTCCCCACCACCGATGTCAGGCTAACTGGTCTATAATTCTGTTTTCTCTCTCCTGCCTTTCTTAAAAAGTGGGATACCATTAGCTACCCTCCAATCCACAGAACTGATCCTGAGTCTATAGAACATTGGAAAATTATCACCAATGCATCCACGATTTCTAGAGCCACTTCCTTAAGTACCCTGGGATGCAGATCATCAGGCCCTAGGGATTTATCAGCCTTCAGTCCCACCAGTCTATCCAACACCATTTCCTGCCTAATGTAGATTTCCTTCAGTTCCTCCGTCACCCAGATCCTCTGGCCACTACTATATCAGGAAGTTTGTTTGTGTCCTCCTTAGTGAAGACAGATCCAAAGTACTTGTTCAACTCATCTGCCATTTCCTTGTTCCCCATAATAAATTCACCTTTTTCGGAAATCAAGGGTCCAACTTTGGTCTTAACTAACTTTTTCCTCTTCACATACCTAAAGAAGCTTTTACTATCCTGCTTTATATTCTTGGCTAGCTTACCTTCGTACCTCATATTTTCTCCCCGTCTTTTTGGTTATCTTCTGTTCTTTAAACATTACCCAATCCTCTTGCTTCCCGCTCAATCTTTGCTACATTGTACTTCTTCTCTTTAATTTTTATTCTGTCCCTGACATCCCTTGTCAGCCATGGTCGCCCCTTTCTCCCCTTGGAATCTTTCTTCCTCCTAGGAATGAACTGATCCTGCACCTTCTGTATTATTCCTAGAAACACCTGCCATTTTTGTTCCACTGTCATCCCTGCTAGTGTATCTTTCCAGTCACCTTTGGACAGCTCCTCCCTCATGGCCCCATAGTCCCCTTTATTCAACTGAAACACTGTGATCCTCGATCTATCCTTCTCCCTCTCCAATTGTAGATTAAACCTGACCATGTTATTCTGAGCAGGTATTAAATAAACGCTTTGATGATTGCAGTCCTTTGTAACCAAACTCCTCAGTGAGTTTTTTTAACTTCATGTGAGTTCCACATATATATGATTCTGTGTTTCAAAAGCAGTCATTGAGGCCACATCCACTGGACATGGGAATGGGGGTACAGCCACATCTGCAGGCTGGACAGGTATACAATTAAAAAAAAGTAAATTGTGAGCTTAGATTTGACTTTAATTATTTGTCATTCACACCCTTATAAGATTATTAAATTAATCGTCCTTCCATTCGTAATATTTATGTGTTTTAAAAATTGTCCATGATCTGACCTAAAACATTTCACCAGTTGAGTTTTGCAACTGTTGAGGGTCTGTATTATTTTTACATTTAAATCTATCCTTTTGTTTTCGGAGACAGTCAATGACTACACTTAGACAGACCTCCATCCTGCTGGATCAATGTTATCTTTATTAGCTTCAGATTATGTTGATTACAGTCTTCCTCCAAGACACACACCAGCATCTGCAGCAAGAGGGGTTACAGGGTACACAAAAAGCAGGAGAAACTCAGCAGGTGTCGCAGCATCTAAGGAGCGAAGGAGATAGGCGACATTTCGGGTCGAGACCCTTCTAAGCATGGACCTGGGGCATAATTGATGTTCTCTTTGATGTAGATGTCATGTGTATGTTTGTTAAAGTTAATAGTTTGCACTTTGGTTTTTGTTTGAAGTTCTCACATTGTTAAGGTTAATTAAAATTTTACGTTAAAGTATTTTTTCAAAATATATTTGCTTATCACAATTCGTTACCTTTAATGCATAATGAAGGACATTCTTGTTTTTTCAAACTAGAATTGATGTCTGAAATCCATTATTTTAATATTAGTCCAACATGTCATCACTTAAATGTCATATTTAATTTATAATATATTTAGATAATTGAAACACGCACCAAATCAAGGAAGGAATGCAATGTATTCCCATTTTAACTTCTCACTATTATTTTTATGAGTGAAAACAGACACAAGCTCTGCATTTTAAAGGAATGTTTATTGTACCTCTCGATTAATCTGAAAAAAAACTAGCACACTGAATATAAAACAAAATGTTTATACTTCTCGTTAAATGTCACTGAAACAAGTACACTGAATTTAAACATTTTAACTTAAAGATTAAGAGAAATTCAATAAGATCCCTTCACCTGGAATTAAACAAAATCTGCAAGATTTTAATTGTCCTGAAAAATATATGTTCTTGTCTGCAGTGAGCTCTCCTCCTGAGTGGTGGACCTCGCTTTGTGCTGTGTGATTTTCGCTGTTGTTCCTCAAATAACTTTGTTCTGCCATGGCAAAATTGTACAAGGCATTGGTGAGGCCAATTCTGGAATATGGTGCACAATTCTGGTTACCAAATTATAGGAAAGATGTCAACAAAATAGAGAGAGTACAGAGGATAGGTATATGGACAGGAAAGGAATGGAGGGTTGTGGTCTGAGTGCAGGTAGATGAGACTAGGTGAGAGGAAGTGTCGGCATGGACTAGAAGGGCCGAGATGGCCTGTTTCCGTGCTGTAATTGTTATCTGGTTATATGTGATCGTTGAGGATAAGGTAGTGAATGATGTCTACATGGAATTTAGTAAGGCAAGACCGGCTGCTGCAGATTAAGAAGCACAAGACTTGTTCGTATGGATTTAGAAATGGCTTACAGATGAAGAAAGAGGGTTGTGAGGGAAGGACAATATTCAGTCTGGAGGTCTGTGGACAGTGGAATTCTGCAGGGATCTGTGCTGGGACTTCTACTGTTTGTGATTTATATAAATGACGTGTGTGTGAATGTAGAGGGGTTGGTTAGTAAGTTTGAGATGACACTGTAGAGCTAATGGGACTTGATGTTTCAATCCTTGTAATAAGTCGGCACTCTTGCTATTTGCAGTGGATTGGAGTGGTGAAAGGTCGGGTAGGTATGTCATTGGGGTCATCAGGTGGGCACCCTCCTTCTTTAACGTTTTATTGATAAGCCCACAACATCTGCAGAGGGCTCAACGGTGATACCTGGCGTCCCAGTTACACCCACCTCAATTCCATACCCTCCTGTCTTCATCTTGCAGCCCAATTGTTGTCTCTCCTTTTGATCCAAATCCAATTGCTGCTTTTTTCTGCAGAATTTGATAATGATTTGATTGCTTGTTGGAGGGAGCGACCTCTCGCCCCCATTTTCTTTAATAGCCTGGTCATAGATGTAGCAACAAATCCCCTGCATCCCACTTCGACAGGGAAAATCTTGGCCTTCCAGCCATTCTGGGAAGCTTCAGTTGCCAGTTCAGAGTACTTGGTCTTATTCCTCTCATAAGCTTTTACAACAGCATCTTCCCATGGAACTGTCAATTCCACAACGTATGCCAACTTGGCTGTTGTGGACCACAGGACCATGTCTGGCCGGAGTGTTGTAGCCACAAGGTCTGGGGGAAACACAAGCCTTTTTTCTAAGTCCACTTCCATTTTCCAATCCAGAGCAGGCTGCAGAATGCTTGCACCCATTGATGTTATCTGGTGCTCTGGAGGTTGGCCTGCTGGTACAAATGTTGTGAAGTGGACATTTCCTGCTGATGTTGGTGGGTAAGCATTTGTGATCGTTCGCCTCTGTTCCAGGATTGATGCCAGCTGTTTGAGAACTTGGTTATGCCGCCAAGTGTAACGCCTTGGCCGAGACTCATAGTGCATCCTGTTAAAATGTGCCTTAGTGATCCAGGTGCTTGGCAAAGGGAGCAAGCGGGGTCTTCTCCGAAACACTGCTTCAGGTTCTGGGGTGATGGTAGAACATCATAAATGGCTCTGATGACAGAACTTAGCCGAGATCCTTCCATTTGCCAGATTTCACGCCAGTTGAGTTTCCTCTTTTCCAGGCTCTCCCAGTTAGTCCATTGGCCTTGTTTGGCCATTGAGATGGCCTTGGTGTGTCGCTCTGCCTCCTCCCGTCTTCTCACCTCCTCCACCACGAGCCGCCTCTTCTGCACTGCTGTTGCCTTGTGCCATTGAGGAGCTTTTGGGATGAGCACGAGCCCGCCTCTCCTGTGTTGGTCTTGGCCAACCACATCCCGGAAATGAAGAGCAGACTTAGCACTCTGAACGGCTTCAGATGGGGTCCACTTCCTCCCCGTTGCCACACGGGGGGGGGGGGGGGGGGGGGGGGGCGCTGTTCGAATAACAGTATTTTCAGATTCAGTGAGGGTCATGACCAATCTTGCTTTAGTGCATTTGAACTCTTCCACAAGTCCTGCAAGGGGTAATTCCAATTTGCCACTCCCGTACAGTCCAACAGCACTTAAGCATCGTGAAAGTCCAAGCCACTGTTTCACATGTGTGCTGATCATTCTTTACAGCTTTTCCACTTTGTTGATGGGGATTTCATACATAGTTAAAGGCCACATGATTCTTGGTAGTATGCCAAATTGGAAGCACCACAGCTTGAGTTTTCCTGGTAGCAAGGTCTTGTTGATACGAGCTATGTGCGTGATGGTATCCCTTTTTCAGTTGTTCAAACTGCTCGGTGTCCTTGAGCTTTGCATTATACCATCGGCCCAAACTCTTCACTGGCATTTCTGAAACAGTTGGAACAGGTATTCCGTCAATATGAAATCTTTGGTCCTTGACTTGACCTTTGACAATTTGACCTTTGACCTTTGCTTCTACACTTGCTGGGTTTAATCTTCATCCTTGCCCATGTGATGTTTTGATGAAGTTTTTCCAGAAGTCTCTTGGTGCAGGGGATAGTTGTTGTTAATGTTGTTATATCGTCCATATAGGCTTGTATAGGTGGCAATCACTGACCACACTGTGGCCGTTTTCCTCCCACAACCCATTTTGATGCTCTGATAATGAGCTCCATTGCCATAGTGAAGGTCAATGGGGAGATGGTGCACCCCGCCATGATGCCTACTTCCAGTGGTTGCCACGCTGTGGTAAAGTCTGATGTTGTGAGACAAAATTGCAGATCCTGGAAGTAGTTTTTTACCAGATTTGTTATTATTGCCGGCACCTGAAAGAATTCAAAACCAGTCCACAGTAGCGAATGAGGAACTGATCCATAGACCTTGGCCAGATCGAGGAACAAGACATGCAGATTCTTTCGTTCTTTCTTAGCAGTCTGTATTTGATGCCATATGATGCTGGTATATTAAAGGAATCCCGAGAAGCCTGCTATGCCAGCCTTTTGGATTGACGTATCAATGAAATGGTTTTGTTTCAGATACTTTGTAAGTCTTTTCACCAACATACTGAAAAAGATCTTGCCCTCTATGTTAGGAAGGTTTATTTGCCGAAACTGTTCGATGGTGGAAGATTTTTTACTTTTGGGATCAGGACTCCCCCCGCTCTTCGCCAGGCTTTGGGGATGACTTCCTTTTCCCACGCAACCCTCATGTTCCTCCAGAGTAATTTCAGGATATCTGGGGCGTTCTTGTAGACACAATACGGAACACCATTAGGGCCTGGTGCAGAAGCCGTTCTTGCCTTCCTCACTACTTATTTTACCTCACTCAACTTGGGAGGGCTGATGTCAAATTGATGTTGTGGGGATGAGATTGGTGGGATGCCAGCGGGGACAAAAATCGGTTCATCTTTTAACTCATCAGTGTGGATGGTTCTGATGTGTCCTTCAATCTGCTTTTTTGACGATGATGATAATGCTGGGGTCACGGACAGTGAGGTCGGCTGTCAAAGTATTCAGCAGGATACAGAACAGATGCAGAAATGGGTGGAAAATGGCAGGTGGAGTTTAACCCGAGCATGTGTGAGGTGTTGCACTTTGAGAGATCAAAATGTAAGGAGAAAGTATACAATCAATGCAATGGCCGTAACAGTGTAGATGTACAGAGGGATCTTGGGGTCAAAGTCCATAACACAAGTAGCCATGCAGGACGGTGAGTGACTTGGTGGACAGTCAAACAGGGAGCATAACACCAGGTGTGTGGAGGAGTTGTGTATACAACGTGACGTTGGTGTCACTGCAGCGTTTTCCAGGTAACACGGGGACTAAGATTGCTAAAGAGCAGAGAGACCATCTCAGCTCATACTATAACTCAGCACTGGGCAGTGTGCTGGGGCAGAACAAAGTCATTTGAGGGACAGCAGACAACAGGCACACCACTGCATGAGGAGAACCCACATGCAGACAAGATCAGTGAATGTTATGTTTAGTTTAAATCCTGCTGACTTTGTTTGAATTCAGTTTAAGTCTGGATTTTCAGTTTCATTTTTGTGTAAATAATTTCATTGCAGATGTCTGCTCATAAAGTATTATTTATCATGCATCTGCTGGTCTGATTAGTGTAGGTAGATCTGCAAACATAGCCCTTGAATTCATTGCATTCTGTTTTATCGTCAGAATGTAGGCTGATGCTTCATTTGTCAGCTGAATGATAAGAAATACTGGAAAAACGTCTTTGTGTTTCATTTGCTAATTGGCATGTACGGTAAACCCTATTGCAAACCACTGTTGTTTGCTGTGGTGCTCCATTTACAAGATGTGTAAAAATGGCCTTTATTTATTGAACAAGATGAACAAAGACTGTTTCACATTCACAGTGCGGGTTGTCTTATTTTCTGATCTACTGAGAGGTAAAATTATTTTACATTTAAAAGGCACAGCAAATGAGGAACCTGAGTCCTTTCTCACTCTCACAAATGATTGTGAGATGTAAGATATGAATAGATTGCATCCTATTTGGTGTTTCATGATGAAGGAAATAGTACATTAAAGTCATGATACTATGGAATTATATTAAAATGAAGACTTGCAGACACCAATTTTATTTTGAGAACATAGAACTCTCTTTTATTGTGTACAAAAGTTAACAAACAGTAAGAATCAAACGGATTATTAAAAAGGTGTTTAACACTATCACCCACTACAAAATGTGGGAGTTTGCAAACAAAACTAAAACAAGCTCAAACAGGGAAAAACGCCATTAACATACAGATAAGAATCTACATCAAAGGGTAAACTTTACCACAGCCATGTCTCTGAGCCCCTCATCCACAGGTGTTTCTGTTCCATGGAGACGGCCGTCTCCATA
This sequence comes from Raja brachyura, assembly GCA_963514005.1. Next base: position 66,069 of record OY740801.1, on the reverse strand, counting down.
TCCAGATGCCAATGCAGTGAAGGCTGTTACAGCAGGCTTCAGATGTGTGAAAGTGAGTAGGTGTCTCTGTAAAAGAAGTAGGAAGTACATGTTAAAAGCTTTTTAGCCGACCATAAAAAGGTGCGGTTGGGTTATTCCAGATTTTACTTTATGAAAATGTATAATGTCTTTTAGGGCAAATCATGGACTATTCTTGCATCACATCACTCAAGGAAGATAATTAAATGAATGGCCTTATGCGGTTGTGAATGAAAATGATTTAAACTACAATCTAACACAAAATAATACGCTTTGTATTGTATACCTGTGCTGCCTGGTAATGTGGCTGTGCCCCGGTTGCAATGTGTGCTCCCTGTAGCCTCGCTGACTGTGTTTGAATTAGAGATTCATATATTAGTGGAACTCAATGCATTAAAAAAATCTCACTGAGCACTTCAATGTCAAAGGACTACACTATTGGAAGCGTTCATCTGATTTTCAACATCTGATCAAAATAGGGCAAAGGATGAGGCAGTGGATATGTGGGGCGCGGCACCACTGTTTCATGTGCCACTTCTTTCAATTCCTGCGCAGACAACAACACACATTAAATCATTGTGACAATCTCATATGAGATGTAAAGATGTTGAAGCCAAGCGATAACAGAAGTACATATAATTGAAATGGCATATTTACATTCTCGTGGTAGGCGATTGCATTAGTTAAGAGAAGTTTTGTGAATGCCCACACGTTCACTGTGGGATTGTTGGTCATCACTGAGGCCACACACTCACAGACTTTAAATACATGGTCGTATTGCGGTGGCGTTTCCCTGCGTGCATCACTCATCACTTTTATACCTTTTACAAGGTCAGTGAGATGAAACATAAGAACCCATGTTAAGGACGCAATGGTGGATGGATGGATGCATTGGTGAATGAGAATTGAAATGTGCTGACTTTTAACTCTATGTACTTACAACAGTCAAGTGGTCTTTAAAACCTCTCCCTTCGTCATCTCCTCCAGGTGTGGTGCCGCCACTGTTGCTCTCCTGCGACATCTGCCTCCTGGAGTGCTGGTGGATGGGCCCGGCGAAGAGGTCCCCTCCAGAGGATCATCCACCTCCTGCTCACTGCTCTGTTGTTGATGCTGGAATCATTTTTACAATGTGTCCAGAGCCTCATGACTGCAACTATGACTTGAGGCAACAGACGGGATGCGAGGATGGTGTGCAGCCTACCAGGTGCCAGGATCCAGGATGTCACGGACAGAGTGGAGAAAATCCTCAAGGGCAAAGGTGAACAGCCGGAAGTTGTTGTGCATGTTGGCAGAAACGATGTCGGAAAGAAGGGGATGAATATTCTGAAGCGTGACTTTAGACAGCTTGGAAAAGTGCTGAAAAGCAGGACCTCCAGGGTGGTTATCTCCGGTTTGCTTCCAGTTCCTCGTGCTGGCGAGAGCAGGAACAGGGAGATACGGGATCTGAATGCATGGCTGGGGAACTTGTGCAGGGGCAGGGATTTAGATTCTTAGATCACTGGGGTCTGTTTTGGAGTAGGGGGGAACTGTACAAAAGCGACGGATTGCATCTTAACAGGTGGGGGACCAGCATTCTGGCAGGCAGGTTTGCCACTGCTACACGGGTGGTTTTAAACTGAATAAGAGGGGTGGGGTGTCAAATGGGATAGTCGATGACGGAGTTAAAGGGAAAGAGAATAAAGGGATGGTTAATGACCCCAGAATTAACGGGAAAGGAAGCTCACTAAGGGATAGGAGAGTATGGCCAAGTGTAATAGGGATCGATGTGAAAGGTGAGATGCGTAAGGAATTAAAAGTATTGTATAGGAATGTGCAAAGTATAAGAAGTAAAGTAGATGAGCTTGAGGCTCAGATAGAGGTTGGTAGATATGGCATTGTGGGGATTACTGAGACGTGGCTGCAGGAGGATCGGGCCTGGGAACTTAATATTCAGGGTTATACATCCTATAGAAAGGACAGGCAGGTGGGCAGAGGAGGGGGGTAGCTCTGCTGGTGAGGGATGGAATTCAGTCCCTTGCGAGGGAAGACATACGGACTGACGAGGTAGAGTCACTGTGGATTGAGTTGAGGAATTGTAAAGGCAAGAAGACACCAATTGGTGTTATTTACAGACCCCCAAATAGTAGCCCGGATGTAGGGTGTAAGTTGCAGCAGGTGTTAAAACTGGCATGTAACAAAGGTAATTCCACTGTGCTGATGGGGGATTTCAATATGCAGGTCGACTGGGAAAATCAGGTTGGTTCAGGACTCTAAGAAAGAGAGTTTGTAGAAAGCCTCCGAGATGGATTCTTAGAGCAGCTTGTAATGGAGCCAACCAGAGAAAAGGTAATTCTGGATTTAGTGTTGTCCAATGAACCAGATATGATAAGAGAACTCGAGGTAAAGGAACCGTTTGGAGGTAGTGATCATAATATGATTAGTTTTAATCTGCAATTTGAGAAGGAGAAAGTTAAATCGGAAGTGGCAGTGATGCAGTTGAACAAAGGGGACTATGAAGGCATGAGAGGGGAGCTGGCCAAAGTAGAATGGAAAGGGATCCTAGCAGGAATGATGGTGGAACAGCAATGGCAGGAATTTTTGGGAATAATCCGGAAGACACAGGATCATTTCATTCCTAAAAGGAAGAAAGATTCTAAGGAGAGCAGGAGGCACTGTGGCTGACAAGAAGTTAGGGATAGAATAAAACTAAAATAAAAGATGTATAACACAGCAAAGAGTAGCCGGAAGCCAGAGGATTGGGAAACTTTCATAGCACAACAGAAGGAAACAAAACAGGCAATACGGGCTGAAAAGATGAACTACGAGGGGAAGCTGGCCAGGAATATAAAGAAGGACAGTAAAAGCTTCTTTAGATATGTTAAGGGAAAAAGAGTAGCAAAGTGAAATGTGGGTCCCTTGAAGGCAGACACGGGTGAAATTATTATGGGCAACAAGGAAATGGCAGAAGAGTTGAATAGGTACATCGGATCTGTCTTCATCGGAACTGAAAGAAAATTTCAATAGGCGAGAAATAGTATTGGGTAGGTTAATGGGACTGAAGGATGATAAACCCCCTGGGCCTGATGGTCTGTATCCCAGGGTCCTCAGGGAGGTGGATCTAGAAATAGTGGACGCATTGGTGATCATTTTCCACTGTTCAATAGATTCAGGATCAGTTCCTGTGGATTGGAGGATAACTAATGTTATCCCACTTTTCAAGAAAGGAGCGAGAGAGAAAATGGGGAATTACAGACCAGTTAGCCTGACTTCGGTGGTGGGAAAGATGCTGGAGTCAATTATTAAAGAGGTAATAACGGGGCATTTGGATAGCAGTAAAGGGATTAGTCCAAGTCAACATGGATTTATGAAAGGGAAATCATGCTTGACTAATCTTCTGGAATTGTTTGAGGATGTGACAAGTAAAATGGATGAAGAGGTGCCAGTGAATGTAATGTATCTAGACTTTCAGAAAGCCTTTGATAAGGTCCCGCACGGGAGACTGGTGACTAAAATTAGAGCACATGGTGTTGGGGGTAGGGTGTTGACATGGATAGAAAATTGGTTGGCAGACCGGAAGCAAAGAGTAGGAGTGAACGGGTCCTTTTCAGAATGGCAGGCAGTGGCGAGTGGAGTGCCGCAAGACTAGGTGTTGGGGCCGCAAGTGTTTACCATATATATTAATGATTTGGAAGAGGGAATTAGGAGCAACACTAGCAAGTTTGCAGATGACACAAAGCTGGGTGGCAATGTGAACTGTGAAAAGGATGTTAGGAGGTTGCAGGGGGACCTGGACAGGTTGAGTGAGTGGGCAGATGCGTGGCAGATGCAATTTTTTCACACAGAAGGAATTTTTTCACACAGAGAGTGGTGGGTCTCTGGAACTCTCTGCCACAGAGGGTAGTTGAGTCCAGTTCATTGGCTATATTTAAGAGGGAGTTAGATGTGGCCCTTGTGGCTAAGGGGATCAGAGGGTATGGAGAGAAGGCAGGTACGGGATACTGAGTTGGATGATCAGCCATGATCATATTGAATGGCGGTGCAGCTCGAAGGGCCGAATGGCCTACTCCTGCACCTAATTTCTATGTTTCTATGCAGTATAACATAGATAAATGTGAAGTTATCCACTTTGGCGGCAAAAACAAGGGAGCAGATTATTATCTCAATGGGGTTAGGTTCGGTAAGGGGGAGGTACAGCGAGACCTGGATGTCCTTGTACACCAGTCACTGAAAGTTGGCGTGCAGGTACAGCAGGCAGTGAAGAAAGCTAATGGCCTTCATAACAAGAGGCTTTCAGTATAGGAGTAAAGAGGTTCTTCTGCAGTTGTACAGGGCTCTGGTGAGACCACATCTGGAGTATTGTGTACTGTTTTGGTCTCCTAATTTGAGTAAGGACATCCTTGTGATTGAGGCAGTGCAGCGTAGGTTCACGAGATTGATCCCTGGGATGGCGGGATTGTCATATGAGGAAAGATTGAAAAGACGAGGCTTGTATTCACTGTAGTTTAGAAGGATGTGGGGGATCTTATAGAAACATATAAAATTATAAAAGGACTGGACAAGCTAGATGCTGGAAAAATGTTCCCAATGTTGGGTGAGTCCAGAACCAGGGGCCTCAGTCTTAGAATAAAGGGGCCCTGGTACATTTCGAACAAGGATTGTTCGACGTGCCCGACAAAGAGGCAGGCGTAGCTAGGGCCCATGCGCGTGCCCATAGCTACGCCTTGTATTTCGAAGAAATGGGAGGCGGCAAATGAGAAGTTATTGAGGGTAAGGACCAACTCCGCTAGGCGGAGGAGAGTATCAGTGGATGGGTATGGGTTGATTCTCCGGTAGAGGGAGAACCGGAGGGCTTTGAGACCATCCTGGTGGGGTATGGAGGTGTAGAGTGACTGGACGTCCATGGTGAAGATGAGAGTATGGGGGCCTGGGGAATGGAATGCGCGGAGCCAACGGAGAGTGTCTGAGGTGTCTTGAACATAGGTGGAGAGGGATTTAAAAAAGGGGGATAGGATGGAGTCAAGGTATGTGGAAATGAGTTCAGTGGGGCACGAACAGGCAGAGACAATGGGTCTACCGGGACAGTCATGTTTGTGGATTTTGGGGAGAAGGTAAAATCGGGCCGTGCGGGGCTGAGGAACGACGAGGTTGGAGGCTCGGGGGGGTAGGGAGCCGGAGTTGATGAAGTCAGTGGTCGTGCTAGAGATGGTGGCCTGGTGCTCGTCTGTGGGGTCATGGTCCAGGGGTAAGTAGGAGGAGGTGGCCGAGAGTTGGCGCGTGGCCTCAGCCTTGTAGAGATCGACGCGCCAGACTACCACGGCACCTCCCTTGTCGGCCCAGTCTGGAGTGAGTTGATGGCTGTACGTTCAGGGAGTGAGACAGGGGAATGGAGAAGTTGAGGGGGTTGATGTCACAACGGCAGTTTTGAATAAAAAGGTCTAAAGCCGGAAGGCCATGAGGGGGGGTCCACGAGGAGGGGGTCCGTTGGAGACAGGAAAAGGGATCATCAATAGGGGGCGAGGACTCCTTCACATGGAAGAACGCTGGGAGGGGGAGGCGACAGTAGAAGAACTCCAAGTCGTGGTGGGCGCGGAACTCATTGAACTAATGGAATGTTGGCCTTCATAACAAGAGGATTTCAGTATAGGAGTATAGAGGTTCTTCTGCAGTTGTATAGGGCTCTGGTGAGACCACATCTGGAGTATTGTGTACAGTTTTGGTCTCCTAAATTGAGGAAGGACATCCTTGTGATTGAGGCAGGGCAGCGTAGGTTCACGAGATTGATCCCTGGGATGGCGGGACTGTCATATGAGGAAAGATTGAAAAGACTAGGCTTGTATTCACTGGAGTTTAGAAGGATGAGGGGGAATCTTATAGAAACATATAAAATTATAAAAGGACTGGACAAGCTAGATGCAGGAAAAATGTTCCCAATGTTGGGTGAGTCCAGAACCAGGGGCCACAGTCTTAGAATAAAGGGGAGGCCATTTAAGACTGAGGTGAGAAAAAACGTTTTCACCCAGAGAGTTGTGAATTTATGGAATTCACTTCCACAGAGGGCAGTGGATGTCAAGTCACTGGATGGATTTAAGAGAGAGTTAGATAGAGCTCTAGGGGCTGGTGGAATCAAGGGATATGGGGAGAAGGCAGGAACGGGTTATTGATTGGGAATGATCAGCCATGATCACAATGAATGGTGGTGCTGGCTCAAAGGGCTGAATGGCCTCCTGCACCTATTTTCTATGTTTCTGCGATTCTTAATAATCAGACATACACTTAGCAGCCACTGAGGCCTTTGCAATTGAAGCCCTGTTGTAATTTCCTGCATTCCGCATATTTAATGTGGCCCTTCTTGAAGACATAGAAACATAGAAGCATAGACAATAGGTGCAGGAGTAGAGGCCATTCGGCCCTTCGAGCCTGCACCGCCATTCAATATGATCATGGCTGATCATCCAACTCGGTATCCTGTACCTGCCTTCGCTCCATGCCCCCTGATCCCTTTAGCCATAAGGGCCACATCTAACTCCCTCTTAAATATAGCCAATGAACTGGCCTCAACTACCTTCTGTGGCAGAGAATTCCACAGATTCACCACTCTCTGTGTGAAAAAAGATTTCCTCATCTCGGTCCTAAAAGATTTCCCCCTTATCCTTAAACTGTGACCCCTTGTTCTGGACTTCCCCAACATCGGGAACAATCTTCCTGCATCTAGCCTGTCCAACCCCTGGATTCAAGACAGGATTCAAAGTTCAACACAAGCAATACATGGGTTAATTGCCTGTTAATTGCTTTTGGAGACTGGATTCAACCGTCAAACTCATAACGTGTGAAAGTTGTCTGCAACCTTAAGTTTGCAGCTGCAAACCTACTAGAAAAGTTTTATTTTACGCAAAATAAAGACCTTTCACATCAGTGAGACTGTCAATTTTGCAATCATGGCTAAAAGAAAATTGTTGTTTTTAAAAAGTGAGGGAGAGGGAAAGCGGGGAATTACAGACCAGTTAGTCTAACATCGGTAGTGGGGAAAATGCTAGAGTCAGTTATTAAAGATGGGATAGCAGCACATTTGGAAAGTGGTGAAATCATTGGACAAAGTCAGCATGGATTTACGAAAGGTAAATCATGTCTGACAAATCTGATAGAATTTTTTGAGGATGTAACTAGTAGAGTGGATAAGGGAGAACCAGTGGATATGTTATATCTGGACTTTCAGAAAGCTTTCGACAAGGTCCCACATAAGAGATTAGTATACAAACTTAAAGCACATGGTATTGGGGGTTCAGTATTGATGTGGATAGAGAACTGGCTTGCAGACAGGAAGCAAAGAGTAGGGATGAACGGGTCATTTTCAGAATGGCAGGCAGTGACTAGTGGGGTACCGCAAGGCTCAGTGCTGGGACCCCAGCTATTTACAAGATATATTAATGATCTGGATGAGGGAATTGAATGCAACATCTCCAAGTTTGCAGATGACATGAAGCTGGGGGGCAATTTTTTGAGTGCCATCTCGAGACGAGCTTCTTCTGCAAAAGTTTCTCCAGCAATGAGGGGAACCGCCCTGGACAGACCCAGGTCACGTGCTGATGTTGACATAACCTTTTTTCCTCTGTCCAGCTGCCGAGCTTCGAGTACCCACGAGTATATTCGAGTGTCCATCGTTAAACTCATGTTATAACTACGAGTAAAAAGGAACACATTTTTCCATCAAGAGTACATTTTTACTCGGGGACGTTTTTCACACTGTTGAAAAATCTTCACGAGTTTCCACGTTTCACGAGTAACTGCTGTTAGCGTTAAGAGCTGCTACGTGACATCCACGAGCTCCTACGTACCTGCTACTTACATTACACAAGCTCGTATCAGGGGAGAACTCTTGGGTGAACTCGCACAGTGGGACAGGGGCTTAAGGCAGATAAGATAGTGGCATTTTAGATATGCATATGGATATTCAGGGAATGCAGTGGTATGAGTTATGTGCAGATAGATAAGAAATGGTCTTGGCATCATGTTCTACACTGACATTGTGGGCTAAAGAACCTGTTGTTGTGCTGTTGTCATTAGAAACGGGAATAGTCGCCAAGGATTGGCGTACTGCACATGTTGTTCCATTGTTTAAAAAGGGTTCTAAAAGTAAACCTGGCAATTATAGACCGGTTAGTTTGACTTCAGTGGTGGGCAAATTAATGGAAAAGATACTTAGAGATAATATATATAAGTATCTGGATAAAGAGGGTCTAATTAGGAACAGTCAACATGGATTTATGCCTGGAAGGTCATGTTTGACTAATCTTCTTGAATTCTTTGAAGAGGTTACTAGGGAAATTGACGAGGGTAAAGCAGTGGATGTTGTCTATATGGACTTCAGTAAGGCCTTTGACAAGGTTCCTCATGGAAGGTTGGTTAAGAAGGTTCAACTGTTGGGTATAAATGTAGGAATAGCAAGATGGATTCAACAGTGGCTGAATGGGAGAAGCCAGAGGGTAATGGTGGATGGCTGTTTGTCGGGTTGGAGGCAGGTGACTAGTGGGGTGCCTCAGGGATCTGTGTTGGGTCCTTTGTTGTTTGTCATGTACATCAATGATCTGGATGAAGGGGTGGTAAATTGGATTAGTAAGTATGCAGATGATAGGGGGTGTTGTGGATAATGAAGAGGATTTCCAAAGTCTACAGAGTGATTTAGGCCAGTTGGAAAAATGGGCTGAAAGATGGCAGATGGAGTTTAATGCTGATAAATGTGAGGTGCTACACCTTGGCAGGACAAATCAAAATAGGACGTACATGGTAAACGGTAGGGAATTGGCAGCGGTGTGGAATGAGCTTCCAGTGGAAGTGGTGGTGGCAGGTTCGTTGGTATCATTTAAAAATAAATTGGATAGGCATATGGATGAGAAGGGTATGGAGGGTTATGGTATGAGTGCAGGCAGGTGGCACTAAGGGAAAAAAGTTGTTCGGCACGGACTTGAAGGGCCGAGGGCCTGCTTCCGTGCTGTAATTGTTATATGGTTATATGGTTATATAGTTATATGTGCTGTATTGTTCTACGGTCTATGTTCTCTGGCTCTTGATTCCCCTGGGGAGAAAGACTGTGCATTAACCCTATCCATTATCATGATATTATACTCCTCCATAATATCACCCCTCATGCTCCTGTGCTCCAAGGAATAAAATCCTAGCCTGCCCAAATTCCCCCTATAGCTCAGGTCATCGAGTTCTGGCAACACCCTCAGAACTTTTCCCTGCATTCTTTACAACTTAATGACATGCTTTCTAAAGCAGGGTGACCATAAAGAACACAATACACCAGGTGTGGCCTCACCAACATCTGGTACAATTGAATTTTATTTTAGACACTTCTGGCTCTATTTTATACCAATATTACAAACAGTCGATTGCTGATGATAGGAGATGTCAGGCAGGGTGGTATAATTTCTGGAGGCACAAAACATGATTTCCACCTGCACCAGGTGGGGAGGAGAGTTGTAGATTTCAAACCTGTCACTGATGCGGCTGCAAGGTACAGCTTTTAATTTCACAGTGGTATAATTTCTCTGTGCCTTCCCACAGAGTCAGGCTTATTTTTTGAGGTGTTTGTGGCGTGAAATAGAACATAGACATAGAACTGCACAGCTCAGGAACTTGCCCTTCGACCCACAAGGTCTGTGCCGAACATGATGGCAAGTTCCCACTGCCTGCATGTAATCCATATCCCCCCCATCCCTGCACCTCCATGTGCCTGTTTAAAAGCCTCTCAAACACCACGATCACCTCTGCCTCCAGCACCACACGTGGCAACGTGTTCAAGGCCCCACCACCCTCTGTGTAAAACAAAGTTGCCTCACACGCTTTCTTTACACTGCCCATCTCACGTTAAGATGTGCCCTCTAGTCTTTGATATTTCCACCCTGGAGGAAACAAAAGTTCTGAGTCAACGCTATCTATGCTTCTCACAATTTTATAACATTTTACCAGGTTTCCACTCAGCTTCTGCACTTCAGAAAAAAACAATCCAATGTTTCATGTTCTCGTTGGTTTCGAGACAGAGTGTTACAGTTATAAAACACGGATACAGGCCCTTGAGCCAACTCACCCAGGCATGTACACACACAGGCACAGACACATACGTACCCACACATACACACAGACAGATACATATACACACACATACACATAGACAGATACATATACACACATACACACATATACGTACCCACACAGACACACAAACACGTACGTACACACATACACACAGACAGATACATATACACACATACACACAGACACATACATATACACACATACACACAGACACATACATATACACACATACACACAGACACATACATATACACACATACACACAGACAGATACATATACACACATACACACAGACACGTACATACACACATACGCACAGACACATATGTACCCACACATACACTCAGACAGATACATATACACACATGTACATACACACACAGGCCAGACACATACGCACCCACACATACACACAGACACATACGTACCCACACATACACACAGACAGATACATATACACACATGTACGTACATGCATACACACATGCATGTATTCAAACACACAGTACACACATACTTACCTGCACATATATGAAAACACAGGTGCATACAAGCATAAGTATGAACTCACAAGTACACATACATATACATAGTTGCACGTCCTGGCTCGGAACTCTGAACATTAATATCCGTCCATCTGTTATTTGCACTTTCTTAATTTATTAATTCATGGGTGTATTTATGTATAGAATTGTAGTCAATGCCTTCTATGTTCTGTTGTGCTATGCAAAGAAAGATTTTCATTGTCCTGTCAGGGACACATGACAATAAACTCTTTTGACTTTGACTTTGACATGCAGTTGTGCATACACATGTACATTTCAAACAAGAGGGCATGACATGAGAATTAAGGGACAGAAGTTTAGGGGTAACATGAGGGGAAACTTCTTTACTCAGAGAGTGGTGGCTGTGTGGAATGAGCTTCCAGCAGAAGTGGTGGAGGCAGGATCGATTTTAACATTAAAAGTAAAGTGGATAGGTATATGGACGGGAAGGGAATGGAGGGGTATGGTCTGAGTGCAGGTAGATGGGAGTAGGGGAAAATAAATGGTCGGCACGGACTGGAAGGGCCGAGAAGGCCTGTTTCCGTGCTGTAATTGTTATATTGTTATATGGTTATATGGTTATAAATGCACACATTCATATACACACATATATAAACACACACAAGCACATGTGCATGCACATGCATGTACCTATGCATGTATACACATGTACATGCACACACAAATATGCATATGGATGTAAACGGGCACAGTCGCACATACATACAAACGATGTACATGCACATGTATACACCTAGACATGTACATACACATGTATGCTAACACACACATCAATACACACATGTACATACATACACATGTTTATACGTGTATATGTGTAGTACATGTGTACATATATGCATGTATGTATACACGTGCATGTGTTTGCATGTGTGTCAGTGCATGTGATTATATGTGAGTGCATCTGTTTATGTGGGACTGTGTATACATGCATATATGTGTGTATTTGCAGACCTATGCATATGTACGTCTGTGTGTACTACATATGTGTGTACACGCACACAAACGTGTATTTACACATGTACTGACGTACGTACACACATGTATACATATGCACGTATGTACATTCATGTACATATGCGCATACCAACACGCACATACAAACGCAGGTACTAAGATGCATGTACACATATACACGCAGGTTCAAACACAGGGCTGTACGGCCCACTCCAGGGACTGCTGCTTGTATTTATTTCCCAGTGACCACAGTTCTGCTGAGATGAGGGCAGCAGGATCCCTACTTCACGCCTTGACAGAGTCCGCTCAACAACACGGGTTGTCTCGTCATGAACCTCATTCAACCTCAGAGTCATGTTCCATTTTGGCAAGGGTGCAACACCAAACCTGGAACGGTGGAGATACACAGTGCTGGAGTAACTCAGCGGGTCAAGCAGCATCTGTGGAGCACATGGATAGGTGACGTTTCACAGAGTGCTGGAGTAACTCAGCAGGTCAGGCAGCATCTGTGGAGAACATGGATAGGTGACGTTTCACAGAGTGCTGGAGTAACTCAGTGGGTCAGGCAGCATCTGTGGGGAACATAGATAGGTGACGTTTCACAAAGTGTTGGAGTAACTCAGCGGGTCAGGCAGCATCTCTGGAAAACATGGATAGGTGATGTTATTGGACTGGACCCTTCTTCAGTCTGCAGATTAGCAGTCTGATGGTTCCTGACCAGAACTGTCACCTATCAATGTTCTCCACAGATGCTGCCTGGCCCTCTGAGTAACTCCAGCACTTTGTGACTTTTTGTTAACAAGCAGCTGAAATTCCTTGTGTTTACATACAACAGTACAGGCCCTCTGGCCCACAGTCTGTGCCAAATATGATGCCAAGTCCAAATCTCTTTAGCCTGCACGTGATTTCATGCTCTGGCTTCCTCCCACACTCCAAAGACGTACAGGTTTGTAGGTTAATTAGCTTTGGTAATTTGATAATTGTAAAATTGTCCCTTGTGTGTGGGGTGGTGCTAGTGTTCGGGATGATTGCAGGTCAGTGTGCACACGGTGGGCCGAAGGGCCTGTTTCTGTGCTATATGTCTAAACTAAACTAAAAGGTTGTTTCCACTAGTGAGAGAGTCTAGGACCAGAGGGAACTGCCTCAGAATAAAAGGATGTACTTTAGAAAGGAGATGAGAAGGAATTTATTTAGCTAGAGGGTGGTGAATCTGTGGAATTCAATGCCACAGAAGGCTGTGGAGGCCGTCATTGGATATTTTTAAAGCGGAGATTGACAGGTTCTCGATTAGTAAGGTCGTCAAAGGTTATGGGGGAAAAGGCAGGAGAATGGGGTTGAGAGGGAAAGATAGATCAGCCATGATCGAATGGTGGAGTAGTTTCTGAGGGTCGAACATCCTAATTCAGCTCGTATGTCTTATCATCTTTTCTGACAAAGTGAAATGCAGCGACTGTTTTGTGCAAACAGCAATGAATCAACAGACAATCAACTACTGCCCCCAGGTGGATATCATCATGCACCATTGATTGGCCACTGGTGGGTGAAGGGTTAATGTGGTCATTGGCTTGATTGGAGCTGATTAGGGAATTGTCAGCTACTGTGTATAAAAGGGGGAGTTGTGTGAGTGTCTGAGTGCAGAGGTCCTGATGTTGGGACATGGAGTCTCACCTTGCAAGCACTGCTCATGGTAGAGGCAGGGAGTCCTCTCTTGTGCCTGAGGTGCCTTTGTCTCCAGGACAAGAGGTGGGTGAGAACACTATTGCTTTTTCTTAAAGTGTTTGTGTCTTTGGTTAATTCTCCAGACTTGTTATATATATATATGCAGGAAAAATGTTCCCAATGTTATTTATATATATTTCTCATTTGTGAGTGTGGAGGTGTGAGTATGTGTGTATATATATATATATATATATTCCTCCACACTCACCAATGAGAATAGTAAAGGAGTAATTTAATTGGCTTAAGCCCATTGCACACTATTTAAAATGGCAATGTAGACAAAAATACAGGAGAAATGAATCTGGGTGAGGCAGCATCTATGTCTGAGTTTGACCCTTCTTCACACTCGAGCATCTCTCCAGCATTTTTGTCTACCGCTCCATAGATGCTGACTCACCTGCATTCACATTCCTGTGCATATGGTGTGAGAGGTGAGACATGGTGGGCTGAAGGGCCTGTTTCCATATATATATATGTTTTACATGTATATCTTAATTTCATTGAACCATATATGATTGAATATGTGGCATTATTTTTATCTTGTTTCCAATGGTAAGGTTGATTGAAGAAATATAGATAGATATGCAAAGCAGCATGAATTATAATCTGATTTCCATACATGAATATACTAAGGTCATTGATGTACTGCACCTGTTGATCAGAGCGTGGCTCTACTCTGGAATGTAATTTAGCCTAACCTTATTCATACCTAATCCAATTTGAGCATAAATGTTACATTCATGTGTAAGTTAAGACTTGCTACAGTATGCACCAGATTGCACAATTTCAAGGTGAAAAATGCAAAAGCCCCCTACCATGAGATGGAGGGACATCACCCTCCCCCCCCCCCCCCCCCCCCATGGTCATTACGCCCCCTCGCAATTTCTCACTTGACTCTCACCCAATGTTGGCAGCCCAGTCTCTGCTACAAAAAAAATGATGCTACCAAAAACTAGCATCTGCAGTTTTGTTTCTACATTTAACTGTTCAATGTTGATCAGTGATAACTGTTATTGATTGATGCACAATGTGGAACAGATGCAGTGATAATGTAGAATATTGGGCAAAAGAGAACTGAGGGGCATTCTTACTGTGAACCCAGTGATTTGGAACAATTGGTCTGCTGTGGATTGGAGTAAGGATGTATAAAATTCCCCGATCTGATCTGTCTCCAATGTTTGGAGACCCTTGGAAAGGGTGTAGTCAAGATTTATGAGGATATTGCCAAGAATTGTTGTTGAGGTTCCATTTACTTCATGAAGGCAGTGGCAAGACTGATTAATGTCTCCTGGATAGCTGTCCCAATTGTGTTTTAATTGGGGCACTTTATGAAGATTGGTTTTCAGTTGATGACTAATTGATTAAGAAGACAGCGAGGAATTTAAAGTGGATCTACATTGTACTTTGTTGAGGAAAGTCATTGTGAACTAGTTGTTAACCACTTGTGTGAAATGGTTAATGTTAACTACCCTAATCACAGCTTGTTTGTTATGAATTCTTATGAAGGGCTTTCAGGTGAAATGAATGTGTGTGATGTGTTGAGTGGTCATTCATAGAAACATAGAAAATAGGTGCAGGAGAAGGTTATTCGGCCCTTCGAGCTTTGGACTGGACATGTGTTAAGATATTTGGAAACGCTTGCTCAAAAGACAAAATGCTGGAGTAACTAAGTGGGTCAAAGTCGGCATCTGTGGAGAACATGGATAGATGACATAGAAACATAGAAAATGGGTGCAGGAGGAGGCCATTCAACCCATCGAGCCAGCACTGCCGTTCATTGTGATCATGACTGATCGTCCCCAATCAATAACCCATGCCTGCCTTCTCCCCACTGGCCCCTAGAGCTCTATCTAACTCGCTCTTAAATCCATCCAGTGATTTGGCCTCCACTGCCCTCTGCAGCAGGGAATTCCACAAATTCGCAACTCTGGGTGAAAAATGTTTCTCACCTCAGTCTTAAATGGCCTCCTCTTTCTTTTAAGACTGTGTGGCCCCTGGTTCTGGACTCTCCCAACATTGGGAACATTTTTCCTGCATCTAGCTTGTCCAGTCCTTTTATATAATTTTATGTTTCTATAAGGTTCCCCCTCATCCTTCTAAACTCCAGTGAATACAAGCCTAGTCTTTTCAATCCTTTCCCTCCCCATATGACAGTCCCGCCATCCCAGGGATCAATCTTGTGAACCTACGCTGCCCTGCCTCAATCACAAGGATGTCCTTCCTCAAATTAGGAGACCAACTGTACACAATACTGCAGATGTGGTCTCACTAGGGCCCTATACAACTGCAGAAGAACCTCTTTACTCCTGCTCTGAAATCCTCTTGTTATGAAGGCCAACATTCCATTCCCTTTCTTCACTGCCTGCTGTACCTGCACGCCAGCTTTCAGTGACCGTGTACAAGGACACCCAGGTCTCTCTGCACCTCCCCCTTACCTAACCTAACCCCATTGAGATAATAATCTGTCCCCTTGTTTTTACAGCCACAAGTGGATAACCTCACATTTATCTATATTGTACTGCATCTGCCCACTCACTCAACCTGTCCAGGTCGCCCTGTATCTTCCTAACATCCTCTTCACAGTTCACACTGCCACCCATCTGCAAACTTGCTAGTGTTGCTCCTAATTCCCTCTTCCCAGTCATTAATATATATGGTAAACAGTAGCGGCCCCAATGGTGATGGGAACCCCCTCTTTCCCTGCACCCCTCCACCCTGGTGATGGGAACCCCCTCTTTCCCTGCACCCCCCCACCCTGGTGATGGGAGCCCCTTCTTTCCCTGCGCCCCCCCCCCCCCACCCTGGTGATGGGAACCCCCTCTTTCCCTGCATCCCCACACTGGTGTGAACACTTCCCTCAACACCTTGGTCACTCTGCTCCTTCCCTCTGTATGCTCACCTCCCAAACCAGTCTTGTATTTCACTCTATCCCCTTCCACCCGTATCCCTCCCTCCCGCTTTACGTTTGACTCTTCTCATCTGTTGCACCTTTTGTCTCCTTGTCACCCCTAGCCAACGTCACAACCCATCACCCTCTCCCCTGTATCCACTAATAACATAACAGGCTTTATCCTGCTCCCACCTCTTTCACACTTTCTCTGCCTGACTCCATCAGTCTGAAAGGGTCCCAACAGGAAACGACAGCATCTGTCCATTCCCTTTGTGGTCGGGCAGATGGTGCCTGATCTGCCAAGTACCTCCAGCACTTTATTTTGGACCAGGTTACATTCCCTGGTTAAAGTAATCCTAGTTGGCTGCTGTTGCAGGGAAAGTAGTTTAATGTTCATGACACTTGAAGTCTCATTACTAATTGTCAATCCTGTCATTCACCCTATTGTAGTTTGGAATTGGTCTAAATCTACATTTGGTTTGAGTGTGTTTGTTGCCAGAATCCATTTCCTCTCCTCTCTGCTCTTTTGTGAAGGTGACCAATTAGTGTTAGTTTCACTTCCACTTTCTCTGCCCTACTCCATCAGTCTGAAGAAGGATCCCAACCTGAAACATCTGTCCATTCCCTTTGCAGGCAGGCAGATGGTGCCTGACCCACTGAGTAGCTCCAGCACTTTGTTTTAGACCAGGTTACATCCCCTGGTTAAAGTCATCCTATTTGCCTCCTGTTGCAGGGAAAGTAGTTTAATGTTGATGACACTTGTTTTTAACTCATTACAATGAAGTAATCTTGCCCCTTCCATTCACCCAACTGTAGTTTTGTTTGGAATTGTTCTAAATCTATATTTGGTTTGGTGTGTTTGTGTCTGATGCCAGAATCCATTTCCTCTCCTCTCTGCTCCTTTCTAAAGTGGTGACCAATTAGTATTAGTTTTCACCCAGGATCGCCAAAGACTGGGTCCTCTGATGCTGGAAGAGTCTGCCAGGGTTAGACTACCTTCCCCATTATGCCAAATGTTGCATAAACTGGGCCAAACTTCACTACTGTTCCTTTACTTGTATGTCTCATTTAATTAAAGTATTTCTTTGTCAGTTAAAGTAGTATCTGGATTGTCATGGTGTGTTTCTCCAGATATTTGAACTGCCTGTATGCTCCTATCTGGTTCTGTTTGTGTGCAGGGTTTCAATGTCCATGGTAAAGGGCACGGTATCAGGGGCAGTGTCGGGGAGAACACTTCATGTGACACGGTAAGTTTCACATTTAGAGACACAGCGCGGAAACAGGCCCTTTGGCCCATCGAGTCCGCATCGACCAGCAATCCCTGCACATTAACGCTATCCTACACACTAGGGACAATGTTACAATTATACCAAGTCAATTAACCTACAAACCTGCACATCTTTGGATAGTGGGAGGGAAGTGAAGATCTCTGAGAAAACCCACTTGGTCACTGGGAGAACGTGCAAACTCTGTACAGAACCCTTGTCTCTGGCGTTGTAGGTCAACAACTCTGCCACTGTGCTGCACTTCAACAAAGCTGGCATGTTGCTGTGCCAGTGAATTACAGTAGTCAATGTATTCTGCTACCCTGTAGGGTTCACTACAATCCTTTCAATGGCTGATCCTGTTTCTCATGACTTTTAATTTCAATTGGAATCTCTTCCTCTCTCGGTGTCCAGTGTGAAGGAGGATGTCGACAGACTAATGTTGACAGACAGGTAGGGGCTACCGGGGGTGGGGGGGGGGGCTCAAATAGAGAAAGCCAGTAGACGGGGTCTGAGGCAGGAGGCAGAGAAGGGAAGCACTTAGCCCCAACATGTAGGGGGGAAAGAAGTAAAAAATAAACAGAATAAGGGGTGGTGGGTTTCCAGGGCAAAAATCAAAAGGGACCACTTGTCAACATAATTGTATAAGGAAAACAAGCCTGAAGGCTTTGTGTCTCAATGCAAGGAGCATTCGTAATAAGAGTTGAATGTGCAGATAGTTATTAATGACTATGCTATAGTTGGGATCAAGGAGACATGGCTCCAGGGTGACCAAGGCTGTGAACTGAACATCCATGGACATTCAATATTCAGGACGGATAGACAGAAAGGGAGGTGGGGTAGTGTTGCTGGTGAGAGAGGAGATTAATGCAATAGGAAAGAAGAACATTAGCTTGGAGGATGTGGAATCGATATGGGTAGAACTCTAAGGGGCAGAAAACGCTAGTCGGAGTTGTGTACAGGCCACCTAAACCGTAGTAGTGGGGATGGCATCAAACAGGAAATTAGAAATGCGTGCATCAAGGCTAAAACAGTTATAATGGGTGACTTCAATCTACATATAGATTGGGTGAATCAAATGGTCAGGGGTGCTGAGGAAGAGGATTTCTTGGAATGAATGCGGATAGTTTTCTAAACCAACATGTAGAGGAACCAACGAGAGAGCAGGCTATTATAGACTGGGTATTGAGGAAGGGTTAGTTATCAGTCTTGATGTACGTGGCCCCTTGACCAAGGGTGACCATAATATGGTTGAGTTCTTTATTAGGATGGAGAGATAATTAAGACATAATTAAGTCGGAAACAAAGGTTTTGAACTTAAAGAAAGGTAACTTTGAAGGTATGAGAAGTGAATTGGCCAAGATAGACTGGCAAGTGATTCTTAAAGGGTTGACGGTGGATATGCAATGGAAGGTATTTAAAGACTGCATGGATGAACTGCAACAATTGTTCATCCCAGTTTGGCAAAATAATAAATCGGGGCAGGTAGTGCATCCGTGGATAACAAGGGAAATCGGGGATAGTATAAAAACAAAAGATTAAGCAGACAAATTAGCCAGAAAAAGCAGCATACCAGAGGACTGGGAGAATTTCAGAGTTCAGCAGAGGAGGACAAAGGGCTTAATTAGGAAAGGGAAAATAGATTATGAAAGAACTTGCAGGGAACATAAAAACTGACTGCAAAAGTTTTTATAGCTATGTAAAGAGATTAGTTAAAACAAATGGAGGTCCCTTGCAGTCAAATGTGTGAATTGATCATTGGGAACAAGGACATGGCAGACCAATTGAATAACTACTTTGGTTCTGTCTTCACTAAGGAAGACTTAAATAATCTGACATAAATAGCATTTAACCAGCATTCAAATAAGGTGGAAGAACTGTGTGAAATTCATGTTAGCCAAGAAGTGGTGTTGGGTAAATTGAATGGATTAAAGGCCGATAAATCCCCAGGGCAGGATAGGCTGCATCCCAGATTACTCAAGGAAGTAGCCACAGAAATAGTGGATGCATTAGTAATAATTTTTCAAAACTCCTTAGATTCTGGAGTAGTTCCTGAGGATTGGAGGGTAGCTAATATAACACCACTTTTTAAAGTAGTGAGAGAGAAAACGGGGACTTGCAGACCAGTTAGTTTAACATCGGTAGTACATTTGGAAAGTGGTGAAATCATTAGACAAAGTCAGCATGGATTTACGAAAGGTAAGTGGTAGCGGTCTGGAATGAGCTTCCAGTGGAAGTGGTGGCGGCAGGTTCGTTGGTATCATTTAAAAATAAATTGGATAGGCATATGGATGAGGAGGGTATGGAGGGTTATGGTATGAGTGCAGGCAGGTGGGACTAAGGGAAAAAAGTTGTTCGGCACGGACTTGAAGGGCCGAGATGGCCTGTTTCCGTGCTGTAATTGTTATATGGTTAAATCATGTCTGACGAATCTTATAGAATTTTTCAAGGATGTAACTAGCAGAGTTGATAAGGGAGAACCAGTGGATGTGTTATATCTAGACTTTCAGAAGGCATTTGACAAGGTCCCACATAAGAGATTAGTATACGAACTTAAAGCACATGGTATTGGGGGTTGAGTATTGATGTGGATAGAGAACTGGCTGGCAAGACAGGAAGCAAAGGGTAGGAGTAAACGGGTCCTTTTCAGAATGGCAGGCAGTGACTAGTGGGGTACCGCAAGGCTCAGTGCTGGGACCCCAGCTATTTACAATATATATTAATGATTTGGACGAGGGAATTGAATGCAACATCTCCCAAGTTTGTGGATGACTCTAAGCTGGGGGGTAGTTTTAGGTGTGAGGAGGATGCTAGGAGGCTGCAAGGTGACTTGGATAGGTTGGGAGAGTGGACAAATGCATGGCAGATGCAGTATAATGTGGATAAATGTGAGGTTATTCACTTCAGTGGCAAAAACAGGAGGGTAGATTATTATCTTAATGGTGGCAAATTAGGAAAAGGGGAGATGCAACGTGACCTGGGTGTCATGGTACACCAATCATTGAAAGTAGGCATGCAGGTGCAGCAGGCAGTGAAGAAAGCAAACGGTATGTTAGCATTCATAGCAAAAGGATTTTTAGTATAGGAGCAGGGAGGTTCTACTGCAGTTGTACAGGGTTTTGGTGAGACCACACTTGGAGTATTGTGTACAGTTTTGGTCTCCAAATCTGAGAAAAGACATTAGAAACATAGAAACATAGAAATTAGGTGCAGGAGTAGGCCAATGGGCCCTTCGAGCCTGCACCACCATTCAATATCGATGACTGCTTTGGTGTCACCTCCTGCACCCACACACAACTGACTGACTTCATCCATTTCACCACGAACTTCCATCTGGCACTCAAATACACTTGGACCATTTCTGACATTTCCCTACCATTCCTTGACCTCACCATCTCTATTGCAGGTGATACACTCCTGACCGACATCCACTACAAACCAACTGACTCCCACAGTTACCTGGACTACTCTTCCTCCCACCCTGCTTCCTGTAAGGACTACATCCCCTATTCCCAATTCCTCCGTCTACGCCACATCTGCTCCCAGGATGAGGTGTTCCACACCAGGTCATCACAAATGTCCTCATTCTTCAGAGAATGGGGATTCCCCTCCCCCACTATAGATGAGGCTCGCACCAGGGTCTCCTCCATACCCCGCAACACTGCCCTCTCTCCCCATTCCCCCACTCGCAACAAGGGCAGAGTCCCCTTGGTCCTCGCCTTTCACCCCACCAGCCGGCACGTACAACACATAGTCCTCTGCCAGTTTCGCCACCTCCAACGTGACCCCCACCACTCACCACATCTTCCCCCCCCTGTCTGCCTTCCGCAAAGACCGCTCCCTCCGCAACTCCCTTGTCAATTCCTCCCTTCCCTCCCGCTCCACTCTTTCCCCGGGCACTTTCCCTTGCAACCGCAAGAGATGCTACACTTGTCCCTTCACCTCCCTCCACTCCTTTCAGGGACCCAAGCAGTCCTTCCAGGTCCGACAGAGGTTCACCTGCACCTCCTCCAACCTCATCTACTGCATCCGTTGCTCCAAATGCCAGCTGATCTATATCGTTGAGACCAAGCAGAGGCTTGGCGATCGTTTCGCCGAACACCTCTGCTCGGTCCGCAATAACCAACCCAACCTCCCGGTGGCTCAGCACCTCAACTCCCCCTCCCATTCCGTATCCGACCTCTCGGTCCTGGGACTCCTTCATGGCCAGAGTGAGCAACACTGCAAGTTGGAGAAACAGCACCTCATATTCCGCTTGGGGAGTCTGCATCCTCTGGGCTTAAACATTGAATTTTCTCAATTCTGTTAACCCTTGCTGCCTCCTCCCCTTCCCACCTCAGCCCTCAGCCCTGGCATTCCCTCTCTCTCTATCTCTCCCCCACCCAAGTCGCACTAGCTTCTCATTTTCACACTACTAACAGCTTACAATGGCCTGTTTCCCTTATCATCAATACTTTTTTGCATATCTTTCTTTCATTGTTCTTTATCTCTCTACATCACCGTCTATATCTCTCATTTCCCTGCTCCCTAGCCAGTCTGAAGAAGGGTTTAGGCCCAAAACGTCACCTATCTCCTTTGCTCATTAGATGCTGCTGCACATGTTGAGTTTCTCCAGCCTTTTGTGTACCAACCATTCAATATGATCATGGCTGATCATCCAACTCAGTATCCCATACCTGCCTTCTCTCCTTACCCTCTGATCCCCTTAGTTAGAAACATACAAACATTCTTGCCATAGAGGGGGTACAATAAAGGTTCACCAGACTGATTCCTGGGATGTCAGGACTTTCATATGAGGAAAGAATGGATAGACTTGGCTTGCTGCATTTAGAAGACTGAGGGGGGATCTTATAGAAACTTACAAAATTCTTAAGGGGTTGGACAGGCTAGATGCTGGAAGATTGTTCCCGATGTTGGAGGTCCAAAACAAGGGGTCACAGTCTAAGGATAAGGGGGAATTCCTTTAGGACCAAGATGAGGAGAGTGGTGGGTAGCTGGAATTATCTGCCACAGAAGGTAGTTGAGGCCAGTTCATTGGTTATATTTAAGAGGGAGTTTGATGTGGCCCTTGTGGTTAAAGGGATCAGGGGGTATGGAGAGGAGGCAGGTACAGGATACTGAGTTGGATGATCAGCCATGATCATATTGAATGGTGGTGCAGGCTTGAAGGGCCGAATGGCCTCTACTCCTGCACCTATTGTCTATGTTTCTATGACTTCAAATCACTAACGTGACATTGGTTTGTTTTATATATAACTTGGTCTGTGTAAATATGGTTATGGAGTTGGTACAAAGGTAAGGCCCCCGTTTAGACCCTTCTCTTGGGCTTCAGTGTGGATGAAGGTTTGGGAAAGATTAACAACTGTTTTCTCTAAGTGGGCTCGGCCTCTCTCTGCTTTGCCCTAGCCCTAATTTAAAGACGACATTGCCCCTCCCCCTCGTTAGGGTTTATTCACTAAAGTTGTGGTCTGGGCCTACTTGAAGGTGTTAACTGGGACCACTGGTATGTACTTGTGTCTGTATTTAGTAGTGAGTTTCTGCCTGTACCTGGGGCTGTTGGTCAGGGTGGGGACGGTGAGGGGGATGTATGGGGGGTGAGATATTGGTTCCACATGCCAATGTGGTGGATTCCCCTCCGCCAGCATGATGCCAATGATTACCATCTCCTGTCAGCACTTGACTGGATGGCGCTGCATTCTGTCTCTGGGCTTTGTGTGGTGTGTACTTGTGCTTGAGGAAACGGTGACCTGAAGACTCGTCCAATCTGAGGTCTTGGCTGGGGAACGGCCACTTTGGTCTGGCCCAATGGATCATTACCCTTGTCCAAATCCACGCCTTCATTAGGCTCCCCACTTCCTCATTGTCTTGGCCTTCATCCTAACAGGATTTATTCTGGCTTTTGGCCATGTCATGAAACAAATAAACAGTGCTGGCAGAATTCGGTGGGTTAGGCAACATCTGTAGAGGAAATGGACAGATGACATCAGCTTGGAAGCCTTCAGACTGGAGTAGTGGGAGAAGGTTGGGAAATGGAAATGGGGCAAAGCTTGACAAGTGATTGGTGGATACAGGTGAGGGGATGATGGGCAGATGGTGGAGAAAAGGACAAAGGCTAGAGGTGAAAAGGTGACAACATTCCAGAGGTGTGAAATGTAAAGCTGGAGCGAGGTATGTGGGTGCAATGGGACGGGTGCAATGGGACGTGTATATGGGTGTAATGGGCCCAGTGGGGATAAAAGGGAATGTGACTTGGAGATGGGGATGAGCTTACTGATGATGGGATGATGTTTTTGCTGGAAGATTGTTCCCGATGTTGGGGGAGTCCAGAACAAGGGGTCACAGTCTAAGGATAAGGGGGAATTCCTTTAGGACCGAAATGAGGAAAACATTCTTTACACAGAGAGTGGTGAGTCTCTGGAATTCTCTGCCACAGAAGGTAGTTGAGGCCAGTTCATTGGCTATATTTAAGAGGGCGTTAGATGTGGCACTTGTGGCTAAAGGGATCAGGGGGTATGGAGAGAAGGCAGGTACGGGATACTGAGTTGGATGATCAGCCATGATCACATTGAATGGCGGTGCAGGCTCGAAGGGCCGAATGGCCTACTCCTGCACCTATTTTCTATGTTTCTACCCCCTCTTTCCCTACACTCCCCACCCTGGTGTGCACCTCACTCAACACTCCGGTCACCCTACTCCTTTCCCCTCTAATGTACGCTCATCCCAGTCTCACATTCCCATCTTCCCCAGATCCCTCCCTCTGGCTTTGTCACTATTCTCCTATCTGCTAATCAGCCCCCAACTGTATCCAACATCACTCACCAGGATTTGTCCTGCTCTCATCTCTTTCCAGCTTTCTCCCAACTCCATCAGACTGAAGAAAGATCCTCCTCTGGAACATCTGTCCATTCCTTTGCAGATGGCACCTGACCCACTGAGTTCCTCCAGCACTGTTCCTGATGTAGTTATTCCTTGGTTAAAGTTATCCTAGGGAAAGTGAGTTTAATAGTCATGGCTCTTGGGTGTTATTGCAATTTACCAATCCAGCCCCTTCCATTCACCCTACTGTAGTTATTTAGAGTTGGTCTAAATCTATATTTGGTTTGGCAAGTGTCTGTGTTGCTGCAATCTGTTTGCTTTCTTCTTTTATCTTCTGAATAATTTGTGCTTGTTTCCACCAAGGGTCTCCAATGACTGGACCTGTTCTGCTGGAAGTGTCTGCTGGGGTTAAACTGTCTCTTCCCGTTCTGCCAAATGTTGGCGTAAGATGGAATAAACTTCTTCCCCATTGCTGTTCTCCTGATACACAAGCCTCATTTAATTCAATGTTTT
Organism: Raja brachyura; assembly: GCA_963514005.1. Next base: position 41,250 of record OY740801.1, on the reverse strand, counting down.
TGTCGGCTACAGTAGAGTCTGGTCTGTTGCGGTCGGGTTTCCTCTGATATTGTGAACTGCTGCATGCCCTGTAATGTTCCTGCAACTTTATCCAGTCTATCTGGATGTGATCTTCATGGAGATGGTGTGAAGGTAAGGCCCCTATTTCAACCCCTCTTTTGGTTTCAGTGGGGATATGTTTTTGAAAGATGGGGTTTCCTCATTATTTTTGGTCAATGGTTTTATAATTCGGGATGCTGGATCTTTAGCGATAAAAGCAGAGCTGGAGGAACTCGATGGGTCAGGCAGCATCTGTAAGCTGGCTCGGAGATTTGTAGGTTAATTGGTTTTAGTAAACTGTCCCTAGTGTGTAGGTTAGTGCTAGTGTACGGGATGATTGCTGGATTGTACAGACTCGGTGGGCCAGACGGCCAGTTTCCACACTATCTCTAATTATTTTTGTATTCACGGTTCTTTCAACTGGGGGCGCTGGAATCTTGAGCATAAACAACAGTGCTGGAGGAACTTGGTGGGTCAGGCAGCATCTGAAGAAATGGACAAATGACTAATCGGGTCATGAGCCTTCAGACTGAAATACGGGGAGAGCTGGAAGTGAGGTCGGGGTTGGGCACTGCCTGACAGGTGATGGGTGGATACAGGTGAGGGGGAGATGGGTGGAGTAAGTGACAAAGGCTGAAGGTGAAAGTGATAAAATGTGTTGGATAAGGACAAGAACTGAAATGTAAAACCAGAGGGAGGTGGGGTGGGAAGGTAAAAGTGAAATATGGGACAGGGAGATGAGTGTACTTCCCTTCACCCCCCCCCCCCCCCCCAAACACCCTGGTGTGCTAATTGACTGACTGACTGACTAATTAATTAACTCACCAACTAACACTGGTCCTTTCCCTTCCACTGTACGCTCATCTCTCAAACAGTCCCATATTTCCTTCTCTCCCTTCCACCAATATCTCTCCTAGTTTTATATTTCAGTTCTCACCTTATTTTACATTTTGTCCCTTTCACCTTGGGCCTTTGGCACTCACTGCATCCATATGCTAATCACATCTCACATGTACCACCTATTTCCTTGCTGGCTTTGCCCTACGTGCCTCTGCCTCTTTTCACTCTTTCATCAGTCTGAGGAAGGTTGCTGACCTGAGATGTCACCTGTCCATTGCACTTGCAGTCAGGCAGATTGTGCCTGAACTGCTGAATGCCTCCAGCACTTTGACTTTAGATAGAGCCATGTTCCCAGGTTAATGTAATTGTAGTTAGCTCCTGTTACAGGGAAAATAGAGTTTAATATTTGTGGTGTGTTCATTTGACTGATTTGTACTTGTCCGCTCTATCGGGATATGGTCTTTCTGGAGAATACTTTAAGGTAAGGCCTCTGTTTCAAAACCTCTCTTGGGTTTCAGTGTTGGGGAACGATTGGGCAGCACAGTGGTAGAGTAGCTGCCTCACAGCGCCAGAGACCTGGGTTCAATCCTAACACCATGTTGTCTGTATAGTTTGTATGTTTTCCCTGTGACCATGTTGGTTTTCTCCAGATGTTGTGGCTTCCGACACACCAAAGACATTTAGATTTGCAGGTTAATTGGTTTTAGTAAAGTGTGTAGGATAGTGCTCGAGTATGGGGTGATTGCTGGATTGTGCTGACTTAGTGGACCCGAGGGCCTGGTTCCACACTTTAGTTGGTCTTAGTGTATTTATTTTAGTACAATGTGAAGAAGGGTCCTGCTGTGAAACGTCACCTATCCATGTTCTCCACAGATGCTGCCTGACCCGCTGAGTTACTCCAGCACTCTGTGAAACGTCACCTCTCCATGTTCTCCACAGATGCTGCCTGACCTGCTGAGTTACTCCAGCGCTGTCAATTTTTTTTTTGTAAACTAGCATCTGCAGTTCCTTGATATTCATCCTATATCTTTCCTGGTTTCGGGTCTTTTACAAACTTTGGCATCTGGGCAATGGGTGAATTATGGGGAAAGGAAACTGGTCACAAAGCAATAAATCCCCATTTTACAAAAAATAGAGCAATTATATGTAATTTGTAGACGGCACTCCCAATGTGCAGTGAATAACAGGTTGCCCCAATTTGTGGGAAACACTCCCACCATGTGGTGATCCGCTGCACTGCAGGTCCATCTCACATGTGGACAAAGTACTAGTTTCAGGGAGAGACCGATGTTGGGAAGCTCCAAAGAAAACTGACGGTTCGACTAGCCCTGACCCGGGGTCGATGGCACGGTGCAGGGGAGCTGAGATTCAACAAAGGGTGAGGTTGGAAGGTAAAAGGGGAATATGGAAAAGGAGTTGAGAGATGAGCGTACTTCCCTTCACCCCCCCCACGCACCCTGGTGTGTTAACTAACTTATTAACTTAGTAATATTAACTAAGTAATATCAACTAAGTAATACTAACTAATACGTAACTCATCAACTAAGTAATAACAACTAAGGAAGACTAACTTTGGTCCTTTCCCTTCCTCTGTACGCTCATCTCTCAAACAGCACTTTGTCTTTGGACAGAGCCATGTTCCCTTGTAGTTGGCTCCTGTTACAGGGAAAGTAGAGTTAATATTTTTGACTGATGCTCGGGGGGGGGGGGTTGGGTTTTTCCAGGTATTTTTAACCATCTGGACACCACTGAATGTTTGTTATGACTAACGTTTAAATGTCCACGTGAAGAGTAAGGAATCGGGCAACAAGGTTGGGAGAACACTTGTGAAATATAATGGGTATTTGATGTAACTGGGGTGTTGCTGTGCTTGTAAATTGTGTCGGTGCTGGAGCAACTCGATGGGAGCAGCAACATCGCTGGAGAACATGGATTGGTAATTCTGGGTGTGGACCCTTCAGACCTTAAACTCTTAAGGTAGTCTAAATATATTCGACTACATTAATATTGATCCAACCTGTAGGAGTCCTGACTGCAGAGACACAATGGTCCTGGTTGGAGATGCATCTCCAGGCATTGTCCACGTGTCCCAAGTGTTTTTACCTTGAGGACTAGAATCTTCTCGCCAAGGATTGTCCGACCCACTGAGTTACTCCTGCACTTTGTCTAATTGTAGAGAAGGAAGTTGGAACATTTCAAACATTAAAATGTTATGTTAATTTGATTTATCAGCATCAAGTCTTCCTGGATTTGGTCTTTATTGATGTTATAGAAAGATACGGTATGTATTTCTAACCCTCTTTAGTTTCATGGGATAAATGTGTTAAATGCATTGATTTTTGCAAATTTGTTTTTTCAACATGGAGGAGCTCGCAGTCTTTGGTAGAGACAGATGTCGGGAAGCTCCAACGAAAGCAAAAGGTTCGACTAGACCCCGTGTGAGCTGGGATTCACCCCCGATGCAGGACCCCGACCGCCAGCTACGGGAGTCGAGATCGTCCTGTCAACGGGAGGCCCTAAAGGGAACTTTGTGTTGTGTTGCTTTTTATTCGTATGAGTGTGTGGTAAATGAAATTCCTCGTGTTGCAAAGCATACTTTTTTTGCAACACGAGCCACCCTATGCTTGAATCGTGAGTGAATACAGTGCTGGAGGAACTTGGTGGGTTTGACAACCTCTGAAGAAATGGACAGAAGACTAATCGGGTCGGGAGCTCTCAGTCTGAAATACGGGGGAGAGCTGGAAATGAGGTGGGGGTTGGGCATTGCCTGACAGGTGATGGGTGGATGACGGGTGAGTGGGTGATGGGCAAATGGATGGAGTAAGTGCCAAAGGCTGAGGGTGGAAGTGATAAAACATGTTGGATAAGGACAGGAACTGAATGTAAAACCAGCGTGAGGTGGGGTTGGAAGGTAAAAGGGAAATATGGGACAAGGAGTTGAGAGATGAGAGTACTTCCCTTCGTTAACTAAGTAAAAACGAAATAATAATAATAATAAAATAAAAACAACTAATAACTAAATAATAAAAAATAAATAACTAGGTTAGGGTTACCCCGTATTTCAGACTGAGAGCTCCCGACCCGTTTAGTCATCTGTCCATTTCTTCAGAGGTTGTCAAACCCACCAAGGTTACCTAACCCTAATAGCTAAATAACAACTTAATAATAATTAAATCATATTAACAAAATAATAATAACTGATTAATAACTGATTAATAACTAAATATTAATAACTAAATAATAACAACTAACTATTATTAACTAAATAACAACTAAATAATAACTGCTACTAACTAGTCCTTTCTTGTATGCTTGTCTCTCAAACAGTCCCATATTTACTCTTTCCCTTCCACCCATATCTCCCCTAGATTCATATTTCAGTTCTCTCCTTATTTGGCATTTTGTTCCTTTCACCTTGAGCCTTTGGCACTCACTGCATCCATATGCCAATCACGCCTCACATGTACCACCTATTTACTTGCTGGCTTTGTCCTGCGTGCCTCTGCCTCTTTTCACTCTTCCATCAGTCTGAGGAAGGTTGCTGACCTGAGATGTCATCTGTCCATTTCACTTGCAGTTGGGCAGATTGTGCCTGAACTGCTGAATATCTCCAGCACTTTGTCTTTGGACAGAGCCATGTTCCCTTGTTGTAGTTGGCTCCTGTTACAGGGAAAGTAGAGTTTAATATTTTTGACTGAAGCTCCGGGGTGGTTGGGTTTTTCCAGGTATTTTTAACCATCTGGACACCACTGAATGTTTGTTTATATCTAACGTTTAAATGTCCACGTGAAGAGTAAGGCATCGGGCAACAAGGTTGGGCGAACACTTGTGAAATATAATGGGTATTTGATGTAACTGGGGTGTTGCTGTGCTTGTAAATTGTGTCAGTGCTGGAGCAACTCGATGGGTGCAGCAACATCGCTGGAGAACATGGATTGGTAATTCTGGGTTGGGACTCGGACCTTAAACTCTTGAGGTAGTCTAAATATATTTGACTACATTAATATTGGTCCAACCTGTAGGAGTCCTGACTGCAGAGACACAATGGTCCTGGTTGGAGATGCATCTCCAGGCATTGTCCACGTGTCCCAAGTGTTTTTAACTTGAGGACTAGAATCTTCTCACCCTTATGGACGTTATAGAAAGATATGTATTTCTAACCCTAACCCTTAATGGGATAAATGTGTTAAATTATTGATTGATTTTCCAAATTTGTTTCTTCAACATGAAGGAGCTCGCAGTCTCTGGTAGAGACCGATGTCGGGAAGCTGCAAAGAACGCAAAAGGTTCGACTAGACTCCGCGTGAGCTGGGATTCACCCCCCGATGCAGGACCCCCGACCGCCGGCTACGGGAGTCTAGATCGTACCGTCAACGGGAGGCCAAAAAGGGAAGAGTTTGAACTTTATTGTGTTGCTTTTTATTGGTATGAGTGTATGGTAAATGAAATTCCTCCGTGTTGCAAAGCATACTTTTTTTTTTGCAACATGAGCTGCCCCAGGCTTGAATCGTGAGTGAATACACAGTGCTGGAGGAACTTGGTGGGTTTGACAATCTCTGAAGAAATGGACAGATGACTAATCGGGTCGGGAGCTCTCGGTCTGAAATACGGGGGAGAGCTGGAAATGAGGTGGGTGTTGGGCACTGCTTGACAGGTGATGGGTGGATTACAGGTGAGTGAGTGATGGGCAAATGGATGGAGTAAGTGCCAAAGGCTGAAGGTGGAAGTGATAAAAACATGCTGGATAAGGACAGGAAGTGAAATGTAAAACCAGGGTGAGGTGGGTTTGGAAGGTAAAAGGGAAATATGGACAAGTATTTGAGGGATGAGTGTACTTCCCTTCATTAACTAAGTATAAACTAAATAATAATTAAATAAAAGCAACTAAATAATAACTAAATAATAATAAAAAATAAATAATAACTAGGTTAGGGTTACCTAAGCCTAATAACTAAATAACAACTTAATAATTAAATAGTAATTAAATAATAAAATAATAATTAAATAATAACAACTAAAATATTAATAACTAAATAATAACGGCTACTAACTAGTCCTTTCTTGTACGCTCGTATCTCAAACAGTCCCATATTCCCTCTTTCCCCTCCACCCATATCTCCCCTAGTTTCATATTTCAGTTCTGCCCTTATTTGGCATTTTGTTCCTTTCACCTTGAGCCTTTGGTACTCACTGCATCCATGTGCTAATCACGCCTCACATGTACCACCTATTTACTTGCTGGCTTTGTCCTGGGTGCCTCTGCCTCTTTTCACTCTTTCATCAGTCTGAGGAAGGTTCCTGACCTGAGATGTCATCTGTCCATTCCACTTGCAGTCAGGCAGATTGTGCCCGAACTGCTGAATTCCTCCAGCACTTTGTCTTTGGACAGAGCCACGTTCCCTTGTAGTTGGCTCCTGTTACAGGGAAAGTGGAGTTTAATATTTTTGACTGAAGCTCTGGGGGGGGGGTTGGGTTTTTCCAGGTATTTTTAACCATCTGGACACCACTGAATGTTTATTTATATCTAACATTTAAATGTCTACGTGGAGAGTAAGGCATCGGGCAACAAGGTTGGGAGAACACTTGTGAAATATAATGGGTATTTGATGTAACTGGGGTGTTGCTGTGCGTGTAAATTGTGTCAGTGCTGGAGCAACTCGATGGGTGCAGCAACATCGCTGGAGAACATGGATTGGTAATTCTGGGTTGGGACTCTTCAGACCTTAAACTCTTAAGGTAGTCTAAATATATTCGACTACATTAATATTGGTCCAACCAGTAGGAGTCCTGACTGCAGAGAGACAATGTTCCTGGTTGTAGATGCATCTCCAGGCATTGTCCACGTGTCCAAGTGTTTTTACCTTGAGGACTAGAATCTTCTCACCCAGGATTGTCCAACCCACTGAGTTACTCCTGCACTTTGTCTAATTGTAGAGAAGGAAGTTGGAACATTTCAAACATTAAAATGTTATGTTAATTTGATTTATCAGCATCAAGTCTTCCTGGATTTGGCCTTTATGGATGTTATAGAAAGATAAGATATGTATTTGTAACCCTCTTCAGTTTAATGGGATAAATGTGTTAAATTATTGATTGATTTTCCAAATTTGTTTCTTCAACATGGAGGAGCTCGCAGTCTCTGGTTGAGAACATGTCGAAGCTCCAAAGAACGCAAAAGGTTCGGCTAGACCCAGAGTGAGCTGGGATTCAACCCCCTGATGCAGGACCCACGACACAGACGGCCCGACCGCTGACTACGGGAGTCGAGATCGTCCCGCCAACGGGAGGCCAAAGCCGGGAAGAACTTGAACGTTGTGTTGCTTTTTATTGGTATGAGTGTGTGGTAAATGAAATTCCTCGTGTTGCAAAGCATACTTTTTTTGCAACACGAGCCACCCCATGCTTGAATCGTGAGTGAATACACAGTGCTGGAGGAACTTGATGAGCGTACTTCCCTTCATTAACTAAGTAAAAACTAAATAATAATAATTAAATAAACAACTAATAATAATAACAACTAAATAATAAAAAGTAAATAGCTAGGTTAGGGTTACCTAACCCTAATAACTAAATAACAACTTAATAATAATTAAATAATATTGACTAAATAATAACTGAATAATAACTAAATATTAACTAAATAATAACAACTAAATATTAATAAGTAAATAACTAAATAATAACTACCAACTAGTCCTTTCTTGTACGCTCGTCTCTCAAACAGTCCCATATTTCCTCTTTCCATTTCACCCCTAGTTTCATATTTCAGTTCTCTCCTTATTTGGCATTTTGTCCCTTTCACCTTGAGCCTTTGGCACTCACTGCATCCATATGCTAATCACGCCTCGCATGTACCACCTATTTACTTGCTGGCTTTGTCCTGCGTGCCTCTTTTCACTCTCTTTTATCAGTCTGAGGAAGGTTGCTGACCCGAGATGTCATCTGTCCATTTCACTTGCAGTCGGGCAGATTGTGCCTGAACTGCTGAATATCTCCAGCACTTTGTCTTTGGACAGAGCCATATTCCCTGGTTGTAGTTGGCTCCTGTTACAGGGAAAGTAGAGTTTAATAATTTTGACTGAAGCTCCGGGGGGGGGGGGGGGGGGGGGGGGGAGTGGGTGTTGGGTTTTTCCAGGTATTTTTTAACCATCTGGACACCACTGAATGTTTGTTTATACCTAACGTTTAAATGTCCACGTGAGGAGTAAGGCATCGGGCAACAAGGTTGGGAGAACACTTGTGAAATATAATGGGTATTTGATGTAACTGGGGTGTTGCTGTGCTTGTAAATTGTGTCGGTGCTTAAGCAACTCGATGGGTGCAGCAACATCACTGGAGAACATAGAAACATAGAAAATAGGTGCAGGAGTAGGCCATTCGGCCCTTCGAGCCTGCACCGCCATTCAATGTGATCATGGCTGATCATCCAACTCAGTATCCCGTACCTGCCTTCTCTCCATACCCCCTGATCCCTTTAGCCACAAGTGCCACATCTAACGTCCTCTTAAATATAGCCAATGAACTGGCCTCAACTACCTTCTGTGGCAGAGAATTCCAGAGACTCACCACTCTCATGGTGAGTAATTGGTAATTGGTAATTCTGGTAATTCCATGTAATTGGTAACATGGATTGGTAATTCTGCGTTGGGACTCAGACCTTAAACTCTTAAGGTAGTCTAAATATATTCGACTACATTAATATTGGTCCAACCTGTAGGAGTCCTGACTGCAGAGACACAATGGTCCTGGTTGGAGATGCATCTCCAGGCATTGTCCACGTGTCCCAAGTGTTTTTAACTTGAGGACTAGAATCTTCTAACCCTTATGGATGTTATAGAAAGATAAGGTATGTATTTCTAACCCTAACCCTTAATGGGATAAATGTGTTAAATTATTGATTGTTTTCCAATTTTCTTTTTTTAACATGGAGGATCTCGCAGTCTCTGGTAGAGACCGATGTTGGGAAGTTCCAAAGAACGCAAAAGGTTCGACTAGACTCCGCGTGAGCTGGGATTCACCCCCCAATGCAAGACTCCCGACCGCTGGCTATGGGAGTCGAGATCGTACCGTCAACGGGAGGCCAAAAAGGGAAGAGTTTGAACTTTGTGTTGTGGTGCTTTTTATTGGTATGAGTGTATGGTAAATGAAATTCCTCATTTTGCAAAGCATACTTTTTTTGCAACACGAGCCGCCCCAGGCTTGAATCGTGAGTGAATACACAGTGCTGGAGGAACTTGGTGGGTTTGACAACCTCTGAAGAAATGGACAGATGACTAATCGGGTCGGGAGCTCTCTGTCTGAAATACGGGGAGAGCTGGAAATGAGGTGGGGGTTGGGCACTGCCTGACAGGTGATGGGTGGATTACAGATGAGTGGGTGATGGGCAAATGGATGGAGTAAGTGCCAAAGGCTGAAGGTGGAAGTGATAAAACGTGTTGGATAAGGACAAGAACTAGAAATGTAAAACCAGGGTGAGGTGGAGTTGGAAGGTAAAAGGGAAATATGGACAAGTAGTTTAGAGATGAGCGTACTTCCCTTCATTAACTAAGTAAAAACTAAATAATAATAATTAAATAAACAACTAATAATAACTAAATAATAAAAAATAAATAACTAGGTTAGGGTTACCTAACCCTAATAACTAAATAACAACTTAATAATAATTAAATAATATTGACTTAATAATAATTAAATAATAACTAAATATTAATAACTAAATAATAACAACTAAATATTAATAAGTAAATAATAACAACTACCAACTAGTCCTTGTACGCTCATCTCTCAAACAGTCCCATATTTCCTCTTTCCCCCCCACCCATATCTCCCCTAGTTTCATATTTCAGTTCTCTCCTTATTTGGCATTTTGTCCCTTTCACCTTGAGCCTTTGGTACTCACTGCATCCATGTGCTAATCACGCCTCACATGTACCTCCTATTTACTTGCTGGCTTTGTCCTGTGTGCCTCTGCCTCTTTTCACTCTCTTTCATCAGGCTGAGGAAGGTTGCTGACCTGAGATGTCATCTGTCCATTTCACTTGCAGTTGGGCAGATTGGGCCTGAACTGCTGAATATCTCCAGCACTTTGTCTTTGGACAGAGCCATGTTCTCTTGTTGTAGTTGGCTCCTGTTACAGGGAAAGTAGAGTTTAATATTTTTGACTGAAACTCTGGGGGTTGGGATATCCAGGTATTTGTAACCATCTGGACACCACTGAATGTTTGTTTATATCTAACGTTTAAATGTCCACGTGAAGAGTAAGGCATCGGGCAACAAGGTTGGGCGAACACTTGTGAAATATAATGGGTATTTGATGTAACTGGGGTGTTGCTGTGCTTGTAAATTGTGTCAGTGCTGGAGCAACTCGATGGGTGCAGCAACATCGCTGGAGAACATGGATTGGTAATTCTGGGTTGGGACTCGGACCTTAAACTCTTGAGGTAGTCTAAATATATTTGACTACATTAATATTGGTCCAACCTGTAGGAGTCCTGACTGCAGAGACACAATGGTCCTGGTTGGAGATGCATCTCCAGGCATTGTCCACGTGTCCCAAGTGTTTTTAACTTGAGGACTAGAATCTTCTCACCCTTATGGATGTTATAGAAAGATAAGGTATGTATTTCTAACCCTAACCCTTAATGGGATAAATGTGTTAAATTATTGATTGATTTTCCAATTTTCTTTTTTCAACATGGAGGATCTCGCAGTCTCTGGTAGAGACCGATGTTGGGAAGTTCCAAAGAACGCAAAAGGTTCGACTAGACTCCGCGTGAGCTGGGATTCACCCCCCAATGCAAGACTCCCGACCGCTGGCTATGGGAGTCGAGATCGTACCGTCAACGGGAGGCCAAAAAGGGAAGAGTTTGAACTTTGTGTTGTGGTGCTTTTTATTGGTATGAGTGTATGGTAAATGAAATTCCTCATTTTGCAAAGCATACTTTTTTTGCAACACGAGCCGCCCCAGGCTTGAATCGTGAGTGAATACACAGTGCTGGAGGAACTTGGTGGGTTTGACAACCTCTGAAGAAATGGACAGATGACTAATCGGGTCGGGAGCTCTCTGTCTGAAATACGGGGAGAGCTGGAAATGAGGTGGGGGTTGGGCACTGCCTGACAGGTGATGGGTGGATTACAGATGAGTGGGTGATGGGCAAATGGATGGAGTAAGTGCCAAAGGCTGAAGGTGGAAGTGATAAAACGTGTTGGATAAGGACAAGAACTAGAAATGTAAAACCAGGGTGAGGTGGAGTTGGAAGGTAAAAGGGAAATATGGACAAGTAGTTTAGAGATGAGCGTACTTCCCTTCATTAACTAAGTAAAAACTAAATAATAATAATTAAATAAACAACTAATAATAACTAAATAATAAAAAATAAATAACTAGGTTAGGGTTACCTAACCCTAATAACTAAATAACAACTTAATAATAATTAAATAATATTGACTTAATAATAATTAAATAATAACTAAATAATAACAACTAAATATTAATAAGTAAATAATAACAACTACCAACTAGTCCTTGTACGCTCATCTCTCAAACAGTCCCATATTTCCTCTTTCCCCCCCCACCCATATCTCCCCTAGTTTCATATTTCAGTTCTCTCCTTATTTGGCATTTTGTCCCTTTCACCTTGAGCCTTTGGTACTCACTGCATCCATGTGCTAATCACGCCTCACATGTACCTCCTATTTACTTGCTGGCTTTGTCCTGTGTGCCTCTGCCTCTTTTCACTCTCTTTCATCAGGCTGAGGAAGGTTGCTGACCTGAGATGTCATCTGTCCATTTCACTTGCAGTTGGGCAGATTGGGCCTGAACTGCTGAATATCTCCAGCACTTTGTCTTTGGACAGAGCCATGTTCTCTTGTTGTAGTTGGCTCCTGTTACAGGGAAAGTAGAGTTTAATATTTTTGACTGAAACTCTGGGGGTTGGGATATCCAGGTATTTGTAACCATCTGGACACCACTGAATGTTTGTTTATATCTAACGTTTAAATGTCCACGTGAAGAGTAAGGCATCGGGCAACAAGGTTGGGCGAACACTTGTGAAATATAATGGGTATTTGATGTAACTGGGGTGTTGCTGTGCTTGTAAATTGTGTCAGTGTTGGAGCAACTCGTTGGGTGCAGCAACATCACTGGAGAACATGGATTGGTAATTCTGGGTTGGGACTCTTCAGACCTTAAACTCTTAAGGTAGTCTAAATATATTCGACTACATTAATATTGGTCCAACCTGTAGGAGTCCTGACTGCAGAGACACAATGGTCCTGGTTGTAGATGCATCTCCAGGCATTGTCCAAGTGTTTTTACCTTGAGGACTAGAGTCTTCTCACCCAGGCTTGTCCGACCCACTGAGTTACTCCTGCACTTTGTCTAATTGTAGAGAAGGAAGTTGGAACATTTCAAACATTAAAATGTTATGTTAATTTGATTTATCATCATCAAGTCTTCCTGGATTTGGTCTTTATTGATGTTATAGAAAGATACGGTATGTATTTCTAACCCTCTTTAGTTTAATTGGATAAATGTGTTAAATTGATTTTTTCCAAATTTGTTTTTTCAACATGGAGGAGCTTGCAGTCTTTGGTAGAGACAGATGTCGGGAAGCTCGAAAAAGCAAAAGGTTCGACTAGACCCCATGTGAGCTGGGATTCACCCCGATGCACGACCGCCGGCTACGGGAGTCGAGATCGTCCCGTCAACGGGAGGCCATAAAGGGAAGAGTTTGAACTTTGTTGTGTTGCTTTTTATTGGTATGAGTGTATGGTAAATGAAATTCCTCGTGTTGCAAAGCATACTTTTTTTGCAACACGAGCCGCCCCAGGCTTGAATCGTGAGTGAATACACAGTGCTGGAGGAACTTGGTGGTTTTGACAACCTCTGAAGAAATGGACAGATGACTAATTGGGTCGGGAGCTCTCAGTCTGAAATACGGGGGAGAGCTGGAAATGAGGTGGGGGTTGGGCACTGCCTGACAGGTGATGGGTGGATTACAGATGAGTGGGTGATGGGCAAATGGATGGAGTAAGTGCCAAAGGCTGAAGGTGGAAGTGATTTAAAAAAAATGTTGGATAAGGACAAGAACTGAAATGTAAAACCAGGGTGAGGTGGGGCTGGAAGGCAAAATGGAAATATGGGACAAGGAGTTGAGAGATGAGCGTACTTCCCTTCATTAACTAAGTAAAAACTAAATAATAATAATTAAATGAAAACAACTAATAATATCAACTAAATAATAAAAATAAATAACTAGGTTAGGGTTACCTAAGCCAAATAACTAAACAACTAAATAATAATTAAATAATATTAACTAAATAATAATAACTTAATAATAATTAAATAATAACCGAATAGTAACTAAATATTAATAACTAAATAATAACAAGTAAATATTAGTAACTAAATACTACTAACTAGTCCTTTCTTGTACGCTCGTCTCTCAAACAGTCCCATATTTCCCTCTCTCCCTTCCATCCATATCTCCTCTAGTTTCATATTTCAGTTCTCTCCTTATTTGGCATTTTGTCCCTTTCACTTTGAGCCTTTGGCACTCACTGCATCCATATGCTAATCACGCCTCACATGTACCACCTATTTACTTGCTGGCTTTGTCCTGCGTGCCTCTGCCTCTTTTCACTCTCTTTCATCAGTCTGAGGAAGGTTGCTGACCCGAGATGTCATCTGTCCATTTCACTTGCAGTCGGGCAGATTGTGCCTGAACTGCTGAATATCTCCAGCACTTTGTCTTTGGACAGAGCCATATTCCCTGGTTGTAGTTGGCTCCTGTTACTGGGAAAGTAGAGTTTAATATTTTTGACTGAAGCTCCGGGGGGGGTTGGGTTTTTCCAGGTATTTGTAACCATCTGGACACCACTGAATGTTTGTTTATATCTAACGTTTAAATGTCCACGTGAAGAGTAAGGCATCGGGCAACAAGGTTGGGAGAACACTTGTGAAATATAATGGGTATTTGATGTAACTGGGGTGTTCTGTCCTTTTAAATTGTGTCAGTGCTGGAACAACTCGATGGGTGCAGCAACATCGCTGGAGAACATGGATTGGTAATTCTGGGTTGGGACTCGGACCTTAAACTCTTAAAGTAGTCTAAATATATTCGACTACATTAATATTGGTCCAACCTGTAGGAGTCTTGACTGCAGAGACACAATGGTCCTGGTTGGAGATGCATCTCCAGGCATTGTCCACGTGTCCCAAGTTTTTTTTACCTTGAGGACTAGAATCTTCTCGCCCAGGATTGTCCGACCCACTTAGTTACTCCTGCACTTTGTCTAATTATAGAGAAGGAAGTTGGAACATTTCAAACATTAAAATGTTATGTTAATTTGATTTATCAGCATCAAGTCTTCCTGGATTTGGTCTTTATGGATGTCATAGGAAGATAAGCTATTTCTAACCCTCTTCAGTTTAATGGGGAAAAATGTGTTAAATTATTGAGGGCTTTTCCAAATTTGTTTCTTCAACATCGAGGAGCTCGCAGTCTCTGGTAGACCGATGTCTGGAAGCTCTAAAGAACGCAAAAGGTTCAGCTAGACCCAGAGTGAGCTGGGATTCAACCCCCTGATGCAGGGCCCACGACACGGACTGCCCGGCCGCTGTCTACGGGAGTCGAGATCGCCCCGTCAACGGGAGGCCAAAGAAGGGAATAGTTTGAACTTTGTGTTGTGTTGCTTTTTATTGGTATGAGTGTATGGTAAATGAAATTCCTCGTGTTGCAAAGTATACTTTTTTGCAACACGAGCCACCCCATGGTTGAATCGTGAGTAAATACAGTGCTGGAGGAACCTGGTGGGTTTGACAACCTCCGAAGAAATGGACAGATGACTAATTGGGTTGGGGAGCTCTCAGTCTGAAATACGGGGGAGAGCTGGAAATGAGGTGGGGATTGGGCACTGCCTGACAGGTGATGGGTGGATTTCAGGTGAGTGGGTGATGGGCAAATGGATGGAGTAAGTGCCAAAGGCTGAAGGTGAAAGTGATCAAACATGTTGGATAAGGACAGGATCTGTGAAATGTAAAACCAGGGCGAGGTGGGTCTGGAAGGTAAAAGGGAAATATGGGACAAGGAGTTGAGAGATGAGCATACTTCCCTTCATTAACTAAGTAATAACTAAATAGTAATAACTAAATAGCAATAATGAAAGAGTAATAAATAAGTAACCACTAAATAGTACCACTAAATAGGTCCTTTCTTGTATGCTCATCTCTATGGGAACAGTCCCATATTCCCTCTTTCCCTTCCACCCATATCTCACCTAGTTTCATATTTCAGTTCTGTCCTTATTTGGCATTTTGTCCCTTTCACCTTGAGCCTTTGGTACTCACTGCATCCATATGCGAAACATGCCTCACATGTACCACCTATTTACTTGTTGGATTTGTCCTGCGTGCCTCCGCCTCTTTTCACTCTTTCATCAGTCTGAGGAAGGTTGCTGACCCCAGATGTCATTTGTCCTTTGCACTTGCAGTCGGGCAGATTGTGCCTGAACTGCTGAATGCCTCCAGCACTTTGTCTTTGGACAGAGCCATGTTCCCTGATTGTAGTTGGCTCCTGTTACAGGGAAAGTGGAGTTTAATGTTTTTGACTGAAGCTCTGGGGGGTTGGGTTTTTCAAGGTATTTTTAACTATCTGGACACCACTGAATGTTTGTTTAAATGTCACAGTGGAGAGTAAGGCATCGGGCAACAAGGTTTGGAGATATAATGGGTATTTGATGTAACTGGGGTGTTGCTGTGCATGTAAATTGTCAGTGCCTGATCAACTCGATGGGTGCAGCAACATCACTGGAGAACATGGATTGGTAATTCTGGGTTGGGATTCTTCCGACCTTAAACTCTTAAGGTAGTCTAAATATATTCGACTACTTTATTATTGGTCCAAACTGTAGGAGTCCTGACTGCAGAGACACACTGGTCCTGGTTGGAGATGCATCTCCAGTCATTGTCCACGTGTCCCAAGTGTTTTTACCTTGAGGACTAGAATCTTCTCACCCAGGATTGTTTGACCCACTGAGTTACTCCCGCACTTTCTCTAATTGTAGAGAAGGAAGTTGGAACATTTCAAACATTAAAATGTTATGTTAATTTGATTTTTCAGCATCGTCTTCCTGGATTTGGTCTTTATGGATGTCATAGGAAGATAAGGTATCTTTTCTAACCCTCTTCAGTTTAATGGGATAAATGTGTTAAATTATTGATGGCTTTTCCAAATTTGTTTCTTCAACATCGAGGAGCTCGCAGTCTCTGGTAGAAACCGATGTCGGGAAGCTCCAAAGAACGCAAAAGGTTCGACTAGACCCCGAGTGAGCTGGGATTCATCCCCGATGCAGGGCCCTAGAGACGTCAATATCATCCCGTCAACGGGAGGCCAAAAAGGGAAGCGTTTGAACTTTGTGTTCTGTTGCTTTTTATTGGTATGAGTGTATGGTAAATGAAATTCCTCGTGTTGCAAAGCACACTTTTTTTGCAACACGAGCCACCGCATGCTTGAATCATGAGTGAATACACAGTGCTGGAGGAACTTGGTGGGTTTGACAACCTCTGAAGAAATGGACAGATGACTAATCGGGTTGGGAGCTCTCAGTCTGAAATACGGGGGAGAGCTGGAAATGAGGTGGGGGTTGGGCACTGCCTGACAGGTGATGGGTGGATTACAGGTGAGTGGATGATGGACAAATGGATGGAGTAAGTGCCAAAGGCTGAAGGTGAAAGTGATCAAACATGTTGGATAAGGACAAGAACTGTGAAATGTGAAACCAGGGTGAGCTGTGGCTGGAAGGTAAAAGGGAAATATGGGACAAGGAGAGATGAGCGTACTTCCCTTCATTAACTAAGTAATAACTAAATAGTAATAACTAAACAACAATAACTAAAGAGTAATAACTTTAACTAAATAGTACCACTAAATATAACTAAATACAAATAACTAAATAGTAATAACTAAATATAACCAAATAGTAATAACCAAATAGTAATAACTAACTAGTCCTTTCTTGTACGCTCATCTCTCGTCCCATATTCCCTCTTTCCCTTCCACCCATATATCCCCTAGTTTCATATTTCAGTTCTCTCCTTATTTGGCATTTTTGTCCCTTTCACCTTGAGCCTTTGGCACTCACTCCATCCATATGTTAATCATGCCTAACATGTACCACCTATTTCCTTGCTGGCTTTGTCCTGCGTGCCTCTGCCTCTTTTCACTCTTTCATCAGTCTGAGGAAGGTTGCTGACCTGAGGTGTCATCTGTCCATTCCACTTGCAGTCAGGCAGATTGTGCCTGAACTGCTGAATGCCTCCAGCACTTTGTTTTTGGATAGAGCCATGTTCTCTGGTTGTAGTTGGCTCCTGTTACAGGGAGAGTTTAACATTGTGGCTAAGTCTCACTTTTGTTAATGCTGCCCTTCCAAGTATGTAGTTTTTGCAGTTGGTTTAAATCTCTGATTTGGATACATCTGCAATGGTACAATTTCCTATGCCATCTTCCTCTAAGGAGCGAGCAGTTCCTGTTAGTTTCCACCCCGAGACTCAAAGGTCTGGGCTCTATGCTGCTAGAAATATCTGCTAGGGTTAGTCAGTCTCCTCTCAATCTGCCAATGTTGGCATGTGCTGGGGTAAACCTATTCCCCATCACTGTAACTTTGGTTTGTTGCTGATTTAACTCGAAGGGTGTTTGACCTGAGGGTCAAACCCTAACCCATTAAAGCAATGTGTGGGTGTGTTTTTACTAGATAATCTGAACTCTGTGTACGCTCCTGTTGGTGTACAGGCATTGATGCCCATGGTATACAGCAGCAGGTGGCAGTCGCAGTACAGTGTTTGGTTTAGCTGGGGTGTTGCTGAGTCAGTTGGTTAAGTCAATGTATTATGATAACTTGCTGGATCAGTGGGCCTTCATGCAGATATTTCTCCAGGCACTGTCCATGTATCTGCGTGTTCAATTTACAAAATATATAATGTTGTCAGCCGGTGCTCTGTTCATTACCCCGCTACGTGTTTCTAATTATGGTCGAGGCACCAAGAACCTGTGGTGCCCAATCTCCTTCATTGCCTGATAGATGGGTGTTAAACTTGGTGATCCAAGTTTGTGGTTAAAGGTGTGAAAGGATTCGTTGTACCGCCGAATTGTGTTGTACCGCCGAATAGTTGTGTTGTACCGCCGAATTGTTGGGTCAGGGTCAGGGTATTTTACCGCCGAATTGTTGTATTGTATCGCCGAATTGTATTGTACCACGGAATAGTTGTATTGCCGAATTGTTGTATTGTACCGCCGAATTGTTGGGTCAGGGTATTGTACCGCCGAATAGCTGTGTTGTACCGCCGAATAGTTGTACTGCCGAATTGTTGAATTGTACCTCCGAATTGTTGTGTTGTACCGCCGAATTGTTGGGTCAGGGTATTGTACCGCCGAATAGTTGTGTTGTACTGCCGAGTAGTTGTATTGTACCGCCGAATAGTTGTGTTGTACCGCCGAATTGTTGGGTCGGGGTCAGGGTATTGTACCGCCGAATTGTTGTATTGTATCGCCAAATTGTATTGTACCGCCGAATAGTTGTATTGCCGAATTGTTGTATTATACCGCCGAATAGTTGTACTGCCGAATTGTTGTGTTGTACCGCCGAATTGTTGGGTCAGGGTATTGTACCGCCGAATAGTTGTGTTGTACCGCCGAATAGTTGTACTGCCGAATTGTTGTGTTGTACCGCCGAATTGTTGGGTCAGGGTATTGTACCGCTGAATTGTTGTATTGTACCACCGAATAGTTGTATTGCCGAATTGTTGTATTGTACCGCCGAATAGTTGTATTGCCGAATTGTTGTACCTCCGAATTGTTGTATTGTACCGCCGAA